>JAGKQI010000037.1:0-372328 GCA_018806915.1 Phytophthora colocasiae | reverse complement strand
ACAGTGACGAAGGCAAGGGCATACACGCATCGCTCTGCACCTCGGCCGCCTCACACTCTCAAACAGACCCCACTACTCATCTTTGGCAGACCCAGCTCACGGCCTGTTGGCCTGTTGGCCTGCTAGTCTGTTGGCCTGTTGGGATGCTAACTGTCGCCGAGCCTCGGAGGTTCGACACAACCGGAGAATAAGTAATGACCATCTGGATTGACCCCTTCACGAGGGGCACCGACAGGTGATACAGCCGAGCACACAACTAACTACCCCAGCTAGGCGCCGAAGCCGAAATCGGGGAGATGTGCCTGTACGTTCCGCTTTACATGGGCGATCTTTAATCACGTGCGCGAAGGGTACTTCGCCGGTCCGCAATGCTGGCACACTCATGCGTTCACTATCGACCTACCGACGCCAGATGCTGCCACGGACAGTAGCGCGATGGTCAACCGTGGCGAAGGCAAGGAGGATTCAAAAGACGTAGTGTGGCGGCGTGTAGCAAAGGCAACAAAAGCAACAAACGCAACAAAAGCAACAAAAGCAAGAAAAGCAAAGGCTGTGCTGAGTGTGTGAGTGTGCGTCGATAGATAAAATCCGAGTGGCCGGAATCGAACCAGCGACCAATTGATTTCCGAGTATACTGAAACACAGTATAGAACACTACAGTCAATCGTTTCACCAACTGAGCTACATCTCGGTCCTAAGTCAAACACACGCACAATCACCATCACAAACACAAACCACGCACCCACACACACAACATAGCGCTTCCTACGCCAAACGCGCCAGCAACACAACCTCCTTACGCCTCCTCGCTGCCACATACACGCATCGCTCTGCACTCGGCCGCTCTCACACTCTCAAACAGACCCCAATTACTTCATCTTGGCAGCATTCCAGCCACGCCGGCTCTGCTGGCCAGTTACCGGTCATAGTCTGTTGGCCTGTTGGGATGCTAACTGTCGCCGAGCACGAGGTTCGACACAACCGGAGAATGGGCACGACCATCTGGATTAACCTCTCACGAGGGCATCGAAAGGTGATACAGCCGAGCACACGACTAACTACCCCGCAGCTAGGCGCCGAAGCCGAAATCGGGACGATGTGCTCGTACGTTCCGCTTTACATGTATGATCTTTAATCACGTGCGCGAAGGGTACTTCGCCGGTCCGCAATGCTGGCAGTCAACCATGCGTCCACTATCGACCTTACCGACGCCAGAGATGCTGCCACGGACAGTAGCGCGATAGTCAACAGTGACGAAGGCAAGGAGGAGCCAAAAGACGTAGTGTGTGGCGGCGTGTAGCAAAGGCAACAAAAAAGCAACACAAGCAACAAAAAGCAACAAAAGCAAGAAAAAGCAAAGGCTGTGCTGAGTGTGAGTGTGTGAGTGTGCGTCGATAGATAAAATCCGAGTGGCTGAATCGAACCAGCGACCAATTGATTTCCGAGTATACTGAAACACAGTATAGAACACTACAGTCAATCGTTTCTCACTCAACTGAGCTACACTCGGTCCTAAGTCAAACACACGCACAATCACCATCACAAACACAAACCACGCACCCACACACACAACATAGCCTTCCTACGCCAAACGCGCCAGCAACACAACCTCCCTTACGCCTCCTCGCTGCCAAGACACGCATCGCTCTGCACTCGGCCGCTCACACTCTCAAACAGACCCCACTACTCATCTTGGCAGACCCAGCCTGCTGGCCCGTTGGCCTGTTGGCCTGCTGGGTCTGTTGGCCTGTTGGGATGCTAACTGTCGCCGGAGCACGAGGTTCGACATGGGAGAATGGGCACGACCATCGGATTGACTTCACGAGGGCATCGAAGGCAGATACAGCCGAGCACACGACTAACCAATCCACCCCAGCCAGGGCGCCGAAGCCGAAATCGGGACGATGTGCTCGTACGTTCCGCTTTACATGTATGATCTTTAATCACGTGCGCGAAGGGTACTTGCCGGTCCGGCAATGCCGCTGGCATTACCATGCGTCCACCATCGACCTACCGACGCCAGATGCCGCCACGGGACAGTAGCGCGACAGTCAACAGTGACGAAGGCAAGGAGGAGCCAAAAGACGTAGTGTATGCGGCGTAAAGCAAAGGCAACAAAAGCAACACAAGCAACAAAAGCAACAATAAAAGCACAAAGCAAGAAAAGCAAAGGCTGTGCTGAGTGTGAGTGTGTGTGAGTGTGCGTCAGATAGACAAAATCCGGAGTGGCCGGAATCGAACCAGCGACCAATTGATTTCCGAGTATACTGAAACACAGCTGGCATAGAACACTGGCAGTCAATCGCTCTACCAACTGAGCTACACTCGGTCCTAAGTCAAACACACGCACAATCACCATCACAAACACAAACCACGCACCCACACACACAACATAGCTTTTTACGCTGTACAACGCGCCAGCAACACAACCTCCTTACGCCTCGCTGCCACATACACGCATCGCTTCTGCACTCGGCCGCTCTCACACTCTCAAACAGACCCCACTACTCATCTTGGCAGACCCAGCCTGCTGGCCTGTTGGCCTGTTGGCCTGCTAGTCTGTTGGCCTGTTGGGATGCTAACTGTCGCCGAGCACGAGGTTCGACACAACCGGGAGAATGGGCACGACCATTCTGGATTAACCTTCACGAGGGCATCGGAAGGTGATAGCAGCCGAGCACCACCGACTAACTACCCTGCCAGCTAGGCCGAAGCCGAAATCGGGACGATGTGCTTCGTACGTTCCGCTTTACATGTATGATCTTTAATCACGTGCGCGAAGGGTACTTTCGCTTGGTCCGCAATGCTGGTGACACCATGCGTCTGTCCCACTATCGACCTACCGACGCCAGATGCTGCCACGGACAGTAGCGCGATAGTCAACAGTGACGTGAAGACAAGGAGGAGCTAAAAGACGCGTGGCGGCGTGTAGCAAAGGCAACAAAGCAACACAAGCAACAAAAAAGCAACAAAAGCAAGAAAAGCGTTGAAAGGCTGTGCTGAGGTGAGTGTGTGAGTGTAAGCGTCGATAGATAAAATCCGAGTGGCCGGAATCGAACCAGCGACCAATTGATTTCCGAGTATACTGAAACACAGTATAGAACACTACAGTCAATCGCTCTACCAACTGAGCTACCACTCGGTCCTAAGTCAAACACACGCACAATCACCATCACAAACACAAACCACGCACCCACACACACAACATAGCTTCCTACGCCAAACGCGCCAGCAACACAACCTCCTTACGCCTCCTCGCTGCCACATACACGCATCGCTCTGCACTCGGCCGCTCTCACACTCTCAAACAGACCCCACTACTCATCTTGGCAGACCCAGCCTGCTGGCCTGTTGGCCTGTTGGCCTGCTAGTCTGTTGGCCTGTTGGGATGCTAACTGTCGCCGAGCACGAGGTTCGACACAACCGGAGAATGGGCACGACCATCTGGATTGACCTCACGAGGGCATCGAAGGTGATACAGCCGAGCACACGACTAACTACCCCAGCTAGGCGCCGAAGCCGAAATCGGGGACGATGTGCTCGTACGTTCCGCTTTACATGTATGATCTTTAATCACGTGCGCGAAGGGTACTTCGCCGGTCCGCAATGCTGGCACAACCATGCGTCCACTATCGACCTACCGACGCCAGATGCTGCCACGGACAGTAGCGCGATAGTCAACAGTGACGAAGGCAAGGAGGAGCCAAAGACGTAGTGTGGCGGCGTGTAGCAAAGGCAACAAAAGCAACACAAGCAAAAGCAACAAAAGCAACAAAAGCAAGAAAAGCAAAGGCTGTGCTGAGTGTGAGTGTGTGAGTGTGCGTCGATAGATAAAATCCGAGTGGCCGGAATCGAACCAGCGACCAATTGATTTCCGAGTATACTGAAACACAGTATAGAACACTACAGTCAATCGCTCTACCAACTGAGCTACACTCGGTCCTAAGTCAAACACACGCACAATCACCATCACAAACACAAACCACGCACCCACACACACAACATAGCTTCCTACGCCAAACGCGCCAACAACACAACCTCCTTACGCCTCCTCGCTGCCACATACACGCATCGCTCTGCACTCGGCCGCTCTCACACTCTCAAACAGACCCCACTACTCATCTTGGCAGACCCAGCCTGCTGGCCTGTTGGCCTGTTGGCCTGCTAGTCTGTTGGCCTGTTGGGATGCTAACTGTCGCCGAGCACGAGGTTCGACACAACCGGAGAATGGGCACGACCATCTGGATTGACCCCACGAGGGCATCGAAGGTGATACAGCCGAGCACACGACTAACTACCCCAGCTAGGCGCCGAAGCCGAAATCGGGACGATGTGCTCGTACGTTCCGCTTTACATGTATGATCTTTAATCACGTGCGCGAAGGGTACTGCCGGTCCGCAATGCTGGCACAACCATGCGTCCACTATCGACCTACCGACGCCAGATGCTGCCACGGACAGTAGCGCGATAGTCAACAGTGACGAAGGCAAGGAGGAGCCAAAAGACGTAGTGGCGGCGTGTAGCAAAGGCAACAAAAGCAACACAAGCAACAAAAGCAACAAAGCAGCAACAAAAGCAAGAAAGCAAAGGCTGTGCTGAGTGTGAGTGTGTGAGTGTGCGTCGATAGATAAAACTCCGAGTGGCCGGAATCGAACCAGCGACCAATTGATTTCCGAGTATACTGAAACACAGTATAGAACACTACAGTCAATCGCTCTACCAACTGAGCTACACTCGGTCCTAAGTCAAACACACGCACAATCACCATCACAAACACAAACCACGCACCCACACACACAACATAGCTTCCTACGCCAAACGCGCCAGCAACACAACCTCCTTACGCCTCCTCGCTGCCACATACACGCATCGCTCTGCACTCGGCCGCTCTCACGCTCTCAAACAGACCCCACTACTCATCTTGGCAGACCCAGCCTGCTGGCCTGTTGGCCTGTTGGCCTGCTAGTCTGTTGGCCTGTTGGGATGCTAACTGTCGCCGAGCACGAGGTTCGACACAACCGGAGAATGGGCACGACCATCTGGATTGACCCCCACGAGGGCATCGAAGGTGATACAGCCGAGCACACGACTAACTACCCCAGCTAGGCGCCGAAGCCGAAATCGGGTCACGTGCGCGAAGGGTACTTCGCCGGTCCGCAATGCTGGCACAACCATGCGTCCACTATCGACCTACCGACGCCAGATGCTGCCACGGACAGTAGCGCGATAGTCAACAGTGACGAAGGCAAGGAGGAGCCAAAAGACGTAGTGTGGCGGCGTGTAGCAAAGGCAACAAAAGCAACACAAGCAACAAAAGCAACAAAAGCAAGAAAAGCAAGAAAAGCAAAGGCTGTGCTGAGTGTGAGTGTTTGTCGATAGATAAAATCCGAGTGGCCGGAATCGAACCAGCGACCAATTGATTTCCGAGTATACTGAAACACAGTATAGAACACTACAGTCAATCGCTCTACCAACTGAGCTACACTCGGTCCTAAGTCAAATACACGCACAATCACCATCACAAACACAAACCACGCACCCACACACACAACATAGCTTCCTACGCCAAACGCGCCAGCAACACAACCTCCTTACGCCTCCTCGCTGCCACATACACGCATCGCTCTGCACTCGGCCGCTCTCACACTCTCAAACAGACCCCACTACTCATCTTGGCAGACCCAGCCTGCTGGCCTGTTGGCCTGTTGGCCTGCTAGTCTGTTGGCCTGCTAGTCTGTTGGCCTGTTGGGATGCTAACTGTCGCCGAGCACGAGGTTCGACACAACCGGAGAATGGGCACGACCATCTGGATTGACCCCCACGAGGGCATCGAAGGTGATACAGCCGAGCACACGACTAACTACCCCAGCTAGGCGCCGAAGCCGAAATCGGGACGATGTGCTCGTACGTTCCGCTTTACATGTATGATCTTTTAATCACGTGCGCGAAGGGTACTTCGCCGGTCCGCAATGCTGGCACAACCATGCGTCCACTATCGACCTACCGACGCCAGATGCTGCCACGGACAGTAGCGCGATAGTCAACAGTGACGAAGGCAAGGAGGAGCCAAAAGACGTAGTGTGGCGGCGTGTAGCAAAGGCAACAAAAGCAACACAAGCAACAAAAGCAACAAAAGCAAGAAAAGCAAAGGCTGTGCTGAGTGTGAGTGTGTGAGTGTGCGTCGATAGATAAAATCCGAGTGGCCGGAATCGAACCAGCGACCAATTGATTTCCGAGTATACTGAAACACAGTATAGAACACTACAGTCAATCGCTCTACCAACTGAGCTACACTCGGTCCTAAGTCAAACACACGCACAATCACCATCACAAACACAAACCACGCACCCACACACACAACATAGCTTCCTACGCCAAACGCGCCAACAACCTCCTTACGCCTCCTCGCTGCCACATACACGCATCGCTCTGCACTCGGCCGCTCTCACACTCTCAAACAGACCCCACTACTCATCTTGGCAGACCCAGCCTGCTGGCCTGTTGGCCTGTTGGCCTGCTAGTCTGTTGGCCTGTTGGGATGCTAACTGTCGCCGAGCACGAGGTTCGACACAACCGGAGAATGGGCACGACCATCTGGATTGACCCCCACGAGGGCATCGAAGGTGATACAGCCGAGCACACGACTAACTACCCCAGCTAGGCGCCGAAGCCGAAATCGGGGAGATGTGCTCGTACGTTCCGCTTTACATGTATGATCTTTTAATCACGTGCGCGAAGGGTACTTCGCCGGTCCGCAATGCTGGCACAACCATGCGTCCACTATCGACCTACCGACGCCAGATGCTGCCACGGACAGTAGCGCGATAGTCAACAGTGACGAAGGCAAGGAGGAGCCAAAAGACGTAGTGTGGCGGCGTGTAGCAAAGGCAACAAAAGCAACACAAGCAACAAAAGCAACAAAAGCAACAAAAGCAAGAAAAGCAAAGGCTGTGCTGAGTGTGAGTGTGTGAGTGTGCGTCGATAGATAAAATCCGAGTGGCCGGAATCGAACCAGCGACCAATTGATTTCCGAGTATACTGAAACACAGTATAGAACACTACAGTCAATCGCTCTACCAACTGAGCTACACTCGGTCCTAAGTCAAACACACGCACAATCACCATCACAAACACAAACCACGCACCCACACACACAACATAGCTTCCTACGCCAAACGCGCCAGCAACACAACCTCCTTACGCCTCCTCGCTGCCACATACACGCATCGCTCTGCACTCGGCCGCTCACACTCTCAAACAGACCCCACTACTCATCTTGGCAGACCCAGCCTGCTGGCCTGTGTTGGCCTGCTAGTCTGTTGGCCTGTTGGGATGCTAACTGTCGCCGAGCACGAGGTTCGACACAACCGGAGAATGGGCACGACCATCTGGATTGACTTCACGAGGGCATCGAAGGTGATACAGCCGAGCACACAACTAACTACCCCAGCTAGGCGCCGAAGCCGAAATCGGGGACGATGTGCTCGTACGTTCCGCTTTACATGTATGATCTTTAATCACGTGCGCGAAGGGTACTTCGCCGGTCCGCAATGCTGGCACAACCATGCGTCCACTATCGACCTACCGACGCCAGATGCTGCCACGGACAGTAGCGCGATAGTCAACAGTGACGAAGGCAAGGAGGAGCCAAAAGACGTAGTGTGGCGGCGTGTAGCAAAGGCAACAAAAGCAACACAAGCAACAAAAGCAACAAAAGCAAGAAAAGCAAGAAAAGCAAAGGCTGTGCTGAGTGTGAGTGTGTGAGTGTGCGTCGATAGATAAAATCCAGAGCGGCTGGAATCGAACCAGCGATCAATTGATTTCCGAGTATACTGGAAACACGCAGGCGAATCACTACAGTCAATCGCTCTACCAACTGAGTTTACACTCGGTCCTAAGTCAAACACACGCACAATCACCATCACAAACATAAATCACGCACTATCATCGTCATAACATAGCTTTGGTACGCCAAACGCGCCAGCAACACAACCTTCATACGCTTCCTCGCTGCCACATACACGCATCGCTCTGCACTCGGCCACTCTCACACTCTCAAACAGCACTTCACTGCTCATCTAGGCAGACCCAGCCTGTTCACCTGTTGGCCAGCATTCGCCAATCGTTAGTCTGTTTGCCTCGCCGGGATGGCTTGATCTGTCGCCGAGCACGAGGTTCGATACAACCGGAGAATGCGCTCGCACCATCTGGATTAACTCCACGATCGCACCGAAGGCGCTACAGCCGAGCACACGACTAACTACACCAGCTTTCAAAGCGCCGAAGCCGATCAAATCGGGGAGATGCGCTCGTACGTTGCCCGCTTTACATAATGCATGATCTTTTAATACGCGTGCGCGAAGGGTACTTCGCCGGTCTGCGATGCACGCACAACCATACGTCCACTATCGATCTATCGACGCTAGATGCCGCCATTGTGTAGCGCGATAGTCAACAGCGACGAAGGCAAATATGAGCCAAAAGATGCAGTGCGGTAGCGCGTAGCAAAGGCAACAAAGGCAACACAAGCAACATATGCAACAACAGCAAGCAATGCTCAGAAGGCATGAATAGCTGCGCTGAAAGCGCGAGTGTGCGTCGATAGATAAAATCCGAGTAGCCGGAATGTGAACTTCAGCGACCAATTCGGATATTCCGAGTATACTGAAACACAGTATAGAACACTACAGTCAATCGCTCTACAACTGAGCTACACTCGGTTCCAAGTCAAACACACGCACAATCAATTATCACATCACAAACCACGCACCCACACACACAACATAGCTAACATAAGCCAGCGCGCCAGCAACACAATCTTCCCATGCGGCGCCAGGCTGCCACATGCATATCGCTCTACACTCGGCCGCTCATCACTCTCAAACATCCACTACTTCATCTTGGCAGACTAGCCTGCTGGCCTGTTCGCCTGTTATTCTAGTCAATTGGTTGATGGCGCTAACTGTCGCCGAGCGCCTCGACACAATCGGAGAATGCGGGCACGACTATCTGGATTGACTTCACGAGGGCATCGAAGTACGATACAGCCGAGCATCGTCGAACTGGCCCAGCTAGGATAGTCGAAATGGAGGAGACGCCATCGTACGTTCCGGCTTTTACATGCGCGATCTTTAATCACGTGCGCGAAGGGTAGCTTCGCCGGTCTGCACGCTGGCATTAACATGCGTCTACTCATCGACGGCTTCCGATGCCAGATGTTGCCATCGGAATATAGCGCGATAGTCATCAGTGACGAAGGCAAGGAGGAGCCAAAAGACGTAGTGCGCGCGCGCGTGCAGCCGGCAACAAAAGCAACACATGTTACAAGAGCAAACGCCAAAAGCAAGCAAAGCAAAGGCTGCGCTGAGGCGAGCGTATGCAGGAGTGCGTGTCGATAGGCTAAATCTGAGTAGTTTAACTCGAACTATTATCGACCACTCTGAGCGAGAATACTGAAACATAGCATAAATATCAAGACAGTCAATCGCTCTATCACCTGAGCTACACTCGGTTCTAAGTCAAACACACGCACAATCACCATCACAAACATAAATCACGCACTCACATCACATAATATAGTTTCCTATGCGTTAAATGAGCCAGCAACACATACTTCTCTATTTCAGCTACATGGTCGTTTCATGTCAATACTCAGGACTCACTGAGATTCCAAAGCCCATGCCGCCTGTTGGTCTGTTACCGTTCGTCTGTTACTATTCGTTGGGAATGGCGCAATCCGTCAGCCGAGTTATCGAGGTTCGATTATCCGGAGGAATGGGCATGACTATCTGATACTCACGAGTGGCGGGACGAAGGTGCATTGAATGCTGCCGTCCACTTCTGCTTAGGCCGAAGCCGAATCGGGACGATGTGCCGTAATGCTCCCGCTTCTCATGCATGATCTTATCATGCGGCGCGAAGGGTACTTCGCCGGTTCGCACGCTGGGCTAGTTACACCCATGCGTCCACTCATTGCGCCGCATGACGCCATGCTGCCACGGATAGTAAAGCGCGATAGTCAAGCGACGAAGGTTAAGGAGGAGCCGTTATGTGGTGGCATGCGTAGCAAAGGTACAAAGTAACACAGCACAAAGCACAAAAGCGTTAAGAAATGTAATGTTTATGAGGCAGGCAAATGATAGATGTGCCCAGATACCGGAATCACCAGCGACCAATTGATTTCGAGCATAGCCGAAACATTGCAGTATAGAACACACTACAGTCGGAATCAAGCCTTACACGAGCCAAGCACGTTCCGTCGCAATACACTGCAATCACCATCACATGTCCACGCAATTCATTAATATCATTAACATGGGAATTTCCTTTGAATGTTAAACGCCAGCAATTCTGATATGTCTTCCTCTCTGATACAGACGCATCGCCTCACTTCCGTCAATTACTTGATTTCGGCAGACTTCGCCAGCTCGTTATCTGTTGGCCCGTTGAATTGTTGGCCTGTTGGATGTTAACTGCCGAGCCACGAGGTGTTCGATCACTACCGGAGAACGCTAATGACCATCTGATTAGAACCCCGTCGCGTAAGCGAATGAAGGCGATTACTAAGTCGGAGCCATCACGATCATTCACCCAGCTATGCCGAAGGTCAGACGATGCGCCACCCGCTTCGCGCAAGATCTTATCATGCGCGCGAAGGTACTGCGTCGGTTTCAGTAATGCTCGGGCTAAATACACTTGTTCCACGCCAGATGCCGCCACGGACAGTAGCTGCTTATCATGTAACAGCGCTGCTGGAGGATAAAGAGATCGAAGTGCGTAGCGGGCGCAAGCAATAAACAGCAACATTAGCTAACAAAGTAACAAAAGCAGCGAAAAGCGTACGTTTATGCGATGCGGATGTCATATGTGTCTGAAGCGGCCGGAATCGGAATCATTTACTGGGCAAGACACTGTTATCGCACCCCATCACAAACATAACCACATCCACATATATTGATAGTTTGATAAACGTCACCAGCAACATGTCCCTTTGATGCCTTCAGCCGCCGAAGATATCTGATAGCTCTTCCAGATCGTCGTCCACCCAGCCGAATCGATCACTGACTTGGCAGATTTCCACTGCCTGGTTCGTTGGTCTTCGTTAGTTCGTTGGTTCGTTGATGTTATTCGTCGCCGAGCTACCAGGTTCGACATAAACTGGAATGGGCACGACCATCTGGATTGACTCACGAGGGAAGACGGAGCAGATACAGCCGAGCACACGACTGAACTACCTGTTAAAGCGCCAGCTTCAAACGACGATGCGCCTTGCACAGCCTCGCTTTGTTGAGTGCAGCGACTTTTAATTACGGCGCGCAGGGCATTGGTCGGTCCGCAGCGCTGTTACGAACCCACGCGTTCACTACTGACTTACGATGCCAGATATGGCCACATACAGTAGCGCGATAGTGTCGGACAGTGACGAGGCGCGTAGCGAGTGAAGATTTCAGTGCGGCGGCGCAGCAAAGGCAACAAAAAGCGTCACGCTAAAGAGCAACGAAAAGAAGAAAAGGTGTCGCGCTGAAAAGTGCAGCGTGCGTCGATAGATAAAACTGCGATGGTCGTACCGAACCAGCGATCAATTGATTTCCGAGCAGTATTGAAACACAGCATAGAACACTCATGTCAATCGTTCTGGTTTCAGCACTGGTCTCATCACAGCCAGTCCACGCACTCACATCACACACATAGCACTTCTACGCCAAATGGCGCCAGCAACACAACCTCCCATACTTCAAATATGACTCGAATTACCACTAGTAGACTGCGCCCATGTTCGGTTGTCTGCTTCGGCTTCCAGCAATTGCTAATTGTTAGATACTGAATTGTCGCCGAGCGAGGGTTCGACATTAACCGGAGAATCGGGCACGACTCATTGAAGGTATTGGCAGCCGAGCTATCAATGATTCAATTCACTCCTGTTAAGCGAAGCCGAAATCGTGATCAGCTTTACATGTATGATCTTTTATCATGTGCGCGATTTCTGGCACGTATTGGTTATTAATATCGACTATCAGACGCTGCGATGTTGCTGGCGATAGTCAAAGAGAATGTAGTGACTACAAATATATTCAGCACGCAGTGCGGCGGCGCAGCGCGTCAAAGTACATGCCAAGAAAAGAAAGCACAAGCAAGAAAGCAAAGCCAATGCGCTCGAGCGCGATGCGTGAGCGCGTCGATAGTGCCGATACATGAAGCGACTCACTGGATTCCGAGTATACGAAACACAAAGCATAGAACACTTCGCCTTACAACTGAGCTTGCACTCGGTCCTTGCTTCAAATATTCACGCTCACAACAATTCATCAATAAAACATAAACCCACGCACTCACATCAATACGTCATTATTGAATAAGCACGCTCTGCACTTCCGGCCGTGCCAGCGTCAGACTTCAATTCACATCTTGGTAGACTATTAGCCCGTTATCTGGTTGAATTGCTTGGTTCGTTAGTCCGTCGCTCGGGATGTTACCGTGTCGTCAGGATCACAATCGGCACGGGCTACGACCATCTGGATAACTCACGAGTGTTAATGCTGCATACAGCCGGTTAACACGACTTAACTCACTTCAGCTAAAGTGCGCGCCGCTTCTGAAATCGGGAGCGAAGATGTGCTGCACACCCGCCTTTGAAGATGTATGATCTTTAATACGCGCGAAGGGTACTCAGCCGGTCCGCACGTGCCGAAGAACCATGCGTCTCACTATCGATTAGAGCCGCCACGGAATGCGCCAGCGATAGCACAGCGACGCGAAGATTACTGCGCACGAAGTGTGGCGGCGCAAATAAGCAACAAAAGCAACATCAGCAATAAAGCACAAAGCACAAAGAAGAGTTAGTTAGTTGCGCTGAGCGTGAGTGCAGGAGCGTGTCGATAGATAAAACGAGCGGCGCATCGGAACTACGACGATTTCCGAGTTGTTAATGGAAACATTGTGCATAACACTGGATACACGCCCCTGTCGAGCTACTCGGTCCGGTTAAATTACACGCTACAATACCATCACAAACAAACACGGCACTCACGCTTTCCTTACTGCGCAACGCGCCAGGCAACATACCTTCTGCGTACACTCGAATCGCTCTGCAGTCAGCCATCTTCAGTCAGAGAATTCATTCACTATTTAGACTTGTCAGCCAATTCACCGCGCTAGCTTCGTTAATTGCTTCGGGATGCTATTCCGCGCCGAGCTCACGAGGTTCGATACCGATAGTGTCGTTATTATTCACTGGAATAATTCCCACGAGGGTTAGAATCGGAGGAGCTATCGAGCTACCACGCATGACCACTTCAGGTTAGCGCTGAATCGGGACGATTCGTACGCTGGCTTCATGTATGATCTATCACGCGCGCGAAGGGTACTGCCGGCCTGTACTGGCTGAATACATGCAGGTCCATTCATCTACTGACGCTTCAGATGCTGCCATGAAGGCGCTTTATCAATACAGCGACGTCGCGCAGCCAGATTTGGTGCGCGGCGGCGTATGCGTTACGCGCACAAGCAAGAAAAATAGTGCTTAAAGAAAGTAAGAAGCCAGCTGAGTAAAGGAGTGCGCGAGTGCAAGCGTCGATTAGATAAAATCGAGGAGGCCGGAATCACCAGCGACTGTTCGATTCTTCGATATTACCGGAAACACAGCATAGAACACTATGTTCTACCAACTGATTTACTCGGTCCTGCCAATATTCACGCTACTTCACCAACATCAGCCAAAGTTATCATACTTCCTTATTGCCTTCGTTGCCATTATCAGATATACGCTCTACCATCCGCCTCGCACTAAAGACTGACTATTCATTCAGAACAGTTCGTTTTGTCTTACAATGGCCAGTTACCTGCCAGTTCATTGTTCGCTTGCCATACGAGGCTGATTATTACCGGAGAATGGGGCAATGATTCATCTGATTAATTCCTCACGAAAGCATCGAGGAGGCTACAGCCGAGCACATCGTCGATTCAGCTAGTGGCGCCGAAGCCGAAATGGGGACGATGTGCTCGTGGTACGTTCCGCTTTAGATGATAGCGATCTTAAACATGCGCGCGAGCGTGGCCTCGCTGGTCTGCAATGCCGGGCAGTGGCCCATGCGCCCATTCGCAGCGCGCGATAGTCGTAGTGCATCGCATAAAGAGCCAAAGTGGGCGGCGTAGCACAGCACAGCAAAGCAATGCTAGCAAAGTAAGCCGTACTGAGTGCGAGCGCGAGTGCGTGCGTCGATAGATAAATCTGAGGCTGGCCTGGAATCGAACTTCAGCGATCAATTGATTCCGAGCAGAAACATACAGCAGGAACACTACAGTCAATCGTCGCCACCGAGTTACACTCAATCCTACTACGCACAATCACTCATCACAAATTCATCGCACTCACATCAATACAACAGGATATTTCCCACGCCAACGCGCCAGCAAATCACACCTTCAGTCTTCATACATGATGACACGCATCTGCACTGGCTCATCTCTTCAAACAGACTTCACCACCGTTCACGTTCGTCGGCCCGCCAATCCGCCAATGCTGACTGTGTCGCCGAGCTGTTCGATCAGAACGGGCAGCGACCATCTGATATTGATCCTCACGGCAGCCGGCGCCATCACACTGGTCTCAATCTGTTATGCCGAAGCCGAAATCAGACGATGCGGCCGTCCTTCTTGGCGCTGATCTTTACACCATGCCGCCGGTCCACGTTGGCTAGTTAATTCATGCGCCCACTATCGACGCATCGATACGCCAGATGCCGCCACGGATAGTAGCAGCGATAGTCGTAAGTGATCAGCGCAAGGAGGAATAAGCATCGGGAGTGCGGCGGCGCGCTAAATGTTGCCAGCAACGTTAACAGTGCTTAACAGTGCAAGAAGAAGCTGAGCGTAGAGCGCGCGCCGATAGAGGTTCCGAGTAGCCGGAATCGAACGTTTATCCACTGACTTCCGAGCGGTACTGAAACACAGCATAGATCACATAGTCAATCGCCTACCAACCGAGGTTACACTCGGTCCTCGCCAAATATCGCACATCAATACGCACTCATTATCGCTAAATCATAGTTTCCTTACGCCAATACGCGCCACTTCTCTTTCGGCTGCATCGCTCTGTACTTCATCTTCAGCCATCTTATACAGACTCACTGCTGGTTGTTGTTGGCCCAGTTAGTCTGTTGGTCTGTTGCTGCCACCGTCGCTGATACGAGGTTCTGACATACCGGAATCGGCATGACTCATCTGATAATTCACGAGGCATCGAAGGTGATATTGTCGGTTATCACGACAACTGTAATCCCAGCTGTAACGAAGCCGAAATCGGGGACGATGCGCCCCACGTTCCGCTTTCATACGTATGATCTTACGCGCGAAGGGTACTTCGCCAGTCTGTACTGGCACCATGCGTCTATTTGCCGATTGTACTCGGATAGCGATAGTCAATATGAGGCCAGCAAATACGCGGCGGCGCGTAGCGTTACAACAAAAGCAACATCAGCAACAAAGGCACAGTTAAGAAAGCAAAATAGCCGTGCTGAGTGTGATAAGTAGTGAGTGCAGTCGAGAGAAACGGAGGAAGGGAATCGAATCAGTTTGACTCCACCATCTCCGAGTATACTGAAACACAGCATAGTGAATCACTACAATGAATGAACGCCTAATAACTGATTACACTCGGTCCGCTCAAACATACGCACAATCACTATCACAAACATTGAACCACGCATTCATTGAATACACGTCATATTTCCACGCCAAACGCCGTTAAATCACGCCTCTTCCACATACGCATCGCTCTGTACTGGCCGCTCACATTCTTCAAAACAGAAATTTCAATTGTTTCATCTTTGGCGAATTTGTTCGCTGGCCTCGTTGTCAATTCGTTAGTACAGCCCGTTGACTGTCGCCGAGCTATTCGGTGAAGCCGCGACATCTCAATCCCTCATCGAGGGCATAGCTGCGATAGCTGGTCGGAGCACACGATTCCACTCACTGTTAGTGCCGAAGCCGAAATGGGACGATGTGCCGTACTGCCATTACGATCTTGTCAATGCGCGCGAAGGGTACTTCGCCGTCTGCAATGCTGGCATAATCGCGTCCATCGCCATCTACCTTACTGACGCCAGACGCTGCCACGGATAAAAGTAGCGATATCAACAGCGACGAAGGCAGGAGGAGCCAAAAGACGCAGCGCGGCGGCGCAAGAAGGCAATACAGGCAACAGCGAAGAAAGCAAAGTGGCTGCGCTGATGAGTGCGTGAGCGTGCGTCGACTGAGGTAGCCGGACCCAATGACTCACACACTCAAACAGACCACTACCATCTTGGTAGACTGTGTTCGGCCTGGTTGCCATTGTTGGCCTCGTTGTCTGTCATTCGTCAGACACCGTCGCCGAGCCACGACAACCGGAGAATCATACGACCATCCGATTGACTCGTATAATCGAAGATAGCAGCTGAGCTTCACACGATTAACTCACCCAGCGCTCTTCGGAAATCGGACGCGGCGTCGTACAAACTCCGCTTTATATGATCTTATCATGAGCGAAGGGTGCTGCTTCAGTATGCGCCAAGAAGCACTCATGAATGATTATTACGCCACGGATATAAGAACTGATAGTCAACAGGTAAACTGAATGCAGCGAATAAAGATAGTTTATAGCGGCGTAGCGAAGGTAACATTTAACATGATAGCTACAAGGCACAAAAGCAAGAAAGAAGCCGTTTGATGAGGTGTGGAGCGGCAAAATGGTGTTCGATTGGAGTCGCCACAGCGAGATCATTGATTCAGACTGATATATCGGAAATCATACAGTTATATCTATCAACTCGAAGCTACACTCGGTCCCAAGTCAAATACATACGCACAATCACGAATACAAACAGAAATTCACGCACTATTCATCATAATAACATGAGCCAAACGCGCCAGTACTCTTCATCGTCAATATACACGCATCGCTCTGCACTGGTCAGTTTCACATCTCAAACATTCACTTCATCTTGCAGACGCATGCCGGTCTGTGCCAATTGTTGGCCTGTTAGTCTGGTTGGCCCGTTAAATCGTCAGCCGGTTGCCCGACACAAATGGTGAATGCCGATTCGGATGACTTCACGAGGCATCGAAGAATACGGAGCAGCCAATAATAAAGCGAAGCGCCGAAATCGACGATGTGCTCGCCGCTTCTGAGGTGCGCGAAGGTCCGTAATGCTGGCAATCATGCGTCCATTCATCGCACTATCGATACGCCAGATGATACAGTAGCGCGATTAGTCGGTCAGGCGACGGCTGCTAGCGATGAGCCAAAGATCGGCGTGGCGGCGCAGCAGCGCACGAAAAGCAACACAGCAAGAAAAGCAGCTGAAATGAAGTACTGCGCTGATGCGAGCGCGTGAGCGCGATAGATAATCGATACCGGAATCGAACCAGCGATCACTACCTCGAGCATACAAACACAGTATAACACTACACGCTCAATACCGCCATACCTTAGCCGTTCGTCAAACACGCACAATCACTATCACAAACCGCACTACAGTAGTTTCACGCTTTCAGTCGTGCCATGCCAGCAACATCGTCTCTGGCGCTCCACGCTCACACTCAACAGCACTTGACTTTGGCAGACGCAGTACTGCCGGTTGTCAGTCTGTTGGCCCGCTGAATGGTTGGTCTGGTTGTACGTTATCCTGGTCGCCGAGTTGTCGGCGTTCGATACCGGAGAATGGGTCGACTCATCACGAGGGCTATCGAAGCTACTGAAGGTTTCATCACGATTCAACTACCTGCTTTCAGATATCGAAGCCGAAATCAGACGATGCGCTCGTGGTCGTCCCGCTCTCTTACATGCGGCTGACGAAATACGCGCGCGTACTCAGCCACAATACATGCGCCCACTACTGATCGATCGCCAGATGGCTGCCATTTGACAAGTACTTGATATCGTTATGATTTTGAAGATTTCGTTATATTAAAAGATAATGCAGTGCGGCGGCATTTGCGGCAAGTAAATACAAAAGCAATAGGCAACAGCTAAATAAATAAAGAGCAGTTGTTAAAGCTGCGCTGAGTGCGAGCGCGTGAGCGTGCGTCGATAGATGTGTCTGGAGCGCCATCCAGCGATCAATTGGATTCTCGAGCAGCCGAAACACAGCATAGAATATCTTCATTGCCGTTCGTCTTAATAACTGGAGCTTCACTCGGTCCTAAGTCAACAATACGCAATCACAAATCGATGTTCACGCACTCCACACATAGCTTTTCAGCGCCAGCAACACACTTCCTGCTGCCCGCCGCCACGCATACGCATCGCTCGTGGCTGGCCGCTCACACCTTCAAACAGACCACTACTTCATCTTGGCAGAGCTCGCTGGTCGGTTCACGTTAGTTCGTTGGTCTGCTGTGATGACCGTCGAGGTTCCGACATACCTGGAGAATCCGGCACGACCATCTGAATGACTCACGAGCATCGAAGGCGATTGTCACGCCACGACTAAACCACTTGTAGCTGGGCGCGCCGAAGAAATCGGGACGATGCCAGCATAGCTTATGCATGCGCTGATCTTTGAATGCGCGCAGCGCGAAGGTACTGTCGGTCCAGCACGTGCCGGCATTGTTCATGCGTCCACTCATCTACGCATCAGATTACTAGATGGGCTTCGCAGTAGCGCGATAGTCGTCAGTGACGAAGGCAGCGGAGTGAAGCCAAAGATAGCGTGGCGGCGCGCTAGTACAGCAACACAGTAAATAAAGGCAACAAAGAAATAAAGGCTACAAAGGAGTGCTGAGCGTGCGTGAGCGCAAATGATAGATAAAATCGAGTAACCAGCGACCACTGATTTCCATACCGGTCACAGCATATCAATCGCTCTGAAATGGTCCGGTTGGCCACTCAGTCCTGCCAAATACACGCTACACCACAAATCGCAGCCCACACATTAAATTTACTTAAACGCGCCAGCAACACACTTCCCGCGCCCCGCCGCTCAGCTACACGCATCGCCTACTCGGGCCGCTACATCTTCAAATGGTACCCACTACTCATTTGGCAGGACTCCAGCCTCAATAATTCAGTTACCCGCTACTGTTGGTTCGCTGCGTTGCACTGTCGCCGATTAAGAGATCGACAAATCGGCATCGACCATCACTCATAGATTGTCGAGCTTCATCACGATTCACACTTCAATGAAGCCGAAATAAATCTTGCTTGCACACACAGGGTACTTCAGCCACCCAGTAGCCATACACCATAAACATACTTGTTGTTACGACGGTTAAGATAGTCAATAGCTTATGATAAAGCGAGGAGCCAAAGATAGTGCGCTGCTAGCAGCGCGGCCAAGTTACACGCTGTCGCAACAGCGTTGGGTTGAGCAAAGAAGAAAGGTGGTTGCTGCGAGTGTCGATTGATAAACGAACCAGCGACCGGTTCGATTTCCGAGCAATGCTTCGAAACAATGTTATGGGAATACTGGCAGTCAATCGCTCTGAGCCACCGTTAAGCACTCGGTCACATTGTCATTAATACAGTCATAAATTCACGGCATTCCACACACATTAAATATAATTTCTTATGCTTAAACGCGCTTTCAGTAACAGGCCTTCTGTTCCTCGCCGCCATTACGCACTGGTCGCCTTTGCACGCCATTCCAACAGACCACTCAATCTGCTGCACTAGTTCGCTGTTGTCTGCGCCGGTCGTTACGTTTCGGTCTGTCAGATGCTTACCCGTCGCCGAGCACGAGGTCTTATTACAAATCCGGTGGAATGGGCACAATTTCACGAGGCTATCGAAGGTGATTGCGCCGAGCACACGATTCACTTCAATTTCAGCTAGCCGAAATCAGACGATGTGCTCGTACGTCCCGCTTACATGTATAAATCTTATCACGCGCGCGAAGGCGCTCGCCGGTCTCTCACGCTGGCAACTAATTCGTCTACATCTACCGATCGCCAGATCGCCACTGATAGCGCGATAGTCAATAGTGACGAAGGCGAGGAGCCAAAGATGGAAAAGTGCGGCGGCGCAGCGCAACAGCACACAAGTACAAAGCCGCGCAAAGAAAGGAAGGCTGTTTCAGCGTGAGTAGCGCGTCGATAGATGTACTAAGATGTCGAATCAAACAGCCAACGAACAGACTATATTCGTTCATGCGCAGAGAATCACTACAAAATACTTTTAATAACAGCTTACACTGAATCAAATAAGACAATTCATTTATCTATTATAATATTCACATAGTTTTTACTGCTAACGCGCGTTAGCAATCAATACCTTATGCCGCCTACTGCCATAAAGTATCGCTCAGGTTGCTCATCTCCGTCAGGACTTCACTTCATCTTAGATCCAGCCAGCGCCGGGTTGCTCGGGTCTGCTTCGCCCGCCAGTCTGCCAATTCGCGGGACGCCGGTTAATGGCGTTCGATACGGTCGGGCACATCATTGACTCACGAGGGCATCGAGCGCGAGTTGCTCGAGCATCAACGATCGGGGACGATGCGTCAGAATGTTCCGCTTCATATGGTGATCTTTGAATACGCGCATGAAGGGGTACGCCGGTCATCGCTGGCACAATCCATATCCAGACTGACTATCTTAACAGGCCAGATGCCACGGAATGCGCGCTGATAGTCAACAGCGATGAAAGGGGCAGCGATATGGTGCGGCGGCGCGTAGCGCATCAAAAGCAACACAGCAATCAAAAGGCAATAAAAAGCAAAGAGCAAGGCCGTGCTGATGCGAGTGCGTCGATAGATAAAATCCGAGGGGAGAATGAACCAGCGACCAATTGATTCCGAGTTATCGGAAACATATCACCGAAGCTGGCCACTGGTCCTAAGTCACACAATGCCACAATCACCATCACAAACACCATCATCATACTTATGCCAACGCGCCCACAACGCCGTACGCGCCGCCACATACGCATCACTCCCGACGCACGTCTCCAAACAGAGACTACTCATCTGCGCAGACGCTATTCGCTGGTCTGGTTCGTTGGCTCAGGCTAGTCTGTTACCTGCTAAAGCACGCCGAGCACAGGTTCGATACCGGAATGAATGATTCATCGGATTGACTTCACGAAAATCGAAGGCATGTTGAATACACACTGAACTACCTTCGGCGAAATGGTTTCTCGAAATCGGGACGCCGCTCAGTACAAACCGCTTACATGCGCATACCTTAGAACAATGCGAAGGTACTCGCCCGTAATGTTGGCTATTAACATGCGTCCATTCGATACCACGATGATAACAAGCGACGAAGGCAATGATCGCATAGCGGCGCGTAAAGCTGCAACAAAGCAACATTACGTAGCAGACAACGATTCCGAGTATTACTGAAACATCAGCATAGAATCACTCATTAGTTCAATCGCTCTGTCAATCGGGATATACTAAACCTGCCATCAGTTAATGCTAATAATCACAACTACGCACTCACACATCAATAACATAGCAGCGAGCGTTAAATCATACCTTCCTAGTACTCTACAAAAGAATATGCATTACACTTTCAGTGATCTCAGGCCGGCCTGTTGGCCCGCTAGTTCACGGTTCGCTCGGTCACCGTCGTCATATCGATTCGATCACAAACCGAACGCGCGTCAACCATCTGGAATTTAATCCCACGGACGAGGCTGCGATACAGCCGGCGCCATCAATGACTTCACACCCTACTGAAGACTAGCCGAAGCCGAAATCGGGGAGATGTCGGCCGTCCCGCTTCATGCATGATCTTACGCGGTTTAGCGCGCTCGCCGCTGCGTAATGCTTACAAACATGCCGTCCCGCCATCGATCTAATATTAGATGCCATGGATTGAGTAGCGCGATAGTCGGTCATAATATATTGTTATCGTAGCGTGGCGGCGCAAAAGCAGCGCAAAGACAGCTAAGAAAGAGCCGTGCTGAGTGAGTGCGTTATGCGCGTCGATTGAAATCCGAGTGGCCGGAATCGAACCAGCGACCGACTGATGAGCTATACCGGAAACATGCCAGCATAGAACACTGTCAATCGCCTACACCGAGCTGGTTAATCCCTGGTCCTAGTCAAACACAGCCACGGCAGCACACTCACATCGCAACATTTCCTTTACGCCAAACGCCAGCGCGCCAAATCTTCCTATGCTCCTCTTCAGGTGCATCGTCTGCACGCCAGCGCTCACACTCTTCACAGATACCACTCACTATCTTTGGTAGTGACGCCCGCCGGTCTGTCGTTGTTTCATTCGCTAGTCTGGTATCTGTCAGATGATGCACTGTCGCCGAGCATGAGGTCACAACTGGAACGGGCACTTCATCGAGGTTATCGAGCAGATACAGCCGAGCCATCACGATTCACTCAATTTCGGTTAGTAAGCCGGTCAGCAACCGGACATGTTCGCACGCCCGGCTTCAGCATGTATCTGAATACGCGCGCGAAGGGGCGGCTTCGCCGGTCTACAGTAATGTGCTGGCTATTAATACGCTCATCGACTCCATCGACGCCAGATACAGCCATCGGAATAGCGATAGTCAATGCGACGAAGGCAGCGAGGATTAGCAGCAGCGCGGCGGCGCAAAATAAAAAGCGCGCAGCTAAATGTTCAGCCGCTGCGCGTGGCCGTGCTGAGCAGTGAGTGCGAGTGCGCGTCGATAGATGCAATCCGATGGTCGGAATCGAATCACTGAGTATAATGGTCACAGCAGCAGAACACTGTTGCTCTGCTCAACCGAGTTACACCTCGGTCCTTAAGTCACATTACAATCACCATCACAAATACGTTCACATATAACATAGTTTCTATTACGCCAGCGCGCCAGCAACGTCTTCCTTACTTGCGCGCAGCCGTACACGCACGCTCTGCACTCGGCCGTTCACACTTCAATCTCTTACGCTTAGAATTATCCCGCTTGCCTGTTGGTTCGTTAATTCAGTTATCTGCCGTGGCTGTTAACTGTCGCCGAGCACGAGGTTCGATTATTAAATAATAAAAGCACACGAACGACGATCATTGAGTGTGTGGCATCATCGAAGGTGATATGAAGCCGATACCAGAATACCACACTCACCCAGCCTTTGCGCTGAAAGAATGCGGGGATGACGATGTGCCGTATTTGCTCCGCTTTGCATGCAAAGACTTCTAACATGCCGTACTCGCCACCGTAATGCTACATTTGTCGATCTATCGACTTGGATGCCTCACGGATGGTGATAGTCGGTCAGTGACGAAGGCAAATGTAGTGCAGCGGCACAGCAACACGTTAGTCAAAGCAATAAAGCAAGAAGAATTGCGCTGAGTGAGCGTGCGGAGCGCGTGCCATGCACCCGATAGCGCCAACCAGTGACCACTGATCTTCGAGCGGAAACACAGCATGCGAATCACGCCCTACAACTGGAGCTACACTTCACGCAGAATGCTACAATCAATTAACTGGCAACATAAACCCACGGCTTCGGCGCCTAGCTGGGTAACATAGTGCTCGGCTGTATCACCTTCGATGCCCTCGTGGGGTCAATCCAGATGGTCGTGCCTATTCTCCGGTTGTGTCGAACCTCCGTGCTCGGCGACAGTTAGCATCCCAACAGGCCAACAGACTAGCAGGCCAACAGGCCAACAGGCCAGCAGGCTGGGTCTGCCAAGATGAGTAGTGGGGTCTGTTTGAGAGTGTGAGAGCGGCCGAGTGCAGAGCGATGCGTGTATGTGGCAGCGAGGAGGCGTAAGGAGGTTGTGTTGCTGGCGCGTTTGGCGTAGGAAGCGTGTTGTGTGTGTGGGTGCGTGGTTTGTGTTTGTGATGGTGATTGTGCGTGTATTTGACTTAGGACCGAGTGTAGCTCAGTTGGTAGAGCGATTGACTGTAGTGTTCTATACTGTGTTTCAGTATACTCGGAAATCAATTGGTCGCTGGTTCGATTCCGGCCACTCGGATTTTATCTATCGACGCACACTCACACACTCACACTCAGCACAGCCTTGCTTTTCTTGCTTTGCTTTTGTTGCTTTTGTTGCTTTTGTTGCTTGTGTTGCTTTTGTTGCCTTTGCTACACGCCGCCACACTACGTCTTTGGCTCCTTGCCTTCGCCACTGTTGACCATCGCGCTACTGTCCGTGGCAGCATCTGGCGTCGGTAGGTCGATAGTGGACGCATGGTTGTGCCAGCATTGCGGACCGGCGAAGTACCCTTCGCGCACGTGATTAAAAGATCATACATGTAAAGCGGAACGTACGAGCACATCGTCCCGATTTCGGCTTCGGCGCCTAGCTGGGGTAGTTAGTCGTGTGCTCAGCTGTATCACCTTCGATGCCCTCGTAAGGGTCAATCCAGATGGTCGTGCCCATTCTCCGGTTGTGTCGAACCTCGTGCTCGGCGACAGTTAGCATCCCAACAGGCCAACAGACTAGCAGGCCAACAGGCCAACAGGCCAGCAGGCTGGGTCTGCCAAGATGAGTAGTGGGGTCTGTTTGAGAGTGTGAGAGCGGCCGAGTGCAGAGCGATGCGTGTATGTGGCAGCGAGGAGGCGTAAGGAGGTTGTGTTGCTGGCGCGTTTGGCGTAGGAAGCTATGTTGTGTGTGTGTGGGTGCGTGGTTTGTGTTTGTGATGGTGATTGTGCGTGTATTTGACTTAGGACCGAGTGTAGCTCAGTTGGTAGAGCGATTGACTGTAGTGTTCTATACTGTGTTTCAGTATACTCGGAAATCAATTGGTCGCTGGTTCGATTCCGGCCACTCGGATTTTATCTATCGACGCACACTCACACACTCACACTCAGCACAGCCTTTGCTTTTCTTGCTTTTCTTGCTTGTGTTGCTTTTGTTGCTTGTGTTGCTTTTGTTGCCTTTGCTACACGCCGCCACACTACGTCTTTTGGCTCCTCCTTGCCTTCGTCACTGTTGACTATCGCGCTACTGTCCGTGGCAGCATCTGGCGTCGGTAGGTCGATAGTGGACGCATGGTTGTGCCAGCATTGCGGACCGGCGAAGTACCCTTCGCGCACGTGATTAAAAGATCATACATGTAAAGCGGAACGTACGAGCACATCGTCCCGATTTCGGCTTCGGCGCCTAGCTGGGGTAGTTAGTCGTGTGCTCGGCTGTATCACCTTCGATGCCCTCGTTGGGGTCAATCCAGATGGTCGTGCCCATTCTCCGGTTGTGTCGAACCTCGTGCTCGGCGACAGTTAGCATCCCAACAGGCCAACAGACTAGCAGGCCAACAGGCCAACAGGCCAGCAGGCTGGGTCTGCCAAGATGAGTAGTGGGGTCTGTTTGAGAGTGTGAGAGCGGCCGAGTGCAGAGCGATGCGTGTATGTGGCAGCGAGGAGGCGTAAGGAGGTTGTGTTGCTGGCGCGTTTGGCGTAGGGAAGCTATGTTGTGTGTGTGGGTGCGTGGTTTGTGTTTGTGATGGTGATTGTGCGTGTATTTGACTTAGGACCGAGTGTAGCTCAGTTGGTAGAGCGATTGACTGTAGTGTTCTATACTGTGTTTCAGTATACTCGGAAATCAATTGGTCGCTGGTCTGATTCCGGCCACTCGGATTTTATCTATCGACGCACACTCACACACTCACACTCAGCACAGCCTTTGCTTTTCTTGCTTTTGTTGCTTTTGTTGCTTGTGTTGCTTTTGTTGCCTTTGCTACACGCCGCCACACTACGTCTTTTGGCTCCTCCTTGCCTTCGTCACTGTTGACTATCGCGCTACTGTCCGTGGCAGCATCTGGCGTCGGTAGGTCGATAGTGGACGCATGGTTGTGCCAGCATTGCGGACCGGCGAAGTACCCTTCGCGCACGTGATTAAAAGATCATACATGTAAAGCGGAACGTACGAGCACATCGTCCGTTTTTCGGCTTGGGCGCCTTGCTGGGGTATTTTGTCGTGTGCTCGGCTTTATCACCTTCGATGCCCTCGTGGGGTTAATCCAGATGGTCGTGCCCATTCTCCGGTTGTGTCGAACCTCGTGCTCGGCGACAGTTAGCATCCCAACAGGCCAACAGACTAGCAGGCCAACAGGCCAACAGGCCAGCAGGCTGGTCTGCCAAGATGAGTAGTGGGGTCTGTTTGAGAGTGTGAGAGCGGCCGAGTGCAGAGCGATGCGTGTATGTGGCAGCGAGGAGGCGTAAGGAGTGTTGTGTTGCTGGCGCGTTTGGCGTAGGAAGCTATGTTGTGTGTGTGGGTGCGTGGTTTGTGTTTGTGATGGTGATTGTGCGTGTATTTGACTTAGACCGAGTGTAGCTCAGTTGGTAGAGCGATTGACTGTAGTGTTCTATACTGTGTTTCAGTATACTCGGAAATCAATTGGTCGCTGTCTGATTCCGGCCACTCGGATTTTATCTATCGACGCACACTCACACACTCACACTCAGCACAGCCTTTGCTTTTCTTGCTTTTCTTGCTGCTTTTGTTGCTTGTGTTGCTTTTGTTGCCTTTGCTACACGCCGCCACACTACGTCTTTTGGCTCCTCCTTGCCTTCGTCACTGTTGACTATCGCGCTACTGTCCGTGGCAGCATCTGGCGTCGGTAGGTCGATAGTGGACGCATGGTTGTGCCAGCATTGCGGACCGGCGAAGTACCCTTCGCGCACGTGATTAAAAGATCATACATGTAAAGCGGAACGTACGAGCACATCGTCCCGATTTCGGCTTCGGCGCCTAGCTGGGGTAGTTAGTCGTGTGCTCAGCTGTATCACCTTCGATGCCCTCGTAAGGGTCAATCCAGATGGTCGTGCCCATTCTCCGGTTGTGTCGAACCTCGTGCTCGGCGACAGTTAGCATCCCAACAGGCCAACAGACTAGCAGGCCAACAGGCCAACAGGCCAGCAGGCTGGGTCTGCCAAGATGAGTAGTGGGGTCTGTTTGAGAGTGTGAGAGCGGCCGAGTGCAGAGCGATGCGTGTATGTGGCAGCGAGGAGGCGTAAGGAGGTTGTGTTGCTGGCGCGTTTGGCGTAGGAAGCTATGTTGTGTGTGTGGGTGCGTGGTTTGTGTTTGTGATGGTGATTGTGCGTGTATTTGACTTAGGACCGAGTGTAGCTCAGTTGGTAGAGCGATTGACTGTAGTGTTCTATACTGTGTTTCAGTATACTCGGAAATCAATTGGTCGCTGGTCTGATTCCGGCCACTCGGATTTTATCTATCGACGCACACTCACACACTCACACTCAGCACAGCCTTTGCTTTTCTTGCTTTTCTTGCTTTTCTTGCTTGTGTTGCTTTTGTTGCTTGTGTTGCTTTTGTTGCCTTTGCTACACGCCGCCACACTACGTCTTTGGCTCCTCCTTGCCTTCGTCACTGTTGACTATCGCGCTACTGTCCGTGGCAGCATCTGGCGTCGGTAGGTCGATAGTGGACGCATGGTTGTGCCAGCATTGCGGACCGGCGAAGTACCCTTCGCGCACGTGATTAAAAGATCATACATGTAAAGCGGAACGTACGAGCACATCGTCCCGATTTCGGCTTCGGCGCCTAGCTGGGGTAGTTAGTCGTGTGCTCGGCTGTATCACCTTCGATGCCCTCGTGGGGGTCAATCCAGATGGTCGTGCCCATTCTCCGGTTGTGTCGAACCTCGTGCTCGGCGACAGTTAGCATCCCAACAGGCCAACAGACTAGCAGGCCAACAGGCCAACAGGCCAGCAGGCTGGGTCTGCCAAGATGAGTAGTGGGGTCTGTTTGAGAGTGTGAGAGCGGCCGAGTGCAGAGCGATGCGTGTATGTGGCAGCGAGGAGGCGTAAGGAGGTTGTGTTGCTGGCGCGTTTGGCGTAGGAAGCTATGTTGTGTGTGTGGGTGCGTGGTTTGTGTTTGTGATGGTGATTGTGCGTGTATTTGACTTAGGACCGAGTGTAGCTCAGTTGGTAGAGCGATTGACTGTAGTGTTCTATACTGTGTTTCAGTATACTCGGAAATCAATTGGTCGCTGGTCTGATTCCGGCCACTCGGATTTTATCTATCGACGCACACTCACACACTCACACTCAGCACAGCCTTTGCTTTTCTTGCTTTTCTTGCTTTTCTTGCTTGTGTTGCTTTTGTTGCCTTTGCTACACGCCGCCACACTACGTCTTTTGGCTCCTCCTTGCCTTCGTCACTGTTGACTATCGCGCTACTGTCCGTGGCAGCATCTGGCGTCGGTAGGTCGATAGTGGACGCATGGTTGTGCCAGCATTGCGGACCGGCGAAGTACCCTTCGCGCACGTGATTAAAAGATCATACATGTAAAGCGGAACGTACGAGCACATCGTCCCGATTTCGGCTTCGGCGCCTAGCTGGGGTAGTTAGTCGTGTGCTCGGCTGTATCACCTTCGATGCCCTCGTGGGGGTTAATCCAGATGGTCGTGCCCATTCTCCGGTTGTGTCGAACCTCGTGCTCGGCGACAGTTAGCATCCCAACAGGCCAACAGACTAGCAGGCCAACAGGCCAACAGGCCAGCAGGCTGGGTCTGCCAAGATGAGTAGTGGGGTCTGTTTGAGAGTGTGAGAGCGGCCGAGTGCAGAGCGATGCGTGTATGTGGCAGCGAGGAGGCGTAAGGAGGTTGTGTTGCTGGCGCGTTTGGCGTAGGAAGCTATGTTGTGTGTGTGGGTGCGTGGTTTGTGTTTGTGATGGTGATTGTGCGTGTGTTTGACTTAGGACCGAGTGTAGCTCAGTTGGTAGAGCGATTGACTGTAGTGTTCTATACTGTGTTTCAGTATACTCGGAAATCAATTGGTCGCTGGTTCGATTCCGGCCACTCGGATTTTATCTATCGACGCACACTCACACACTCACACTCAGCACAGCCTTTGCTTTTCTTGCTTTTGTTGCTTTTGTTGCTTTTCTTGCTTTTCTTGCTTTTGTTGCTTTTGTTGCCTTTGCTACACGCCGCCACACTACGTCTTTTGGCTCCTCCTTGCCTTCGTCACTGTTGACTATCGCGCTACTGTCCGTGGCAGCATCTGGCGTCGGTAGGTCGATAGTGGACGCATGGTTGTGCCAGCATTGCGGACCGGCGAAGTACCCTTCGCGCACGTGATTAAAAGATCATACATGTAAAGCGGAACGTACGAGCACATCGTCCCGATTTCGGCTTCGGCGCCTAGCTGGGGTAGTTAGTCGTGTGCTCGGCTGTATCACCTTCGATGCCCTCGTGGGGGTCAATCCAGATGGTCGTGCCCATTCTCCGGTTGTGTCGAACCTCGTGCTCGGCGACAGTTAGCATCCCAACAGGCCAACAGACTAGCAGGCCAACAGGCCAACAGGCCAGCAGGCTGGGTCTGCCAAGATGAGTAGTGGGGTCTGTTTGAGAGTGTGAGAGCGGCCGAGTGCAGAGCGATGCGTGTATGTGGCAGCGAGGAGGCGTAAGGAGGTTGTGTTGCTGGCGTGTTTGGCGTAGGAGGCTATGTTGTGTGTGGGTGCGTGGTTTGTGTTTGTGATGGTGATTGTGCTGGTGATTGTGCGTGTATTTGACTTAGGACCGAGTGTAGCTCAGTTGGTAGAGCGATTGACTGTAGTGTTCTATACTGTGTTTCAGTATACTCGGAAATCAATTGGTCGCTGGTTCGATTCCGGCCACTCGGATTTTATCTATCGACGCACACTCACACACTCACACTCAGCACAGCCTTTGCTTTTCTTGCTTTTCTTGCTTTTGTTGCTTGTGTTGCTTTTGTTGCCTTTGCTACACGCCGCCACACTACGTCTTTTGGCTCCTCCTTGCCTTCGTCACTGTTGACTATCGCGCTACTGTCCGTGGCAGCATCTGGCGTCGGTAGGTCGATAGTGGACGCATGGTTGTGCCAGCATTGCGGACCGGCGAAGTACCCTTCGCGCACGTGATTAAAAGATCATACATGTAAAGCGGAACGTACGAGCACATCGTCCCGATTTCGGCTTCGGCGCCTAGCTGGGGTAGTTAGTCGTGTGCTCGGCTGTATCACCTTCGATGCCCTCGTGGGGGTTAATCCAGATGGTCGTGCCCATTCTCCGGTTGTGTCGAACCTCGTGCTCGGCGACAGTTAGCATCCCAACAGGCCAACAGACTAGCAGGCCAACAGGCCAACAGGCCAGCAGGCTGGGTCTGCCAAGATGAGTAGTGGGGTCTGTTTGAGAGTGTGAGAGCGGCAGAGTGCAGAGCGATGCGTGTATGTGGCAGCGAGGAGGCGTAAGGAGGTTGTGTTGCTGGCGCGTTTGGCGTAGGAAGCTATGTTGTGTGTGTGGGTGCGTGGTTTGTGTTTGTGATGGTGATTGTGCGTGTATTTGACTTAGGACCGAGTGTAGCTCAGTTGGTAGAGCGATTGACTGTAGTGTTCTATACTGTGTTTCAGTATACTCGGAAATCAATTGGTCGCTGGTTCGATTCCGGCCACTCGGATTTTATCTATCGACGCACACTCACACACTCACACTCAGCACAGCCTTTGCTTTTCTTGCTTTTGTTGCCTTTGTTGCTTGTGTTGCTTTTGTTGCCTTTGCTACACGCCGCCACACTACGTCTTTTGGCTCCTCCTTGCCTTCGTCACTGTTGACTATCGCGCTACTGTCCGTGGCAGCATCTGGCGTCGGTAGGTCGATAGTGGACGCATGGTTGTGCCAGCATTGCGGACCGGCGAAGTACCCTTCGCGCACGTGATTAAAAGATCATACATGTAAAGCGGAACGTACGAGCACATCGTCCCGATTTCGGCTTCGGCGCCTAGCTGGGGTAGTTAGTCGTGTGCTCGGCTGTATCACCTTCGATGCCCTCGTGGGGTTAATCCAGATGGTCGCCCATTCTCCGGTTGTGTCGAACCTCGTGCTCGGCGACAGTTAGCATCCCAACAGGCCAACAGACTAGCAGGCCAACAGGCCAACAGGCCAGCAGGCTGGGTCTGCCAAGATGAGTAGTGGGGTCTGTTTGAGAGTGTGAGAGCGGCCGAGTGCAGAGCGATGCGTGTATGTGGCAGCGAGGAGGCGTAAGGAGGTTGTGTTGCTGGCGCGTTTGGCGTAGGAAGCTATGTTGTGTGTGGGTGCGTGGTTTGTGTTTGTGATGGTGATTGTGCGTGTATTTGACTTAGGACCGAGTGTAGCTCAGTTGGTAGAGCGATTGACTGTAGTGTTCTATACTGTGTTTCAGTATACTCGGAAATCAATTGGTCGCTGGTTCGATTCCGGCCACTCGGATTTTATCTATCGACGCACACTCACACACTCACACTCAGCACAGCCTTTGCTTTTCTTTGCTTTTCTTTGCTTGTGTTGCTTTTTGTTGCTTGTGTTGCTTTTGTTGCCTTTGCTACACGCCGCCACACTACGTCTTTTGGCTCCTCCTTGCCTTCGTCACTGTTGACTATCGCGCTACTGTCCGTGGCAGCATCTGGCGTCGGTAGGTCGATAGTGGACGCATGGTTGTGCCAGCATTGCGGACCGGCGAAGTACCCTTCGCGCACGTGATTAAAAGATCATACATGTAAAGCGGAACGTACGAGCACATCGTCCCGATTTCCGGCTTCGGCGCCTAGCTGGGGTAGTTAGTCGTGTGCTCGGCTGTATCACCTTCGATGCCCTCGTGGGGGTTAATCCAGATGGTCGTGCCCATTCTCCGGTTGTGTCGAACCTCGTGCTCGGCGACAGTTAGCATCCCAACAGGCCAACAGACTAGCAGGCCAACAGGCCAACAGGCCAGCAGGCTGGGTCTGCCAAGATGAGTAGTGGGGTCTGTTTGAGAGTGTGAGAGCGGCCGAGTGCAGAGCGATGCGTGTATGTGGCAGCGAGGAGGCGTAAGGAGGTTGTGTTGCTGGCGCGTTTGGCGTAGGAAGCTATGTTGTGTGTGTGGGTGCGTGGTTTGTGTTTGTGATGGTGATTGTGCGTGTATTTGACTTAGGACCGAGTGTAGCTCAGTTGGTAGAGCGATTGACTGTAGTGTTCTATACTGTGTTTCAGTATACTCGGAAATCAATTGGTCGCTGGTTCGATTCCGGCCACTCGGATTTTATCTATCGACGCACACTCACACACTCACACTCAGCACAGCCTTTGCTTTTCTTGCTTTTGTTGCTTTTGTTGCTTTTCTTGCTTTTGTTGCTTGTGTTGCTTTTGTTGCCTTTGCTACACGCCGCCACACTACGTCTTTTGGCTCCTCCTTGCCTTCGTCACTGTTGACTATCGCGCTACTGTCCGTGGCAGCATCTGGCGTCGGTAGGTCGATAGTGGACGCATGGTTGTGCCAGCATTGCGGACCGGCGAAGTACCCTTCGCGCACGTGATTAAAAGATCATACATGTAAAGCGGAACGTACGAGCACATCGTCCCGATTTCGGCTTCGGCGCCTAGCTGGGGTAGTTAGTCGTGCTCGGCTGTATCACCTTCGATGCCCTCGTGGGGTCAATCCAGATGGTCGTGCCCATTCTCCGGTTGTGTCGAACCTCGTGCTCGGCGACAGTTAGCATCCCAACAGGCCAACAGACTAGCAGGCCAACAGGCCAACAGGCCAGCAGGCTGGGTCTGCCAAGATGAGTAGTGGGGTCTGTTTGAGAGTGTGAGAGCGGCCGAGTGCAGAGCGATGCGTGTATGTGGCAGCGAGGAGGCGTAAGGAGGTTGTGTTGCTGGCGCGTTTGGCGTAGGAAGCTATGTTGTGTGTGTGGGTGCGTGGTTTGTGTTTGTGATGGTGATTGTGCGTGTATTTGACTTAGGACCGAGTGTAGCTCAGTTGGTAGAGCGATTGACTGTAGTGTTCTATACTGTGTTTCAGTATACTCGGAAATCAATTGGTCGCTGGTTCGATTCCGGCCACTCGGATTTTATCTATCGACGCACACTCACACACTCACACTCAGCACAGCCTTTGCTTTTCTTGCTTTTGTTGCTTTTGTTGCTTGTGTTGCTTTTGTTGCTTTTGTTGCTTGTGTTGCTTTTGTTGCCTTTGCTACACGCCGCCACACTACGTCTTTTGGCTCCTCCTTGCCTTCGTCACTGTTGACTATCGCGCTACTGTCCGTGGCAGCATCTGGCGTCGGTAGGTCGATAGTGGACGCATGGTTGTGCCAGCATTGCGGACCGGCGAAGTACCCTTCGCGCACGTGATTAAAAGATCATACATGTAAAGCGGAACGTACGAGCACATCGTCCCGATTTCGGCTTCGGCGCCTAGCTGGGGTAGTTAGTCGTGTGCTCGGCTGTATCACCTTCGATGCCCTCGTGGGGGTCAATCCAGATGGTCGTGCCCATTCTCCGGTTGTGTCGAACCTCGTGCTCGGCGACAGTTAGCATCCCAACAGGCCAACAGACTAGCAGGCCAACAGGCCAACAGGCCAGCAGGCTGGGTCTGCCAAGATGAGTAGTGGGGTCTGTTTGAGAGTGTGAGAGCGGCCGAGTGCAGAGCGATGCGTGTATGTGGCAGCGAGGAGGCGTAAGGAGGTTGTGTTGCTGGCGCGTTTGGCGTAGGAAGCTATGTTGTGTGTGTGGGTGCGTGGTTTGTGTTTGTGATGGTGATTGTGCGTGTATTTGACTTAGGACCGAGTGTAGCTCAGTTGGTAGAGCGATTGACTGTAGTGTTCTATACTGTGTTTCAGTATACTCGGAAATCAATTGGTCGCTGGTTCGATTCCGGCCACTCGGATTTTATCTATCGACGCACACTCACACACTCACACTCAGCACAGCCTTTGCTTTTCTTGCTTTTGTTGCTTTTGTTGCTTTTGTTGCTTGTGTTGCTTTTGTTGCCTTTGCTACACGCCGCCACACTACGTCTTTTGGCTCCTCCTTGCCTTCGTCACTGTTGACTATCGCGCTACTGTCCGTGGCAGCATCTGGCGTCGGTAGGTCGATAGTGGACGCATGGTTGTGCCAGCATTGCGGACCGGCGAAGTACCCTTCGCGCACGTGATTAAAAGATCATACATGTAAAGCGGAACGTACGAGCACATCGTCCCGATTTCGGCTTCGGCGCCTAGCTGGGGTAGTTAGTCGTGTGCTCGGCTGTATCACCTTCGATGCCCTCGTGGGGGTTAATCCAGATGGTCGTGCCCATTCTCCGGTTGTGTCGAACCTCGTGCTCGGCGACAGTTAGCATCCCAACAGGCCAACAGACTAGCAGGCCAACAGGCCAACAGGCCAGCAGGCTGGGTCTGCCAAGATGAGTAGTGGGGTCTGTTTGAGAGTGTGAGAGCGGCCGAGTGCAGAGCGATGCGTGTATGTGGCAGCGAGGAGGCGTAAGGAGGTTGTGTTGCTGGCGCGTTTGGCGTAGGAAGCTATGTTGTGTGTGTGGGTGCGTGGTTTGTGTTTGTGATGGTGATTGTGCTGGTGATTGTGCGTGTATTTGACTTAGGACCGAGTGTAGCTCAGTTGGTAGAGCGATTGACTGTAGTGTTCTATACTGTGTTTCAGTATACTCGGAAATCAATTGGTCGCTGGTTCGATTCCGGCCACTCGGATTTTATCTATCGACGCACACTCACACACTCACACTCAGCACAGCCTTTGCTTTTCTTGCTTTTGTTGCTTTTGTTGCTTGTGTTGCTTTTGTTGCCTTTGCTACACGCCGCCACACTACGTCTTTTGGCTCCTCCTTGCCTTCGTCACTGTTGACTATCGCGCTACTGTCCGTGGCAGCATCTGGCGTCGGTAGGTCGATAGTGGACGCATGGTTGTGCCAGCATTGCGGACCGGCGAAGTACCCTTCGCGCACGTGATTAAAAGATCATACATGTAAAGCGGAACGTACGAGCACATCGTCCCGATTTCGGCTTCGGCGCCTAGCTGGGGTAGTTAGTCGTGTGCTCGGCTGTATCACCTTCGATGCCCTCGTGGGGGTTAATCCAGATGGTCGTGCCCATTCTCCGGTTGTGTCGAACCTCGTGCTCGGCGACAGTTAGCATCCCAACAGGCCAACAGACTAGCAGGCCAACAGGCCAACAGGCCAGCAGGCTGGGTCTGCCAAGATGAGTAGTGGGGTCTGTTTGAGAGTGTGAGAGCGGCCGGAGTGCAGAGCGATGCGTGTATGTGGCAGCGAGGAGGCGTAAGGAGGTTGTGTTGCTGGCGCGTTTGGCGTAGGAAGCTATGTTGTGTGTGTGGGTGCGTGGTTTGTGTTTGTGATGGTGATTGTGCGTGTATTTGACTTAGGACCGAGTGTAGCTCAGTTGGTAGAGCGATTGACTGTAGTGTTCTATACTGTGTTTCAGTATACTCGGAAATCAATTGGTCGCTGGTTCGATTCCGGCCACTCGGATTTTATCTATCGACGCACACTCACACACTCACACTCAGCACAGCCTTTGCTTTTCTTGCTTTTCTTGCTTTTGTTGCTTTTGTTGCTTTTGTTGCTTGTGTTGCTTTTGTTGCCTTTGCTACACGCCTCCACACTACGTGTTTGGTCTCCTCCTTGCCTTCGTCACTGTTGACTATCGCGCTACTGTCCGTGGCAGCATCTGGCGTCGGTAGGTCGATAGTGGACGCATGGTTGTGCCAGCATTGCGGACCGGCGAAGTACCCTTCGCGCACGTGATTAAAAGATCATACATGTAAAGCGGAACGTACGAGCACATCGTCCCGATTTCGGCTTCGGCGCCTAGCTGGGGTAGTTAGTCGTGTGCTCGGCTGTATCACCTTCGATGCCCTCGTGGGGGTCAATCCAGATGGTCGTGCCCATTCTCCGGTTGTGTCGAACCTCGTGCTCGGCGACAGTTAGCATCCCAACAGGCCAACAGACTAGCAGGCCAACAGGCCAACAGGCCAGCAGGCTGGGTCTGCCAAGATGAGTAGTGGGGTCTGTTTGAGAGTGTGAGAGCGGCCGAGTGCAGAGCGATGCGTGTATGTGGCAGCGAGGAGGCGTAAGGAGGTTGTGTTGCTGGCGCGTTTGGCGTAGGAAGCTATGTTGTGTGTGTGGGTGCGTGGTTTGTGTTTGTGATGGTGATTGTGCGTGTGTTTGACTTAGGACCGAGTGTAGCTCAGTTGGTAGAGCGATTGACTGTAGTGTTCTATACTGTGTTTCAGTATACTCGGAAATCAATTGGTCGCTGGTTCGATTCCGGCCACTCGGATTTTATCTATCGACGCACACTCACACACTCACACTCAGCACAGCCTTTGCTTTTCTTGCTTTTCTTGCTTTTGTTGCTTTTGTTGCTTGTGTTGCCTTTGCTACACGCCGCCACACTACGTCTTTTGGCTCCTCCTTGCCTTCGTCACTGTTGACTATCGCGCTACTGTCCGTGGCAGCATCTGGCGTCGGTAGGTCGATAGTGGACGCATGGTTGTGCCAGCATTGCGGACCGGCGAAGTACCCTTCGCGCACGTGATTAAAAGATCATACATGTAAAGCGGAACGTACGAGCACATCGTCCCGATTTCGGCTTCGGCGCCTAGCTGGGGTAGTTAGTCGTGTGCTCGGCTGTATCACCTTCGATGCCCTCGTGGGGGTTAATCCAGATGGTCGTGCCCATTCTCCGGTTGTGTCGAACCTCGTGCTCGGCGACAGTTAGCATCCCAACAGGCCAACAGACTAGCAGGCCAACAGGCCAACAGGCCAGCAGGCTGGGTCTGCCAAGATGAGTAGTGGGGTCTGTTTGAGAGTGTGAGAGCGGCCGAGTGCAGAGCGATGCGTGTATGTGGCAGCGAGGAGGCGTAAGGAGGTTGTGTTGCTGGCGCGTTTGGCGTAGGAAGCTATGTTGTGTGTGTGGGTGCGTGGTTTGTGTTTGTGATGGTGATTGTGCGTGTATTTGACTTAGGACCGAGTGTAGCTCAGTTGGTAGAGCGATTGACTGTAGTGTTCTATACTGTGTTTCAGTATACTCGGAAATCAATTGGTCGCTGGTTCGATTCCGGCCACTCGGATTTTATCTATCGACGCACACTCACACACTCACACTCAGCACAGCCTTTGCTTTTCTTGCTTTTGTTGCTTTTGTTGCTTGTGTTGCTTTTGTTGCCTTTGCTACACGCCGCCACACTACGTCTTTTGGCTCCTCCTTGCCTTCGTCACTGTTGACTATCGCGCTACTGTCCGTGGCAGCATCTGGCGTCGGTAGGTCGATAGTGGACGCATGGTTGTGCCAGCATTGCGGACCGGCGAAGTACCCTTCGCGCACGTGATTAAAAGATCATACATGTAAAGCGGAACGTACGAGCACATCGTCCCGATTTCGGCTTCGGCGCCTAGCTGGGGTAGTTAGTCGTGTGCTCGGCTGTATCACCTTCGATGCCCTCGTAAGGGTCAATCCAGATGGTCGTGCCTATTCTCCGGTTGTGTCGAACCTCGTGCTCGGCGACAGTTAGCATCCCAACAGGCCAACAGACTAGCAGGCCAACAGGCCAACAGGCCAGCAGGCTGGGTCTGCCAAGATAAGTAGTAGGGTCTGTTTGAGAGTGTGAGAGTGGCCGAGTGCAGAGCGATGCGTGTATGTGGCAGCGAGGAGGCGTAAGGAGGTTGTGTTGCTGGCGCGTTTGGCGTAGGAAGCTATGCAAGTTGTGTGTGGGTGCGTGGTTTGTGTTTGTGATGGTGATTGTGCGTGTGTTTGACTTAGGACCGAGTGTAGCTCAGTTGGTAGAGCGATTGACTGTAGTGTTCTATACTGTGTTTCAGTATACTCGGAAATCAATTGGTCGCTGGTTCGATTCCGGCCACTCGGATTTTATCTATCGACGCACACTCACACACTCACACTCAGCACAGCCTTTGCTTTTCTTGCTTTTGTTGCTTTTGTTGCTTGTGTTGCTTTTGTTGCCTTTGCTACACGCCGCCACACTACGTCTTTTGGCTCCTCCTTGCCTTCGTCACTGTTGACTATCGCGCTACTGTCCGTGGCAGCATCTGGCGTCGGTAGGTCGATAGTGGACGCATGGTTGTGCCAGCATTGCGGACCGGCGAAGTACCCTTCGCGCACGTGATTAAAAGATCATACATGTAAAGCGGAACGTACGAGCACATCGTCCCGATTTCGGCTTCGGCGCCTAGCTGGGGTAGTTAGTCGTGTGCTCGGCTGTATCACCTTCGATGCCCTCGTTGGGGTTAATCCAGATGGTCGTGCCCATTCTCCGGTTGTGTCGAACCTCGTGCTCGGCGACAGTTAGCATCCCAACAGGCCAACAGACTAGCAGGCCAACAGGCCAACAGGCCAGCAGGCTGGGTCTGCCAAGATGAGTAGTGGGGTCTGTTTGAGAGTGTGAGAGCGGCCGAGTGCAGAGCGATGCGTGTATGTGGCAGCGAGGAGGCGTAAGGAGGTTGTGTTGCTGGCGCGTTTGGCGTAGGAAGCTATGTTGTGTGTGTGTGGGTGCGTGGTTTGTGTTTGTGATGGTGATTGTGCGTGTATTTGACTTAGGACCGAGTGTAGCTCAGTTGGTAGAGCGATTGACTGTAGTGTTCTATACTGTGTTTCAGTATACTCGGAAATCAATTGGTCGCTGGTTCGATTCCGGCCACTCGGATTTTATCTATCGACGCACACTCACACACTCACACTCAGCACAGCCTTTGCTTTTCTTGCTTTTGTTGCTTTTGATGCTTTTTTATATTGAGTTGCTTTAGTTGACTGTGCTACACGACGCCACAATACGTCTTTGGCTCCTCCTTGCCTTCGTCACTGTTGACTATCGCGCTACTGTCCGTGGCAGCATCTGGCGTCGGTAGGTCGATAGTGGACGCATGGTTGTGCCAGCATTGCGGACCGGCGAAGTACCCTTCGCGCACGTGATTAAAAGATCATACATGTAAAGCGGAACGTACGAGCACATCGTCCCGATTTCGGCTTCGGCGCCTAGCTGGGGTAGTTAGTCGTGTGCTCGGCTGTATCACCTTCGATGCCCTCGTGGGGGTTAATCCAGATGGTCGTGCCCATTCTCCGGTTGTGTCGAACCTCGTGCTCGGCGACAGTTAGCATCCCAACAGGCCAACAGACTAGCAGGCCAACAGGCCAACAGGCCAGCAGGCTGGGTCTGCCAAGATGAGTAGTGGGGTCTGTTTGAGAGTGTGAGAGCGGCCGAGTGCAGAGCGATGCGTGTATGTGGCAGCGAGGAGGCGTAAGGAGGTTGTGTTGCTGGCGCGTTTGGCGTAGGAAGCTATGTTGTGTGTGTGGGTGCGTGGTTTGTGTTTGTGATGGTGATTGTGCGTGTATTTGACTTAGGACCGAGTGTAGCTCAGTTGGTAGAGCGATTGACTGTAGTGTTCTATACTGTGTTTCAGTATACTCGGAAATCAATTGGTCGCTGGTTCGATTCCGGCCACTCGGATTTTATCTATCGACGCACACTCACACACTCACACTCAGCACAGCCTTTGCTTTTCTTGCTTTTGTTGCTTTTGTTGCTTGTGTTGCTTTTGTTGCCTTTGCTACACGCCGCCACACTACGTCTTTTGGCTCCTCCTTGCCTTCGTCACTGTTGACTATCGCGCTACTGTCCGTGGCAGCATCTGGCGTCGGTAGGTCGATAGTGGACGCATGGTTGTGCCAGCATTGCGGACCGGCGAAGTACCCTTCGCGCACGTGATTAAAAGATCATACATGTAAAGCGGAACGTACGAGCACATCGTCCCGATTTCGGCTTCGGCGCCTAGCTGGGGTAGTTAGTCGTGTGCTCGGCTGTATCACCTTCGATGCCCTCGTGGGGGTTAATCCAGATGGTCGTGCCCATTCTCCGGTTGTGTCGAACCTCGTGCTCGGCGACAGTTAGCATCCCAACAGGCCAACAGACTAGCAGGCCAACAGGCCAACAGGCCAGCAGGCTGGGTCTGCCAAGATGAGTAGTGGGGTCTGTTTGAGAGTGTGAGAGCGGCCGAGTGCAGAGCGATGCGTGTATGTGGCAGCGAGGAGGCGTAAGGAGGTTGTGTTGCTGGCGCGTTTGGCGTAGGAAGCTATGTTGTGTGTGTGGGTGCGTGGTTTGTGTTTGTGATGGTGATTGTGCGTGTATTTGACTTAGGACCGAGTGTAGCTCAGTTGGTAGAGCGATTGACTGTAGTGTTCTATACTGTGTTTCAGTATACTCGGAAATCAATTGGTCGCTGGTTCGATTCCGGCCACTCGGATTTTATCTATCGACGCACACTCACACACTCACACTCAGCACAGCCTTTGCTTTTCTTGCTTTTGTTGCTTTTCTTGCTTGTGTTGCTTTTGTTGCTTGTGTTGCTTTTGTTGCCTTTGCTACACGCCGCCACACTACGTCTTTTGGCTCCTCCTTGCCTTCGTCACTGTTGACTATCGCGCTACTGTCCGTGGCAGCATCTGGCGTCGGTAGGTCGATAGTGGACGCATGGTTGTGCCAGCATTGCGGACCGGCGAAGTACCCTTCGCGCACGTGATTAAAAGATCATACATGTAAAGCGGAACGTACGAGCACATCGTCCCGATTTCGGCTTCGGCGCCTAGCTGGGGTAGTTAGTCGTGTGCTCGGCTGTATCACCTTCGATGCCCTCGTGGGGGTCAATCCAGATGGTCGTGCCCATTCTCCGGTTGTGTCGAACCTCGTGCTCGGCGACAGTTAGCATCCCAACAGGCCAACAGACTAGCAGGCCAACAGGCCAACAGGCCAGCAGGCTGGGTCTGCCAAGATGAGTAGTGGGGTCTGTTTGAGAGTGTGAGAGTGGCCGAGTGCAGAGCGATGCGTGTATGTGGCAGCGAGGAGGCGTAAGGAGGTTGTGTTGCTGGCGCGTTTGGCGTAGGAAGCTATGTTGTGTGTGTGGGTGCGTGGTTTGTGTTTGTGATGGTGATTGTGCGTGTATTTGACTTAGGACCGAGTGTAGCTCAGTTGGTAGAGCGATTGACTGTAGTGTTCTATACTGTGTTTCAGTATACTCGGAAATCAATTGGTCGCTGGTTCGATTCCGGCCACTCGGATTTTATCTATCGACGCACACTCACACACTCACACTCAGCACAGCCTTTGCTTTTCTTGCTTTTGTTGCTTTTGTTGCTTGTGTTGCTTTTGTTGCCTTTGCTACACGCCGCCACACTACGTCTTTTGGCTCCTCCTTGCCTTCGTCACTGTTGACTATCGCGCTACTGTCCGTGGCAGCATCTGGCGTCGGTAGGTCGATAGTGGACGCATGGTTGTGCCAGCATTGCGGACCGGCGAAGTACCCTTCGCGCACGTGATTAAAAGATCATACATGTAAAGCGGAACGTACGAGCACATCGTCCCGATTTCGGCTTCGGCGCCTAGCTGGGGTAGTTAGTCGTGTGCTCGGCTGTATCACCTTCGATGCCCTCGTGGGGTCAATCCAGATGGTCGTGCCCATTCTCCGGTTGTGTCGAACCTCGTGCTCGGCGACAGTTAGCATCCCAACAGGCCAACAGACTAGCAGGCCAACAGGCCAACAGGCCAGCAGGCTGGGTCTGCCAAGATGAGTAGTGGGGTCTGTTTGAGAGTGTGAGAGTGGCCGAGTGCAGAGCGATGCGTGTATGTGGCAGCGAGGAGGCGTAAGGAGGTTGTGTTGCTGGCGCGTTTGGCGTAGGAAGCTATGTTGTGTGTGTGGGTGCGTGGTTTGTGTTTGTGATGGTGATTGTGCGTGTGTTTGACTTAGGACCGAGTGTAGCTCAGTTGGTAGAGCGATTGACTGTAGTGTTCTATACTGTGTTTCAGTATACTCGGAAATCAATTGGTCGCTGGTTCGATTCCGGCCACTCGGATTTTATCTATCGACGCACACTCACACACTCACACTCAGCACAGCCTTTGCTTTTCTTGCTTTTCTTGCTTTTGTTGCTTGTGTTGCTTTTGTTGCCTTTGCTACACGCCGCCACACTACGTCTTTTGGCTCCTCCTTGCCTTCGTCACTGTTGACTATCGCGCTACTGTCCGTGGCAGCATCTGGCGTCGGTAGGTCGATAGTGGACGCATGGTTGTGCCAGCATTGCGGACCGGCGAAGTACCCTTCGCGCACGTGATTAAAAGATCATACATGTAAAGCGGAACGTACGAGCACATCGTCCCGATTTCGGCTTCGGCGCCTAGCTGGGGTAGTTAGTCGTGTGCTCGGCTGTATCACCTTCGATGCCCTCGTGGGGTCAATCCAGATGGTCGTGCCCATTCTCCGGTTGTGTCGAACCTCGTGCTCGGCGACAGTTAGCATCCCAACAGGCCAACAGACTAGCAGGCCAACAGGCCAACAGGCCAGCAGGCTGGGTCTGCCAAGATGAGTAGTGGGGTCTGTTTGAGAGTGTGAGAGCGGCCGAGTGCAGAGCGATGCGTGTATGTGGCAGCGAGGAGGCGTAAGGAGGTTGTGTTGCTGGCGCGTTTGGCGTAGGAAGCTATGTTGTGTGTGTGGGTGCGTGGTTTGTGTTTGTGATGGTGATTGTGCGTGTGTTTGACTTAGGACCGAGTGTAGCTCAGTTGGTAGAGCGATTGACTGTAGTGTTCTATACTGTGTTTCAGTATACTCGGAAATCAATTGGTCGCTGGTTCGATTCCGGCCACTCGGATTTTATCTATCGACGCACACTCACACACTCACACTCAGCACAGCCTTTGCTTTTCTTGCTTTTGTTGCTTTTGTTGCTTGTGTTGCTTTTGTTGCCTTTGCTACACGCCGCCACACTACGTCTTTGGCTCCTCCTTGCCTTCGTCACTGTTGACTATCGCGCTACTGTCCGTGGCAGCATCTGGCGTCGGTAGGTCGATAGTGGACGCATGGTTGTGCCAGCATTGCGGACCGGCGAAGTACCCTTCGCGCACGTGATTAAAAGATCATACATGTAAAGCGGAACGTACGAGCACATCGTCCCGATTTCGGCTTCGGCGCCTAGCTGGGGTAGTTAGTCGTGTGCTCGGCTGTATCACCTTCGATGCCCTCGTGGGGGTCAATCCAGATGGTCGTGCCCATTCTCCGGTTGTGTCGAACCTCGTGCTCGGCGACAGTTAGCATCCCAACAGGCCAACAGACTAGCAGGCCAACAGGCCAACAGGCCAGCAGGCTGGGTCTGCCAAGATGAGTAGTGGGGTCTGTTTGAGAGTGTGAGAGTGGCCGAGTGCAGAGCGATGCGTGTATGTGGCAGCGAGGAGGCGTAAGGAGGTTGTGTTGCTGGCGCGTTTGGCGTAGGAAGCTATGTTGTGTGTGTGGGTGCGTGGTTTGTGTTTGTGATGGTGATTGTGCGTGTGTTTGACTTAGGACCGAGTGTAGCTCAGTTGGTAGAGCGATTGACTGTAGTGTTCTATACTGTGTTTCAGTATACTCGGAAATCAATTGGTCGCTGGTTCGATTCCGGCCACTCGGATTTTATCTATCGACGCACACTCACACACTCACACTCAGCACAGCCTTTGCTTTTCTTGCTTTTGTTGCTTTTGTTGCTTTTGTTGTGTTGCTTTTGTTGCCTTTGCTACACCCCGCCACACTACGTCTTTGGCTCCTCCTTGCCTTCGTCACTGTTGACTATCGCGCTACTGTCCGTGGCAGCATCTGGCGTCGGTAGGTCGATAGTGGACGCATGGTTGTGCCAGCATTGCGGACCGGCGAAGTACCCTTCGCGCACGTGATTAAAAGATCATACATGTAAAGCGGAACGTACGAGCACATCGTCCCGATTTCGGCTTCGGCGCCTAGCTGGGGTAGTTAGTCGTGTGCTCGGCTGTATCACCTTCGATGCCCTCGTGGGGGTCAATCCAGATGGTCGTGCCCATTCTCCGGTTGTGTCGAACCTCGTGCTCGGCGACAGTTAGCATCCCAACAGGCCAACAGACTAGCAGGCCAACAGGCCAACAGGCCAGCAGGCTGGGTCTGCCAAGATGAGTAGTGGGGTCTGTTTGAGAGTGTGAGAGTGGCCGAGTGCAGAGCGATGCGTGTATGTGGCAGCGAGGAGGCGTAAGGAGGTTGTGTTGCTGGCGCGTTTGGCGTAGGAAGCTATGTTGTGTGTGTGGGTGCGTGGTTTGTGTTTGTGATGGTGATTGTGCGTGTGTTTGACTTAGGACCGAGTGTAGCTCAGTTGGTAGAGCGATTGACTGTAGTGTTCTATACTGTGTTTCAGTATACTCGGAAATCAATTGGTCGCTGGTTCGATTCCGGCCACTCGGATTTTATCTATCGACGCACACTCACACACTCACACTCAGCACAGCCTTTGCTTTTCTTGCTTTTCTTGCTTTTCTTGCTTGTGTTGCTTTTGTTGCCTTTGCTACACGCCGCCACACTACGTCTTTTGGCTCCTCCTTGCCTTCGTCACTGTTGACTATCGCGCTACTGTCCGTGGCAGCATCTGGCGTCGGTAGGTCGATAGTGGACGCATGGTTGTGCCAGCATTGCGGACCGGCGAAGTACCCTTCGCGCACGTGATTAAAAGATCATACATGTAAAGCGGAACGTACGAGCACATCGTCCCGATTTCGGCTTCGGCGCCTAGCTGGGGTAGTTAGTCGTGTGCTCGGCTGTATCACCTTCGATGCCCTCGTGGGGGTCAATCCAGATGGTCGTGCCCATTCTCCGGTTGTGTCGAACCTCGTGCTCGGCGACAGTTAGCATCCCAACAGGCCAACAGACTAGCAGGCCAACAGGCCAACAGGCCAGCAGGCTGGGTCTGCCAAGATGAGTAGTGGGGTCTGTTTGAGAGTGTGAGAGTGGCCGAGTGCAGAGCGATGCGTGTATGTGGCAGCGAGGAGGCGTAAGGAGGTTGTGTTGCTGGCGCGTTTGGCGTAGGAAGCTATGTTGTGTGTGTGGGTGCGTGGTTTGTGTTTGTGATGGTGATTGTGCGTGTGTTTGACTTAGGACCGAGTGTAGCTCAGTTGGTAGAGCGATTGACTGTAGTGTTCTATACTGTGTTTCAGTATACTCGGAAATCAATTGGTCGCTGGTTCGATTCCGGCCACTCGGATTTTATCTATCGACGCACACTCACACACTCACACTCAGCACAGCCTTTGCTTTTCTTGCTTTTGTTGCTTTTGTTGCTTTTGTTGCTTTTGTTGCCTTTGCTACACGCCGCCACACTACGTCTTTTGGCTCCTCCTTGCCTTCGTCACTGTTGACTATCGCGCTACTGTCCGTGGCAGCATCTGGCGTCGGTAGGTCGATAGTGGACGCATGGTTGTGCCAGCATTGCGGACCGGCGAAGTACCCTTCGCGCACGTGATTAAAAGATCATACATGTAAAGCGGAACGTACGAGCACATCGTCCCGATTTCGGCTTCGGCGCCTAGCTGGGGTAGTTAGTCGTGTGCTCGGCTGTATCACCTTCGATGCCCTCGTGGGGGTCAATCCAGATGGTCGTGCCCATTCTCCGGTTGTGTCGAACCTCGTGCTCGGCGACAGTTAGCATCCCAACAGGCCAACAGACTAGCAGGCCAACAGGCCAACAGGCCAGCAGGCTGGGTCTGCCAAGATGAGTAGTGGGGTCTGTTTGAGAGTGTGAGTGGCCGAGTGCAGAGCGATGCGTGTATGTGGCAGCGAGGAGGCGTAAGGAGGTTGTGTTGCTGGCGCGTTTGGCGTAGGAAGCTATGTTGTGTGTGTGGGTGCGTGGTTTGTGTTTGTGATGGTGATTGTGCGTGTGTTTGACTTAGGACCGAGTGTAGCTCAGTTGGTAGAGCGATTGACTGTAGTGTTCTATACTGTGTTTCAGTATACTCGGAAATCAATTGGTCGCTGGTTCGATTCCGGCCACTCGGATTTTATCTATCGACGCACACTCACACACTCACACTCAGCACAGCCTTTGCTTTTCTTGCTTTTCTTGCTTTTCTTGCTTGTGTTGCTTTTGTTGCCTTTGCTACACGCCGCCACACTACGTCTTTTGGCTCCTTCTTGCCTTCGTCACTGTTGACTATCGCGCTACTGTCCGTGGCAGCATCTGGCGTCGGTAGGTCGATAGTGGACGCATGGTTGTGCCAGCATTGCGGACCGGCGAAGTACCCTTCGCGCACGTGATTAAAAGATCATACATGTAAAGCGGAACGTACGAGCACATCGTCCCGATTTCGGCTTCGGCGCCTAGCTGGGGTAGTTAGTCGTGTGCTCGGCTGTATCACCTTCGATGCCCTCGTGGGGGTCAATCCAGATGGTCGTGCCCATTCTCCGGTTGTGTCGAACCTCGTGCTCGGCGACAGTTAGCATCCCAACAGGCCAACAGACTAGCAGGCCAACAGGCCAACAGGCCAGCAGGCTGGGTCTGCCAAGATGAGTAGTGGGGTCTGTTTGAGAGTGTGAGAGTGGCCGAGTGCAGAGCGATGCGTGTATGTGGCAGCGAGGAGGCGTAAGGAGGTTGTGTTGCTGGCGCGTTTGGCGTAGGAAGCTATGTTGTGTGTGTGGGTGCGTGGTTTGTGTTTGTGATGGTGATTGTGCGTGTGTTTGACTTAGGACCGAGTGTAGCTCAGTTGGTAGAGCGATTGACTGTAGTGTTCTATACTGTGTTTCAGTATACTCGGAAATCAATTGGTCGCTGGTTCGATTCCGGCCACTCGGATTTTATCTATCGACGCACACTCACACACTCACACTCAGCACAGCCTTTGCTTTTCTTGCTTTTGTTGCTTTTGTTGCTTTTGTTGCTTTTGTTGCCTTTGCTACACGCCGCCACACTACGTCTTTTGGCTCCTCCTTGCCTTCGTCACTGTTGACTATCGCGCTACTGTCCGTGGCAGCATCTGGCGTCGGTAGGTCGATAGTGGACGCATGGTTGTGCCAGCATTGCGGACCGGCGAAGTACCCTTCGCGCACGTGATTAAACGATCATACATGTAAAGCGGAACGTACGAGCACATCGTCCCGATTTCGGCTTCGGCGCCTAGCTGGGGTAGTTAGTCGTGTGCTCGGCTGTATCACCTTCGATGCCCTCGTGGGGGTCAATCCAGATGGTCGTGCCCATTCTCCGGTTGTGTCGAACCTCGAGCTCGGCGACAGTTAGCATCCCAACAGGCCAACAGACTAGCAGGCCAACAGGCCAACAGGCCAGCAGGCTGGGTCTGCCAAGATGAGTAGTGGGGTCTGTTTGAGAGTGTGAGAGCGGCCGAGTGCAGAGCGATGCGTGTATGTGGCAGCGAGGAGGCGTAAGGAGGTTGTGTTGTTGGCGTGTTTGGCGTAGGAGGCTATGTTGTGTGTGGGTGCGTGGTTTGTGTTTGTGATGGTGATTGTGCGTGTGTTTGACTTAGGACCGAGTGTAGCTCAGTTGGTAGAGCGATTGACTGTAGTGTTCTATACTGTGTTTCAGTATACTCGGAAATCAATTGGTCGCTGGTTCGATTCCGGCCACTCGGATTTTATCTATCGACGCACACTCACACACTCACACTCAGCACAGCCTTTGCTTTTCTTGCTTTTGTTGCTTTTGTTGCTTGTGTTGCTTTTGTTGCCTTTGCTACACGCCGCCACACTACGTCTTTTGGCTCCTCCTTGCCTTCGTCACTGTTGACTATCGCGCTACTGTCCGTGGCAGCATCTGGCGTCGGTAGGTCGATAGTGGACGCATGGTTGTGCCAGCATTGCGGACCGGCGAAGTACCCTTCGCGCACGTGATTAAAAGATCATACATGTAAAGCGGAACGTACGAGCACATCGTCCCGATTTCGGCTTCGGCGCCTAGCTGGGGTAGTTAGTCGTGTGCTCGGCTGTATCACCTTCGATGCCCTCGTGGGGGTCAATCCAGATGGTCGTGCCCATTCTCCGGTTGTGTCGAACCTCGAGCTCGGCGACAGTTAGCAGGCCAGCAGGCCAACAGGCCAGCAAGCTGGGTCTGCCAAGATAAGTAGTAGGGTCTGTTTGAGAGTGTGAGAGCGGCCGAGTGCAGAGCGATGCGTGTATGTGGCAGCGAGGAGGCGTAAGGGCGCGTATGTGGCAGTACGTAGGCATCTGTCGACTTTATAAATTGCTTTAGGGCGTTTTGCACCTGTGCTTGATAAATCAAAGGTCAAGCCCTATGGAATTAAACTTGTCTGAGCAACAACGCGTCTATTCCGAGTGGGATACACCAGTAGGCGATACTGGATGCATTTTTTTTCGCCACGTTCCGACCTCGTTTGATGAAGTCTAAGCAATACGGGACCCTAAGAAGAAGCGGTACAGCTATATACAATCTAACGTGCGACTGAGCATTCGGTATTTTAAAAAGTCGTTATCGGATTCTGCTGGGAAAGGTTCTGGAAAAACAGCAACTAACAATCATCGTTAGATGTCTAGTTGTGCTCAATTTGAAAGACACGTACCTGGTGTCGACAACGAACTTGGTATTATGAGGGCATTGGTATTGTGACGGAGGTCTGTCCAGTACTGGCGGATGTGCATCACTGCGGTAAGAAAAGAGCGTTTGCCGTAGTAAATTTATGATGAAACCACTTAGGTTAAGTACTGTTCATTATCTTGTCGAACGCTGTACACGATGATATTTCACCCAGCATTGCATAAAAAAGCCTCACTTGGACCATGTTTGCCTACGGTCGTTGCAACCATTTCGTGACGCGAGTACGTGTGTAGTGTAACACAATCCAGAATGTCGACGACCACCTCGTTGCGTTACGCTTCACGGCATGGAGCTCGGTGTGCTTGACCAACTCGGCGGCGTTATTGGGTCGTCGGAGTTATGACATCAGGTTATTAACCTGGTCCAGCACCTAGTTAACAACTTGTTAACTGCTAAGTTGAAGAGATGGCTTGGGCAGCCAATCAGTGGACAGCCAAGTTTTGTCGCCACTGACTGATTGTTGTTACAGTTGTCGCTGACGATAAAACTCACCATACTCAGCGTCTTATGTAAACGGACAGAACTATGCGCACTAATTCAATGTGCGCTTCTGGGCCTAGGCTTCCATCAACAAGCGACGAGAAGGCAAGCAGCGGCTGACGCAGGAGTCGCCACACCTTCTAGACGGCGAATACGCCGATGTAGTGTATGGTGGTGTGGCTCCACCCAGAAAACATGATCCCAAACGCACTGCTCATCTGTAGTGAATGGCGACTATAAAAGCCCAACTATGACCACCGTATTGCAGTCGAGTACAACATGTGCTTAAAGGCAGCTACAGTGCTGTGGCCGACCTGCAGTTGGAATGCCTCCTGACAGCAATAATGACTGGGTTTGCATTAAAGCTGTTTTAGCAGCTTGTGCTCAGGCTGGTAAGGATTGAAGTTGTGAACATCTTCCGTAGCCGAGCAGAACACCCCACTAGGACACTGGTGGCGGCAATGTAGTGTAGCTATTCGACTTGCATGTTTTCCTAGTTCATTTTTACATTTACGATGACAACTACAATACACTCGGCTAGAAAACTGAAGGAAGTACCCTCCCGGTATTCGAGTTTTTTATGCGCGACCTACCACAAATAATTCTTTAGTGATGAAGGTCAAGATGACAAGATCTACGCGGAGCAACCTGACGACATGTGTACCTTTCAGTACACCAACAGATGACTCGTCTACGGTGTCAATGGCACTGTTCATGTCCATCGCAGCACCACAACTCAATTGCGCCCCATGCAGCGCTCATGCAATGGATAAAACTGCGGCGTGAATATGAAGACGAGGTAGCGATGCGCTGGAAGAATGATCCAGGCAAGATGGCAGAAATCCTCGTTAGTGTCATTCGACGCAAGACTCCTTGCTGCCTGGAGCGACTTTGAGTGGGATATCAATGTTGCAGACGTCACCGATGATTTCATCTTGAAAAAGATTGATAAGATCATTTCCTCCATCAAGAACAACCCCATCCCATCGTAGCTGCTTTGTTCCAGGAGAACGTCATCATATATATGCGAGAGTCAGATGTACGAGAGCGTGCAGTCCACTATTTCGTCAAAAGCCGTGAGTTCATCGACGAACAAGATTGGCAAGGGTTATTCACTGGAAACGAAGGGCCTGATTGAAGTGCAAATTGCTGGTCGATTCGCTAGAGCCTCGCAGTCTCCGCGGTGAAGTTGAAGTACCAGAACCGGACGGCCAAGGAGGACGAAAAAGAGCTGTTTAGACTCATTTTGGAGAAAGCTCTTGATCAATACAGAGACTTTCAACGTCGTAAGCGCTCCCGCGGCAAGGATACTTCTGAGACAAGGCAAAAAGATAACCAGTCTGAAAGTAATAACGGCCAATCACGTACTTCCTCCGAGCGCATAGCCCAGCTCACTACTTCAAGCAACGAAACACTCACTTATTTAAACGTTGATGACAACTCCTTCATGGAGTGACCTTACAGCTTGTTCATACACCGCTGGACCGCTGGATCGCAATACAATGATGTTGGCAGCTCCCCGCGACGCTGCAGCTTCTCCTTCCCAATATGTGGAAGTTCGCACTCATTCGAACCCCCCGCCACCAGCACGCATTCCATAACCTTCTGCAACGTCAGAAAAATGTTGTTCAGCTTGTCCGTATCCAGTTTCCTATATGGCCCCTTGACTGCCGCAATGAGCTCATCGATATTGAAGCAGTCCTCACGATTTTGCAGCGATTGCAACGACGAAAAGTACCCGAGGTCCAGCACATTAAGATCAGGACTGTTAGGCGGTTGGCACTTGACACGGATATTCCAGCCGTCAGAGAGTCCAGCCCACAGCACGTCGGGGTCATTGGTGATTGCGTGTGGCGTAACATTGTTTTGTTGCATGAAAATTCTCACATACCGGCCACGTAGCCTTGATAGCCGGTATAACGTAGTCAATTATGTAGCGCTTGTAAACATCCTTATTCCGGTTTTTAGTCTCGATGGTGCCGGCGGGTCTGTTACAACTTGACCGCTGCGCGACAACTTGTTTCGTGAAGTCCCATATTCCTATTTTTCCGTCGAAAATAACTCTACCAGCGCGATTGTATCTGGTACAAAGCGTAACAAAATTTTTAGCGCTGTAACTAAGCCTTTTCATACCTGGGGCGAGCCACAGCAGCTAGAAACATAGCTTTTCCGATGAATCGCTTGCTTTTGCGCTGACGGTGAGGTGGAACTTCGCCTGGAAGCATGTAGTACATGTACGTGTCCTCAGTATCTTCATTGAACCACTTTTCATCCACATGTACAACATTGTAAATGGGTGAGAAGTGGCCGTGTATAATGTGGTTCAGCACGTAGCGAAGCCAAGCCAGCTTGTTCTCTCTGGTGAGGAGCGGATGAATTGTGCTGGTGTGACGAATAATTTCCCTTCGGCGATAGCATAGCGGACAACGGAACGCGACACATACAGCTCCTCAGCCAAGGATCGCTGGTTTGTGCGGCGCCGAAAGGGAATGCAAGTAACCTTCTTCAGGAGGTCGTCGCGATCAATCTTTTTGCGGCCCGACGAGCCCTTAATCCTGCTCGCGACACCTTATATCCCTTCTTGGTGGCGGTTTTATCTAGAAAACGCTTCCAAACGCGGTCGACTGTGCGATTATCAATCTTGAATTTTTCTGCTGCCTTTACGCTCGAGCCTTTGTCGGGTCGGCCGTGCACACTATTCATCAGCATGAGGATCCCACTGTCCTGCCGCTCTCTCGTCGTCAAATTGGGCTTTTTGGCGGTGATAACTTGTGTAGCCATCGTTGGCACGCAAGGTGGAAGCTCGGACTCGGCAAATGACACATTCTCAGTCAATACTAAAGCTTTTTGAGCGCTTAAAAAAGAAGTCAGGCTTAACGAATGGCCTAAAGCTAATACAAATGGCTGTGCTGTGTTTTGGCGCCATTTCGGACCTGCAGAGGCTTCAGCTCTTGTGGACGAACCATTGAGACCATCAGCTGGCAGTGAGGTCGGCTGTCTAAATTTAGCGATAACTTCGCGAATTTTAGATGTTTTTAGATGATCGAAAGGGCCTCGTAAAGCACAGCTCACGGTCTGTCGATTGCGCTAGTTTTTGTTGAATAAAACAAAGTCGGCGAGATGTTAGAGCCAAACATCTGTTTGCTACGACAACCATTTCTGCCCGGAGGAAGTACAAAGTACCGCAAGGTAGAACGTGGTGACAAGCCTACTGCGAAGAATAATGATTTAAGGCCTAACCAAGAACAGAAGAAACCCGAAAAAAAGAGACACCACCCCTCCGATTGGTGGATGTGTAAAACGCAAGGGTGACCATTGGCTTATCCACTGCAAGGAAGTCTCTGGTGATGAGAAGAAGGAGCTGCTTCGCAAATGCATGAACGGCGCAGCCAGAACAAAGGGTTGAAGCACACAGGGCGTGATGCGTGAAAGTTAAAGCGCAGCCGGGACTACATGTCAAAGCATGATAACACCATAGTGCTGGACGGGAGAATGTCCATACCCTACTGCGCTGATTCTGGGGCAGAAATGAACATCATAAGTGCTCAGAAGCTGAAGGAGATTCACGAGTTGGATAGTTTTGCGCGAACTACCAAGCTCATGTGTGCTATTACTTGTCAGACAGTTGGCAGCATCAGCTGGCTGCTGATCTCAATACATATGCACATCCTGTTGCATACAGCGGCTGGACCAGTGAGGCCTGCGAAGTCGTTTGAAGTACTGGTTATCGAGGAAGATGAGGATATACTGGATGATTTAGACATTAGCATTGATCGGCAACTTGAACAGCTAGCGCGCCAAAGCAAATCACAGGACGATGATCCGACTGCTTCCAGTAACGAGACCTGGATCGGTTGTGTACCGGATGAGGAGGTACGACAAGCAGCGAAGACGGTGATTAGCAAGGCAATTGAGAATGGCTTCCCACCCGACAAGGAGGGTAAGCTACGCATCATAGTGTTTATGTATGCCATTTGGCGACTTCGATTGGGGCCACATCAACCTGCAAAAGTGCCACCACTAGTTATTCGACTGAAGAAGGGTACAGCGCCGTATCGATGTAAACCAAGGCAGTATCTACCCCATCTGAGACAATTTCTAAAAGAGTTTAACGAAGTTCTGGTGCGACTTGGCTGGGTATTCGATCATCCATCCAGTAGGTGGGCATGTCCAGCGCTGCCGGTTCGTAAGCCAGGAAAAGAAGGCTACAGACAAACGAACGACTACTAACCTGTCAATGCTCTGACAGAACCGATTGCAGACATGATGCCAGTACTTCAAGTGATAACAGAGCACGTTCGAGACATGGAGTTCTTAGATCCTTTTGACTTCATAAAACGCTATTGGCAATTGCCACTTGCCAAAGCCTGTCAAGAGACCCTAAGCTACATAACTGACGCCAAAGTTCTCACTCCAACACGGGTACCACAAGGATGTTGTGATGCTACACTACATTTCCAAGTCACGATGGGGCTTTTGTGTGTGTCAAGGACCAGGGATCGGACAATATACATTGTTAATTGATTGTCAGGTTGACTTTTCAATCAATCAATAGTGTAACAATATCAATATACGGCGATCTAATTGTGTTAAAGTTGACCTCACAGTCTTGGCAGAGGCATAAATAGCTACGCCAATCGAAAAGGAGGTGGGATAGAACAACTCATCGGTAGAACAACTCACAGCCCCACGACCGCTCCAAGCCTCACTTTCAAATCAGCTCTCCTCCCGTTTCGCCGCATCCTTTTCCAAGCCGGCGACTCCGACTATATTGCCGGCTATCTCAACTTGCTTTACGGCTCAAGCCCCTAAACTCAGCTCAAATGCCATTGTCGCTGTAATGTTCTGGAATCCCAGTCCCATGGGTCAAACGTGTAATGCGTGCAACAGCTTCGTCAAGCAATTAAACAAGGCGGGCTACACTAACCTACTGGTGTTCAAAAATGCAGGGTACGAACCGAACGTACATCCGCGAGAAGAAGAAAGTATCGATGGAAATGTTTGACGACAGGTACGCTTTGTCAACATATAAGTGGATGCAACATCATACAAGGTCAAGAGAACCAGTTAACATCAGAAGAGGGCATTGCTGTGGCTCGCCTTGAAAGAACTCTTGTAGAAGAGGATATTGCAGGAGTTTATTCTGTAAAACGCAAGAGAAACAAAGAACATTCGTCTTCAACGACGGCCTCGAAGAAGAAGCGCTACAACGGATCAACGCTCGCCCCCCCAAGGTGGTCAACTCTACGGATCGACAGAAGATGAGGTGAAAGCAGCCATTGCAGTGCGAGCAAAAGCCCGAGAGGATGACAAGTGCAAGTACATGGATCTGTCGTGGCTTCCAGCAACTTCCGTTGAAGTGGAAAGGACTCTTTTCAGCGGTGAAATGTATGCTCGGGTATCTCCGCAAGCAAATGAGTCCTGTGACCCTTGAGGCGATACTGTATTTGAGGTTGAATTGGGATCTCGTTACAAACGAGGTTACATCTAAGGCAGTGCAGACAGCTCGAGGAGGAGATGAAATCGACGATGAAGAGTACGAAAACGAATAGGATTCTGGAATTCTTCTGCACAATATTGATCAATTTGTAGTAGATATTGCAAGTTTTCAATCAATCAATATTGTAAGGTACAATTTTTACAATGCTACAATATCAATCTTTTTTTTTCAATCCCTGGTCAAGGACTGCCTGGCGTCAGCAGCACTGCTCGCTCACCCCAGTCCTGATAGTGTTCTCTCTGTGTTCACAGATGCGTCGGACGTTGGCTGGTCTGTCATTGTGACGGATATTCCTGATTGGAAGCCATCGCTGACCAACAGCATCGAGTACTCCAATGTCTGAGTGGTACATTCACGGGCTCTCAGCAAAACTGGACCCTGATTGAAAAAGAAGCGTTTGCTATTGTGGCAGCATGACACAACAAATTTCTAGTCACCTGGATTGGGCCCTACGTAGTCACAGAGGAACAACCGTACAACGTTTTCAAGGTGAAACACCTCGTGACTGGCGCAGAAGCGGATGTACACGCCTCTCGGTTAAAGTTCTTTGTCGACAAAGACCTGGAGGTAACGGAAGAGCTCCTAGAGCACATTTCTCCCCAGGGTATCATGCCGCGAGCGCGCGAGCAGATGCACCATCGCTGGAACAACATGAGCCGTTGCTATGAAATTCGAGTCGGGTGGCCCGGATTAGAAGCGATAGAAGACGCGTGAGAGCCTCTAGCTACCCTATACAAAGACGTGAGGAAGCTAGTGCAGGAGTATGTTACTAGAAAAAAAAGACTCAAAGCTTGAGCGACACCTCAAAGCGTTAGAAGCGTCAGGGAAGAGACGTTAAGCACTGGTGTATACATGTATACCCCTTCACATAGTGCTCTATCAGTCACTAAATAACGGTTTTCCTTTCATATAGTGATGGTCTTGGTCATTTCCTGGAGGATTTGTATGGTCAGTTTGTTCCAACTGCAACGTGTTGGATTTGGTGACATAGTGAGTACAATTTGATGAGTCATCATGACATCGTCGTCACCGTTTGGTGACTCACCAATGGTGAGTATTTGTAATTCAAAATATACAGCACCACAGCGTGCATGGGCCGTCTGCCAAGGCAGCGCTCGCCCCTCCTCTCAACTTCCTTTCACTCAGGTGTCGTGAACATCCCCGCCAAACTGACGACAGTACCTGTACAAGACACACACGTACGTGGCGTTTAGCACCACTCAAATCCAGTGCAGCTATACATTGCCTTCTTCGAGAAGCTGCGAAGCACGCACAAGTAGCATACTAGTTGAACTCTAGCATAGTTGCGGTAAACCAGAATCTGTTCCCACTAATTCTTGTATTGGAAAAGACGCAAAATTTCGGGCAACGTTCTGAACAGCGTGGACTTCGAAATTGTACCTGCGAGATTATTACTTAATAGCACTGAAATTTTGTCCGGGAAGACTGTATAGCCTATATTCTCAGCAATCGATTGCTGCAGTATGTACAGGTCTAAAGATTCGGAGGCAGCTTTTGCTGTGCTCGAGTATGCTTTACTAGAAGCTTCTCCCAGTCAACGGGGTCTACGGTTGCAACGACCTCCCATTTTTCACGTTCGGCTACACCCACGGCAGCTTTTGATGCATACCGACTGATAGAATTTCACTTCGCTTGCAAAGATTTACATACTGAGCCCAATGTATGCATTTCACCGTCGGTAAATGCCAGAAGTGCCGTTGCTCGGTTGCATCTGGCGTAAAAGTACTTACAAACGAGGAGACGGTGACGGTATGGAGTCGCGTGGATCTTTGTCAGGTAACTACACAGCGGTGCGCGCAATGTCTGGGTTGCTGTTTCCGTGTCTATTGTGCGTCGGTTTCGAAAGTGAGATGGCTCACATGGCCATCTCGCCCGGTATATCCTTCGGTTGGATGAAGCTGGCATCTTTCATTCCGTTGGTCGCCAGCGAGCCATCCCATTGTGTACGGAAGGGGTCAAATTGACCCCGTACCTAGACTTGCATTTGATTGGACGAAAGATCTGTGAAGAAGCACTGCCTCTTTAGGATTCAAACAGCATGCCTTTCGAATGTACAAAATCTTAAATCGACTCGAAACTAAGCCCCTTGAATTTCCGCCGACAGTTGGCCCAGGCTCTAATAGACCAGGCTGTCAAGTCTTCGCGCAAGCGAGTTAGGACCTCCCCTCTACTCTTCACCTTATCAAAGCGGCCTCGTTCAACTGCACAACTCCAACACTTCCACACTGTGGCGGACAAACTAACAGCAATAGCACTCGAGATGTGTGACTTAGCATCGGCACTCAGCTGGAGCCAGGTGCAAGGCAGGACAAGACGAGTTGGGCGACGGTACTCTACGACGCTCTTCTCAAAGGTTTTTTTTTGCTGTTAAGTTTTCCTCCTGGTGCATGGCACGTTGTGTGTGGTACATACACACGATAGGATAGAAAGCATTATGGTTTTACTCGTGTTGCACGCAAGTCTTCTTGGCGTCTCCTGTTCACGAAGCCACGCAGCAGGGAACACCTGCAACTCTAGCGACGACGTCTGCTACAAACGGCGTCGTTGTCACCTTTGCCGCTTAACAGCTCGAGCTACTGGACAGCCGATGACAACTGCAAACAAAACGGCCATCAAATGTGCAAAGTTTACTTGTGCTCCACCAAACGCAGGGACTGCTTCTCCTTCTTTCACAGCAGTACAGATTTGGACGGAAAGATGCGACGGACACTAAACAGCGACACATTAGGTTTTTTAAAAAGGCAGTATACAAATTTTATATCCAATGAAATCACTGCGCAGGCAAACCCTCTCAAGCCACTCAAAATTAGAATCGAAATGGAGACCACAGACGCTACCCGCTTGCGAACGTGGGGAATGTGTGACGATAGCACAGTTGGGAGCGACTCAAGCGAGGAGGACAATGACATAGATGATGAGTGCATGATCCATCGGGACCGTCGGAATGCCTATTCCAACGCACTTAAACTTAAAGTGCTAGAAGATATCAATGCTGGCATTAAAATTACCCATGCCGCGAGGCTACACGGTATCAAGTCGAGGACAGCGGTGCATCGATGGACAAAGCAAGAAGCTGAAATAAGGGAGGCGTGCAGCAACAATAGACGATCTAAGTGTACGTTGGGGGGGCAGGGAAGAAACAATTTGTTTCCTCATTGCGACGAGCTCGTACAGTGGATCAAAGCCATGCGAAGAGATGACTTTCCGCTAAAAACCTCTCATGTACTGGCGTTTCTTCGAGAAGAATACGGTACCTTCACAAGAGAATACCTAAAACAAAATTATGAGGAGAGCTTAGGGCGGATGATTCGGCGGATCGTTCGGCAGCGGGGCTTTTCATTTAGACGCCCTTCCAAGTCTATCTTGTCGACAATAGACCTTGAAGCAGAGCAGCGGAGATTCGCGAGTGACGTAGGCTCAAAGGTCAAGGCTACGTATGAACGGGAACTCATCTTCAACGCTGATGAGACTGCAGTTTACTACGACGACACCCCCACACGTATAATCAGTGAACGTGGCGCCAAGAAGGGGATGAAAATCAAGGGGAGGACGCGTTCGGAGAGAGCTACTGTACTGCTAACTGTGTCGGCTACTGGCCGTAAACTGCGCCCTTTAATGATCTTTAAAGGAGAGCCTGGCGGCAGGGTGGAAGAAGAGATTCGCGGTATTTCTGGCAGGGTGGTGACAGCTGTGCAGACAAATGCATGGATGGACTCTCGGGTGTGGTGCGGTTCTTTCGTCGAGGAAACGTGGGGTGATTTCATGCAGTGAGACCCAGCCTGGCCCTCTTGCGCTCTACGTCGACAATCTTAAGTGTCACGTTAGTATGGAGGCCCAGGAGGCGCTGGCTGCTTGGGGCACCGAGGTCGTCCCACTACCGAAAAACACGACTTCTGTTCTCCAGCCTCTTGATGTTGGAGTTATGGGGCCCTTTAAGCAGAAGCTACGCGCCCTAACACTATCCTACGAGCTTACCATGATTGGATCAAGGAGCAATCTGCCACTCCGTGAACGTCTTCTAAAGCTTCAGCGTCTTTCAGCTCCCGAGAAACGAAAGCTCCTCGTTGAGCGAGTGATTGCCGCATGGGACGCCGTCAGTGAAAGTAGCATAAAGAGAGCTTGGCATAAAGCTGGATTGTAGACCAATTAGGACAGGGGACGTCAACAGTCTGTTGCCTTGGAACCCTGGCACCAAGGTCACTCGTCAGTGATTAACTTTACCATTTTGGCCATGGGGGGAATTGAACCCTCGTCACTTTATCAAAAATAGAAGTCACTACCGGTTGAGCTATTATGCGACTATTTATTTGCCCCAAGGTTCATTTTATTGTGCATGTCTCGATTATATTTGACGTAATCGGATTGGCTATATATCTAAAATGGCTACAAGCGTCACACATTTGTGTCCGTACCCATCGCTATACAAAAGAAAAACCTAACGCGTCACATCTTTCCGTCCAAATCTGTAGCAGCTTCGTGTCCAGTTTAAACTATATATGTGTACATACAATAAACTACAAAATAATCGATACCTACAGATCTTTTGTCCAATCAAATGCAAGTCTAGGTACGGGGTCAATTTGACCGTACACAATGGGATATTTTAGGAGGGACTAGAAGTCAAGCCAAGCGTAGGCTCGCGACCACGTCACCTTCTTGCAGCCCACAGCAGTAGCCATGGTGAGCTCTACGCGCCCAAGCGACGTGGGTATCCTAGCCATGGAGGTGCATTTCCCCTCGGACTATGTGGATCAGCAAGAGATGGAGGTCTTCGACGGCGTCAGCAGCGGCAAGTACACGCTGGGTCTGGGTCAATTAGGCATGGCTGTGCCTGGAGACCGTGAGGATGTCAATGCTCTGGCACTGAATGCCGTGTCAAGGCTAATGAGCAAGTTCCAAGTGGGCCCAGAGCAAATCGGACGACTGGAAGTGGGCACTGAGACGCTGGTGGACAAGAGTAAATCCATCAAGACCGTCCTCATGCAGCTTTTCGGTGACAATGCAGACGTGGACGGAGCTACCGTCATCAACGCCTGCTACGGTGGCACAGCGGCATTACTAAACGCAGTTGCGTGGGTCGACAGCTCCTTCTGGGACGGAAGATACGCTATTGTAGTGGCTACGGATATTGCAGTGTACGCTCAGGGTCCTGCACGTCCTAGTGGTGGCTGTGGAGCAGTAGCAATGCTCATTGGAGCTGATGCACCGTTGGTTCTAGACTGTAGGACCAAATCAACCCACGCAACGAACGTCTGGGACTTCTACAAGCCTAATGTAAGCAGTGAGTACCCTACGGTGGACGGGAAGTTGTCCAATGCGTGCTATCTGCATGCTCTGGACGAATGTTACCAGCTTTTCTGCAAGAAGAGTGAGTCTGTGGTGAAGACGAAGGGAAAAGAGCCTGGTGTAGCTTCTGTGGACTACGCGGTGTTTCACTCGCCGTACAACAAACTGGTGCAGAAGTCGTTTGCACGTCTGCTCTACCTTGACTCAAGACGCCTACTGCAAAGTGGTGATGAAGCTGCAAAGGAGAGGTTTGCCCCGTTGAGCAAGTGGATGGACACGCCCCTGGAGGACACACTGAACGATCGTGAGCTGGATTTGGCCGTTCGTGGTGTTGCAAAGGAGGACTTCAAGACTAAAGTGGTTCCCAGCTGCTCAACCTCGCAGCAACTGGGCAATTGCTATACGGCAGCAGTCTACATGAATCTAGCGACGTTGATTCATGCGCGTGCCAAGGACCTGGCTCTGGGTGCTCGGGTGCTGATGTTCTCGTACGGCTCAGGCAGTCTCGCTTCCATGTTTGTGCTACGATCACGAGAGCCAACTGAGTCGGCTAAGGGCAAATTCTCGCTGGAAAAGATTGCCAAGCTTCTTGATCTCCTATCTCGCCTGGGAAACCGCAACAAAATGACCCCGGAAGAGTACACAGCTCGCATGAAGTTGCGTCAGAGGGTGTACGGTGCCAAGAACGGTCTCAAGCTCACGCAGTCGATTGCTTCTATCCCTGAAGGAGACTTCTATCTCGACCGGATTGACGACATGGGCCGCCGTTACTACGTTCGCTCCAAGGCTACAGTTTCTTCGAAGGGCGACAACCAAGAGGAGAAATGTTTGATCAAGACGACCCAAGAGCTCGCAGGTGCTTTGTATGTTGCAGGCACGAGTGTTGGACTACCTGGACAAGCCAAGGTGTTCGAGGGTGAACAGTCTATTGAGAAGCTGTTGCAAGGAAAAAACTGCATCCACGAGCTTACTGATGCGGAGAAGGACAAAATGGTGACTCGGAATATTGTTCAAGTCCACAAGGACAAGGCCACGGGTGAATTGACGCGGTCTCCAGTTTCAACCCGAGAAAAGTGCATTCAAGTATCTGCAATTGTTGACCACGTTGATCTTGAGAAGGACTACGGTATTGCTACAACGATCGCCAACTCTATGGATGAACCTACACAGTTGGCTGTGGCTGCTGGCCTCGAGGCTGTTCGTAGTGCTGGTCTTGCTGATGGAAGGGATGGTAACTGGCGTTTGCCTGAGGACAAGCTTGATTCGACAGGCGTCATCTACGCCACTTCGTTTCCTACCATGAACGCGGCAGTGTCCGAGACTTCTCGTTACCAACAAGAGAGGGAGAAGGAGGTCGAATCTACTTACGAGTTGGACCGCAAGATCCTCTTCCGACTGCTTGTGCTTGCAAACGCTCAAGTCGCTCAACTCACGGGGGTCCGTGGGCCCAACACGCAGATTAACGCAGCGTGTGCAGGTGCTACTCAGGCCGTCGGTATGGCTCAGGACTGGATCAATTCTGGCAAGTGTGAGCGAGTGATTGTAGTGTCCAGCGACACTGCTAGCTCGGAAACCATGATGCCGTTGATTGGTGGCGGCTTCCGCGCGCTTGGTGCTGCCTGTATCGCTCCGACTGCGGGCGCAGCAGCTCGTCCGTTTGATGTGAAGCGCAGTGGGATGATTGTCGGCAGTGGAGCAATCGGTTTGGTGTTGGAGTCGCCACTGGCCTTCGCACAGCGCCCCATGTCAGACAAGAAGACTGTGCGTCTGCTTGCCACTCAATTCAGTAACTCAGCTTACCACGGTGCTGCGTTGGAGCCGAATCACGTTGGTCAGGAGCTTGTACGCTTTCTGACGCGTGTTGAGAGTGACTTCGGCATCACTCGAGAGGAACTCGCTCGCAACGGGGTCTACTACAGCCACGAGACGGGCACCAACGCTTCGGCCAAGTCTTCTTGTGCTTACACGGAAGTGACGGCGCTGCGTACAGCATTCGGCTCGGAGCTGCTGGCTGAGCTCATGGTCGCTAATACCAAGGGCTTTACGGGACACCCCATGGCTGTGGCTTTCGAGGACATAGCAGCAATTGAAGGTCTCCGTTATGGACATGTCCCGCCTGTAGTGCACTTTGAGAACCATGACCCGAACCTGGGCGAGACTCCTCTCCGCCTCGCTCCTGGTGGTCCCTACGCGCACAAATACGCGCTACGCTTCGCTGCAGGTTTCGGGTCGCAGCTCGCTTTCTCTCTCTACACGGTGGAAAACTGATCAAGACACTAAAATCCTCGTGTTCCAAGTCAATACGGTTAGATGCACATAGATACTCAAGACGCCAAGCGCAATGAAAAAGAACAAACGATCATTGATACTCTCGTACTGACAGACAAAACCTCTTGAATGAGTTACCTTACCATATGAACCTGCGGCCTAAAACTCCACGGACACGTTGCTCGCGGTGCGTTTCTGGCGGAAACTGCTAGCCTCGTTGCCCCACACGTCGTTGTTGGCGGGACTGGGGCCTCCGCTGAACTCGAACGGGGTCTGTTCACTCGACGTCGTGATGCCAGTGCCGCCCAAGATGCTGTCCGTGCGACGAATGTTGTTGTCGGCATCGATATCAATCGACGACGGGCTGCCGTAGCTGGCAGGAACCGCTCCACCAGCACCGGCAGCGTACTGCGTTGACGTGGTGCTAGCGTAGTTGCTGCTGTAACCACTGTCGCCGTAGTTGCCGTTGTAGTTGTTGTTGTAATGGCTCTCGTACTTGTTGCCGTAGTTGTTGTTATAGCCGTCGTAGTTGTTGGACTGAGCAGTGTACGCCGTCGTGGCGGTCGACGCAGAAGGCGGCGCGGCCATCGTACGGTTAGCAGCCGGTTTGTTGGGCGAGAAAGCTGCGTCCTCATCATCCGAGTCCTCGTCGTCCTGCTTCTTCTTCCAGACAACGAACCCTGCGATGGCTACGAGCACACAGGCACCTCCTGCGATGCCTAGAATCAAGCCCAACTTACTTCCGCCCGAGTTTGAGTCGGCGCTAGCAGTGTTCGAGTTCTTGGCGCTGGTGTCACTTAGTGTCGAGTCTGAAGTCGTCGACTTGGTGGTGGTGGCAGTGTTGGTCGGAGCTACTGTTGCGCTCACACTGCTGGTCTTCGGATGTTCGTCCTTTGATCCAGAACTACCAGCGGAGCTTTGTGAGGTAGAGTTAAAGCCTCCAGATGCAGAAGCAGAGGAAGATTCTGAGTTAGCTGAGGCGCTAGCTGAGGCACTGGATGCGTCGCCAGACGAACCATCGCTGCTCGACGAGGCAGAAGACTTCGTAGCAGGCTTAGTCGTCTTCTTCGTAGTCGGTTTGGTCGTCTTAGATGTACTTTCACTGCTGCCTGAGTCACTGGACGAAGAAGAAGACGTCGTTTTCTTCTTCTTGGAAGACGTGCTGCTGCTGGTTGATTTGGATGAATCGCTGCTGGAAGAAGAAGACTTCTTCTTGGTGGAGCTGGACGTCGAGGTCGACTTGGAACTCTCGTCTGAAGTCCCTGCCTCCTCTGAACCTGTGCTGCTCTCTTCATCATCACTAGATGTCGTCAACACTGTATCAACACTCGAGTCAGTTCTCACTCTTTAAAAATGCAGTGAACAAGAGACCTCAACGTACTTGCAGAACACTCAGTCGTCCCCTTCGGACACTCGCCGTCGTCGTAGGCGTAGCAGTTGTACTCGGTCCAGGCCCCGATCGTCGTCCACATCGAGTCACTTTCCCTCTCACTAATGCATCGGTTGCACTTCTTGGCTGTGCGGTCACAAACCTTGGACGACGATCCGTTCACGTAACATTCCTCGGCTTTACTGCAGATGGAAGACGCCGCGTGCACCGCCGTCACCTGCACTGCAACTGTTGCAACTGTCAGTATTGAAAGTCTCCCCCTACCACCGAAACTCACAGTCACTTACCGGCGATCAACGCCACGAGACAAACGTTGCGTCCCAACATTGGACGCACTTAATGGTACGTCGCTGGTTCACGACGTGTATAAAGGTTATAGTAGCAACCGAAGGCGCCTGGAGGGGGGAGGAAAGAGCACATTTTAATACACCAATAAGGAGAAGGAATGCACACCTTATTGTACCTAGCCGAATTAGTCGGAGGAAGCGTGGGTTTGCTAATGAAAGAGGTGGTGCCCAGACCCGAAGGAAGAGGAGAGGACCAACAAGAGACTTGCAAAACTGGCTGTTTGCCTACGGGAACCCTAGTGCAGCGAGATAGTCGGGCCAAAGGTGGACGAAGTGTCTGGTCTCCGTTGTTCAGTGGAAACAGGTGGCGACTAATTTGGAGGAAGACCAAAACTGGAAGGAGCGCACCCATTTCAGTATCGCAGCAACGAAAAAGCATTGCTCAGTGCTATCCTTACATGCAAGCTTAGCACGGCTAGGGACACGGGGACAACTTCCTGCAAGAGACAACGTGACACACAAAAGGTTTTCCAGAGTTTTTCAACGACATTACGTTTGAATTGTGTGGAAACGATGGTGCAGTATGTCGGAGCTTTGTGAGCAAGAACTTTTGTCCTGCGCGTAGGTACATGTGTATGTCGAACGTACACCGCTAATCAGAGCCTGAACACTACTGTACATGTACACTCTTCAACTTGGAGCACCATTTGCCCATTTCTACTTTCATTTTTTTGTCATGCCAGCCGACGTCGGCGAACGGGGAGTTGAAATTTCGCCTGCTGATCGCCTCATTTCGATGGGTTTCGCTTCATCTGCAAGAGGGTGCCCTTGTGCTCCCATGAACTTCGAGTTGAAGGGAGTTCCTACTTGTTACGCTCGATCCTCAACGCCCGATGGCTGCACGACAAGGTGCCAGCTGCAAATTCTGTCTGTGGATCACAATGAGAGCAATATGCCAACAAGAGACGCGAAAGCTCGACGATTTCACGATTTCGGTGGAGGTGAACTTTTGAGAAGTACATGTATCACGCCTTCTTAATCCAAGAGCAAGATTAAAACGAGAATGGTACAGCAGTACACTGCTCCACCAACAGTATTACGCACGTATCCGCTGGTCGAGGATGACTGGCTAGCAGTCGATGTCTCACCTTCCACCTCAATGTCCGAATTCATTCCGAAGGCGGCGTCTAGCACGTTCTTGGCTGCTTGGTGTCCAATGTACATGACGAAGGCGTACGGGTTGACCGTCCCCTCTTTCATTAGGCTAGCGCGCTGAGGTAAACATTCTGCGTACCAATGACTCGGAACGATGCATCAGCACACCGCGAGACATCCTCAGCACCGTCCGCTGCCGTATAACAGCTTCCTCCGAAGTGGTGGCTCACACTGCCAGCGTTATTGGAAACCCAGCTGGAGATGTCGACTTCTCCACTGCTCCCTAGGAACACCGACCCGGCGTCAGTCATTGTGGAGATCATCTTGGCGGCGTAGAACTCCATCGCGGCAATGTCGTTCGGAGTCGACAAGTACCAAGAGCCATTAGTCGCCACATTGAATGAGTTGCCATTAACACTGATGTAGTCTCGGGACTCTGGGTTGTTGATTAACAATGCGAGCGTGTACGCTTCATCCGTCTCATAGTCGTCCCCAAATCCATGAGGAAGCACCGTCGTTTGGAACTCATATTCGCGGCCACTGATCTCTTGTGTCGCGTAGGCCGTCATCACCGGACCAGGGATTGCCCATGGGCCCGTCTGGTTCTTGACAAACTGCGCAATGGCTTCTTCTGGTCGTTGCCTGTTCAAGAACGGCTTCATCCCAGCGTGAGTGAACGAGGCGTAGACCACCGCAGCGTCAAAAACTGACTTCCCCACTTGCTCGTTGATAACCCACGAATCTTTCTCGCCAACACCATCAAAAGAACCTGCAGAGGCAAATGCTTCAAGTTGATCTTGAGGGCCGATACCGCTCTGCATAAGCAGCTGCGGTGTGCTTAGTGCCCCAGCCGCAACGACTACTACGCCTCCTTCAGTCAATGATACTGCCGCCGTCTCTCCTGTTTCACTCTCGTACACGACTCCTGTAGCATTGCCTAGCTTATGCTGAATATACAGCGCCTTTGAGTTCACGAGGAGCTTGAAGTTCTCCCGGTTCTCTATCTCCGAGTAGAACGTTTTGGCAGGTGAACTCCTCAGTCCATCCTTGATAGTGTACGGTGGGTGTCCGTACGTGTTGTTCTTGTTGTTCCTAGCTTCTTCCTCATTCAGTGGCTTGAACGCGTATCCGATACCATCCAAAGCCGAGCTCACGATATCAAATCCCTCTAGCAGATAATACTCGCCATCCGCAGACGGTGTATCTGTATACGGGGACAGTTCCTCGACAGCATCAAATCCGCTGTTCACCACCTCCGCACTATACGGCCATGCTGCCTTGGTCACGTAGTCGTCAGGTGTGCGGAAGTATTGAACAGCACTGATTGACGAGCATCCACCGAGGAGTTTACCTAACCAAATGGAGGCCTGATCGATCCAATCCACTCGATAACCTTCGTTCTCGCTGTTGTAAATGGTGTTGTCGAATTCCCCAGGGATGTCGAACTTCGTCCAGCCTTTGGACTCCGAGTACGACAGCACATCTGTACCTCCAGTGTTCTGTAGAGATACATTACCAGCCTCGAGCAGCAGCAAAGAGATATCCGATTGACGAGTGAGGTATTCAGCTGCCACCAGTCCACCAGGCCCAGACCCCACAATGATCACATCGTAAATATCATCACCCAAAGCACCACACAAACACGCAGTCCAAAGCAATAGAAGCAGCTTCATCCCAGCAATCAACTCACACCTTGAAAGCTAAAGCGATACTGAGTTCGGTTCGGCTAATTGTAGCCATGTCACTAAGTTGAAGTTGCATTCGAAAGCTGTGAATGGCTACACTTTTGACATTTGTATCAGGCTTCACGTCATCTCTATCGCTACTCTACATCACTATGTTGGTCGATCACGTCGTCGTGTGTCATGGAACGGGTGAGGAAGCTTGGTCCCGCAGTTGGCGCTTGCCCATGGACATGGCTCTCCGTCGTGCACAGCGCTCCACATTGAACGGGATGTCGATAGGCGCGTACTCGGACAAGTTCGTGTATGTCTGCGTCTGTGCATCGGGTTTCTCCTGGATGAAGTTCATTAATACTTTAGCCACATCACTGGACTTGTCGCTCATCACAGCGGCCAGAATGTGGTTGAACTGTTCGATGCGGTAATTGATGAGAGCGTGACGCGTGGTGAACACAGTGAACATACCTCCACTTGGCATGGCTGGAAGCCACGGGCGTCCAGCCAGATTGAATTTGACGTCTTCCATAGGCAGCACCGCATTGCTGTTGTAGTTGGACACGCCACCGTTTGGTTGGAACTCTTCGGTCAGTGCAGTCGGCGCACTGCTTCTTGTATCGAACTCGTCCACTTGCTGCGGCTGCGAGTTGCTGCTACCTTCACTGATCCATGATCCTCTCCTCTGATCGGTACCATTAGGTCGACTGTCCTCTGTCCGTACAGGTGACCACAGTGGCGAGGCTTCAGGTTTTCCTTTTGCCAAGGGATTGCACAGTAGCGACGAGTAGTAGAGCCCGAAGCCAATGCTGGTGCTGCTTCGAGGACGTTGCGAGGGCATCAACTTGGCCAGTTCTTGATAGAATTTATGGAAATCGTTGTATCTACGCCGCACCACGTAGCCTTCGAGCGGCATCTCCCACGAACGCACCTCCAGCAGGTAGTACACGACGTTGTCCGAGCCGCGCACGTGTCCGACCACTACGACGCTCTCGTACGCGGTGCCGGACGTGCTGTAGACACTGAGACGCGCCGAATCGGAGCGATAACGAGCCATTCCAGGCATTGCACCCAGTGAGCGTTGCCGTAGTGGGAGACCTGAGGGTCTCATGACATCTGCTGTCAATACCCGATGGCTTGGACTGGGCTTCTCCTTGATGAACGATGAAGCTCTTCGCTGCAGCACAACGTCTACATGTACATCGCCCATTGCGAACTGGTTAATGGTTTGAGAAATCTGATACGGCGCTGAATTGCACACGTGTGGCTGTCGAGCACTTTGGCCTGATTTCCAGTGTGTTTTGCTGCGGTAAGGTAAAGAACGAAGCGAGCTCTTCGGTACGCAGAGAGAAAGCTCAAGTGGCTGAGGGCAGCGAGCGCATGCAGGTAACGTCGGCGGCTGCGTCGTGGGAGTACCCATCTTTGCGGGCAAAGAAGAGGATAACGAGGAAGATTCGGGAAGGCTCGAAGCGTGGGCAAACTCGATGAGTTGCGATACTTTTCGCGCCGTCCCTGCTTGCTTCTGCCCCGCCGATAGACCTGACTCAGGTGTGGCAAATCGAAGACGGAAACGAGTTGAAGCCCGGCAGAGGCAGCCGCGTGTGAAAATTATCGTGGTTTTAAAGCTACCTTCACGTAGATGAGGCTCGGTGATCGAAACGTCAAGCTCAGTAGAAGAAGGTGTCGCGCGTGGCATGGCGCTCGAGACCTCGGAAACGATCCTCCTTGCCTACACGCCACAGGTAGAAGTCCAGCTCAAGAGAACCGAGACGGCCTTTGCTTTCTGCAATGATGAGATCACTTGCTACGACTGCAGCGGCACGAAGTTCGCACTCTTGTTGGCCGGCAGGAAGTTCCTCGCCGCGCTTGATCCGCTCCTCCAGCTCTGCATCATACTAATGGGATAATGACAATGAGTTTAAACTCAATACAGTAAGTGCAAGCAACTTCTATTACCTCAAGAACGCCCAGAGCATGTAGCACACACGGCAGAACCTGTACAAGAACAATATCGTAGAGGGTTAACATTTTAATACAACAGAGCTTCGAATTGAGGTTCCTCTCTTACGTTGTCACTGAATGCCGTCAGCTCGTTGATATCGGCAAACGTCAGCTTCGGTTCCGAGTCCTGTCAGGCATTTAAGTTGATTAGTTGCTGGTCTCTAATGCCTTCTTGGCAGTTCCCTACCTTGAACCGACGGTAAATGCACGCGACAGAGAGTTGAGCACGCTTGAGGAGATATACTTCTTCACCATGGATATCGTAATGGTCGTCAAAACCCGGGAACGTCTCCACAAATCGATCCACAAGATACGCTGCACTGGGACCAGTACCGACCGCTTCTTTCTCTTCCAGATCTCCAGTGGATTTCGGCGAGAGGTTGGCAAGGACGAACGCTCCGAAATCCTCCATTTTCAGATCAATCAGCTTCTGTCCGCTCTCGTTTAGAATCTTTTGGAGCATCACAGCCAGCGGCTTCAACGGCCCCTGCACCAGACCAACCACGACAACAGTAAGAAATCCACCGAATATCCTCCATTCATCATCAGGTATCGTACCGGCTTGGCCATGTAGATTCCAGGAGATACTTGTTCATCCTGCTCCAATGGGATGCTGAAGTAGTTTGCTACCAGGTCGATACTCAAGTTCTGCATGAACTGGGCGTCTAATTTGGGCACTGAGATGTACATGCCAATAAGTCCGAACACCTGCACAACAAAGAGAAACAGATCATTCTCCATTTCCCACCCAATTCTCTCACAAAAGATACTCACAATAGTGTCATGAGCTCCTCGGTCCGTGTACTTGTGCAGGTCCTTCCGGAAGCCGCTACCGAAGTTCAATAGTCCATACAGCGCTGCAATCATCCACACAACCCTTCAGCAACAATTAGAGCCTCTAAGTACATTGCAAACATACTCAAAAAGTTGATTTCGTCCTGCTGCGAACGGAAGTTGAGAGGGAAGTTCATAGGCTCCGCAAGTTGCGCGAACTCCTTCACGTCCAGATCCTCCACGAACGCGCGCACTTTGTCCTCGTTAATTCGCACCGACGAACTCTCATTCTCCACCAGTTTAGAGCACGAGGGACGCACACGCGCCAGGAACGAGGAAGCAGCCATCGATGCGTGTCAAAAAAACTTAGTGCATGTTGTTAAGTTCGGATGTATTTTATTATACTAATCAGAGACCTGGAAGCATTTGTTAAGTACGGTCGGTCGGCTTAAAAAAACAATGCAAACTTACAATTCCCGCTCGAATAGCGGCCCCTTCAAATTAGTAGCCGCCTCCTCCCATTACGGCGACACCAAAGCACTGAAGCACTAGTGAGAAGCCTCCGTTGACGCCGTCCCCCTGTTCCCCTGCTTGCGATGCTGGAGATACGAGAGCTGCGGCCACTTCTGGCCATCCTCAATGTGCGTACCCTGCAGTCAGCACTCTTTTTCGTCTCTTATTGCTCTCAAAATCCTCGTACTAAGGAGGGAGATAAGAGTAAAATTGAGTCTTCTTTATGATGAAGAGACCATTTAGACGAATATTAGAAATGAATTGATGCTGTTTCTAAAGAGCATTAAAGCTGACGTATTGATACTGTTTGCAGGAGGACGACAAGCCGTTGGAGCAAGTGACCAGCATGTTCCTGCGCACTTTCACCAAGAACGACCACTTCAAAGTGGGCTGCACTATCTGCATCTTGCTACAAGACAACCTGCTCACCAGTTCACAGGTCAGCAGTTTATATACGGTAGCTTCAAGGACTGAGAACTGACTAATTGTTCATTTGATCACTTTGCAGCGCATTGTGGGCTTGTCAATCTTGAGCGATCTTTACCGCAATGAAGGCGCCACAACAAATCCATTTCTGCCGGTATTCCTAGATGCACTGGAGAAAAGTAGCGATCTGTGCGAGAAGAAGTTCATTGTCTATCTGCTATCCGCTACAGGCGCCACACGTGATGTGCGTATTGCAAAATTAATTTCTAATTCCTGTGAGAAGGAGAAGGAGATACTGACGTTGTGGAATTTGTTGTGGGTTAATCCAGTCGAGTAAAAAGACGGCAAAGCAGTTCATGACCGAATTCCGAGCGAATCCGTCGCAGCCAGTTCAGTTTGACGTTGAAGCCATGAGAAACAGCTACTTGGAGCGCACACCATCGGTACCGCAGTTTCGTGCAGCAGGTATCCGCAATGTGGTGACAGACACGGAGTTCGACTTGCAGGAACACGTGAACAATGGCGCCAATCTGCAGGTTCCGCCGAACGAAGTCAGCTCCTTGAATTTGCCATGCTTTGAAGCACTCTCACTGGAGGAAATGAGCTTGTTAGGTGACGCCGAAGCTCCGTCTGGTACCCCTGCAGCGGCACCTAGCACTGCTGCAAGCGCGTCATCTACAGGATCTCTGTCTCTGCTGAGCTTTGAGCCGACATTTATGCGTCCTGCACCGCCAATTCTTGAGCCAGATATGACGGAATTGATTTGGTTGAATCCAGATTACTGCCCGACGGTGTTGTGGGACTCAACGATGCTTGACTCGACCCATGGGATCGCTTTGCGGGAGCTTATGTTACGTGCTTTTCAGAAACCGCTAGTGCCGTCACTGCAGCAAAAGGTACTTGCAGAGCTCGAGGCAGACCCGAAACTCGTGTATCACTGCTCCTTGACGCCCCAGCGGTTGCCGGATCTAGTGGAGAACAACCCGATGTTGGCCATCGACTGCTTGCTGAAGCTCATGTCGTCCAACCAGATCACAGAATACCTCTCAGCGCTAGTGAACATGGATATGTCTCTCCACTCGATGGAGGTCGTGAATCGCTTGACGACAGCCGTGGATCTGCCGACAGAGTTCATCCACCTGTACATTTCCAACTGCATCTCGTCGTGCGAGAACATTAAGGACAAGTACATGCAGAACCGCCTTGTGCGTCTTGTGTGCGTCTTTCTGCAGTCGCTGATCCGAAACAAGATCATTAACGTGCAGGTACGTCCAGAACTGGAGAGGGTAGCTAGTGTTTCTGATCTCTAACGCTTGCTTGTTTTGTCTTGACATAGGACTTGATCATTGAGGTGCAGGCTTTTTGTATCGAGTTTAGTCGTATCCGCGAGGCAGCTGGGCTGTTCCGCTTGCTGAAGACGCTGGAGTAATAGGCTCAGGTGCCAGCTGACGCAGAAAGCAAGGTTCAATGCAGTACTCAACTTGACAAAAAAGAAAATCTCAACAGATGCGAACAGCTCGGTGGTGCGTGGGCACTCGTAAAGTAGAAGTCTATTCGCCCACTTCACTCCAGTTCACGTTGTCTGTGGTAGGTTTCAATATCCGTTGTGTTGACCCGTACAGATTCTAAAAGAGCGGAATCCCAGCGCAGAAGCGCATCAAGTCGCGTGTGAGTAGTCCTTCGATGTCATGCGAGTCAGCCTGTACACCAAACGTCGGTAAGTACATGTACTTGTAGAAACCTGTACAGACAGCATTCGGTTGTCTTACCTCGTCTTCCCATCTTTTGGTCATCATGTTCCACTGGTAAGTGCGCAGGCCAGAGACCTAGTAATGAACGGATGAACTGTCAGCAAGAAATTGGCTCATCACAAAAAGCCACAAATTCACCCTAACTGGAGATGAAAACTCGATCTGCTGCTTGGAAGGCAGCACTTTGATCACGAACTCCGTGGCTTTGGTACGGATAGCCAATTCGTTATCTATCCCGGTGGTCCGAGTTAGTCAACAAACAAGCTAGTAACTTCTGTTGCTTGAAGCTACAGGAGTACAATATCAGTGCAAACGTACTTCCATCACGTTGGAGCTGGAACTCTTCGTTCACTGGCGGGTAGAGTGGCTCCACTGCAGTCTGAACACGATCAAGGAACTCCGTCGACAGCGCCGTAAACCTGTTCAGCAGCTCCTCAGTCAACTGCTCCCCAACAGTAAACTAACAGTAGTGTCCACTCACTTGCTCTTGGGCATCTTCGGCTTGAGACGTCGACGTCGCTCTCCTCCAGCGTTCGGGACTGTGATTTTCTCTCGCATCTGCATAGCCGACAAGCGGCTAATGCTGTCACAAACACACAAATGTCACGTTCATTAACCCCTGCAGTCGCTGAGAGTTCACTAGCAGCGCATCAATACCGAGAACCGCCCGTCGCCAAGAGAGCTCTTCGCAGCATTCGTATTGCTCAAATGGAAACGCTAAGTACGATTTCAATGGTTATCAGGAAGTCTAGGAAACGTTGCTGTGGGGTCTTCTCTCGAGTAAATAGATTCCTTCTCACGTGGTTGGTGGGGGGGGTCTCACTCAGCAATAGGGCGGTGACACTTTGTCTTTGTAAGTGTTTAAGTCGTCTTGCTGGTCGTTCGATTCTCGGGTGGAGAAGTTGAGCTTAGCGTTGTCAGGCACCTCGGACGTCTTTCGCTGTTTGGTTGATGTGAACGGAATTGGAGTTGAAGCTGCGGGGGTTGAGCTGGGGCCATCTCGCATCATCTTACGCGCCTGACGAAGGAGATATCCTTTGCGGTTGTGCTCCTTCTTCTCTTTAGTCGGTGCTGGGAATCCTGCTGCAAAACGGATTCAAAATCGTGAAGATCAAGAGATTGGAAAGAATTTCTCTCACCTGGTTGCTTGCGGTCGATAGCTGATGTACTCGTTGCAGTGTTGGTGCTGACGGACCAATCCATTGAGCTCTGTACTCGTCGGAGTTCGCCACTCTGAGGCTGTCGATAGTTGCGTGGGGTATCAACTACAGACGTTTGGAACTGCTCTTCAAGATGAAGAGGAGACTGTGTTACTGGTCTCTTCTCCTCTGTTTCATGCCCGAGAATCGCCACTGGATAAGGCGGCAAGAACGGCGAGCCACTACGTGAGTCTTCCCAAGTGGGTGGTAGCATTCTCGGTCCGGACTGCATTGTCGCTGCTGCACTACTGTCTTGTGCGTTCAATTGCTCTGGAAATGGATAGCTTCGAAGTGGGAACCGGTTGTATCCACACCACATTTCTGCTGCTCCTTGTGCTCCTGAGTCCAAGCCAGGATGCACTTGCACCAGGCCAGAAGGAAGCATCACTACGTGTGGGTAGTATGGGCTCCAAATGTCTGGGTTGACCATGCCAGTGTCCGTTCTGGGATCGATAGTGCCCACAGCTTGGGCAGGAAGTGGCTTGAGTCCGTGCATGACGAAGCCTACAGTCTCCGGTCGTGGCCAGCGCACTTCGCCTGTGTAGCTGTGCAGATAATAGACCAAGTTGCGCTGTCGGTCGTAGAATAGTCTCCACCCGAACGCTTCATCTTCGTCCGATCTACCATTGCCAACACCAGGAAAACAAAGTACAGTTCGTTTCCGGAGCTCATCAGAGGCCATCGGAAGCAGATTTAAGAGCGTTAACCATGACTTTAAGCTGTAACGTACCCAGATCTCGAGCTTGGAGGCTTCATGTTAGCCATTTTGACGTATTCCTGATGGTTCTTATTTGCCTTTGACAGGCAAAATGGTCAATGGCGTATCAAAGTTCACAAGTTGAAGTGCAATACAAACCCATAGATAGAGGGTTTACCACGAAAGGACGTACGGACTGACGTAAACGGCAACATGTCCGTGTCTTCTCTGGTAAATGATAGTGTTACCTCTATCCGCAGTAGTCGAAGTAGACCAGGGTCGAGTGTGGCAAGGCGTAATACTAATGAGCAAAGCCAAACAGTGGAGACTGGAGACGTTCTGGATCTGATTCCGACGGTGAAGGTGGCGACGGTATCATTAACCGATCAATCAACTTACCATGGCGAAGTGAACGATGGTAATTGCTTGTTCACTGTTACGCTGGACATTTGCTAGCTATGCTAATGTTTTCAATGTTGTAGATGGAGTTCCTGACGGTGTAGGAGTTCTCCTCTCTGTGTTTGGGTCGACATATTCCGGTGGGATGAAGGACGGCAAGAAACATGGAGAAGGAGTAGAGCTACAGTCAAATGGAACAACTTATTCGGGGGAATTTCGAGGCGGAGTAGCAAACGGATATGGAGTTTATGTCGGTACACTTGGAGACAAGTACATCGGACAATGGGAAGACGGTGGACGTCATGGCGTCGGGGTGAGTGTAGACGCAGAGTCCGTCATAACAGTAAGCCACTTCAACATGGATGAACCAGTTACCGGAGACTCGAATCTCTCCTGGGAAGAAGACGTTCAACCATGCGTCGTTCGTGCCGTTCTCGCTGAAAAAGCAGGGATATCCAGCCAGGAGATCGCTCGCCAGCGTCACATCGACGCAGTTCTACAGGAAATGACTGCAATCGGTGAGTTGTCGTGCTGGTTTACCGATCTTGCCTCCTCTCACGAAGTTTCTTTCGCGACATTGTCTGCTTTGCAGGATCTGAGACTCTCAACACCTCCGAAGCAATCGACGCTTTTGAGATTAAGGAAGAGCTCCAGACAACGCAATTCATTCGGAATCAAAGTGATCAGATGAATGTGGTCAATTCCGCAGCTGGAGAACTGAAATTCTATGAAGCGCAACTTACTCAGCGCCAAAAGGAGCTTCGAGCAGAGATCACCGCCAAAACACAAGAATTATCTTTTGTATCGAAATACTGCGCAATGGCCGAAGCACGAAAGACTCAAGCTCTAGAGGCAGAACGAACACTGGAGACGCTACAACGACAACTGGATGTGATCTCCAGTTGCGACACTCACTGGAAGTGCATCTGAGCTTGAACTCCACGTACACACAGCATCTCGAGACGAGTTATAGCCAATCGCTGTATTTAGATCAATATTTCAACCAATAGTAATGCTCAGTTCTATAACGGTCAAGGTCTGGTGCAGTAGAACCGACACTCTTCAATTCGTCGCCAGTCGCAGCGACGTGTGTGGAGCTGTAGACTGCGATTTTCTCCTCAACTCCACCCCTTCCAGCCACTAGAGAGCCATGGTGAAGCTACAGGAGCGTCTCGCTGTACTCAGCATGAACGTACGTGGTGGTAGCGCTGTTTGAAGTGGCAGAATCTGATCAAATGAGGTGTTTTGATTCAACCAGATCTTCTGTCGCCCCGAGGGTATCCACAGCGGTCAATGGTTCAAGAAAGGCGACTATAAAGACTTGAGAGTGGCTTTGCTACTCCGTAAAATGGCAAAGTTTGACGTGGTGATCCTTCAGGAGATGTTTGAGGCTGGACCCAGACAGAAGCGCTTCGTACGAGATGCTTACGCCATGGGCTTCCGCTACCATTGCGGCTCCGTTTGGCCACGACTGCTGGACTCTCGCCTCATTGATGGAGGACTGTTGATCCTTAGTCGCTACCCGATCGTAGAACGGGATCAGCTCGCGTACGCTCAGGGCTCCGGCAGTGACGGGATCTGTGCCAAAGGTGTGCTCTACGCTCGCATCCAACTCTCCCCAGACCTCTCGGATTCACTACACGTGTTCACTACACACACTCAAGCTGGCGACAACCAGAAGGAGTACGCTATTCGCCTAGCACAGCTCCAAGAGATGCACCGATTCATTGCTCGAACAATCCGAGATGATCCTGGAGTACCTGTCCTCATCACGGGCGACTTCAACCTGGACGCACGGCACGATCTCCTCCACGACGCACAAACTGGGAGAGCAATGTCCACACGCTGTCGAGAGAGCAAGGTGTATCAGCAACTTGTGACCGACTTTGAGCGTGTGGTGCGTGAGGCGAGGTTGAACTTTGCGCGGGAGGTGGGAAAAACCGTCGAAGCAGACAACAAAGCGGAGCCGTTGCTCATCGACCTCATGAAACGATGTGACACCACGAAGCTCGGCGAGGAAGTTCACCCGATCACTAATGGTGATGGTCACTCCTCACTTATCCATAAGCAGGATCCGTTGTCGCTTGAGAAGGATGGCAAGTGCATCGACTACATGTTCTTCATCCCAGGTGTCAATGATCCGGCTACTACTCTTCCTAGCACTGACACGCACACAGACAGTAACGGAGAAGATGCTGAAGACAGTACAAGCTTCGAGTCCGCCTCTCCACGGTTCCGATTGACTTTGGTTGAGAAGGGCACTACGGTTGATCATTGTACCGTGCAGGAGCTCACCGGCGATAGCGATTCGGAAGACGATAGTCAACGCCTTCATCATCAATTACCGATCACGCACTTGTCCGATCACTACGGACTGCGAGCACAGTTCCTACTGGAAACGACAAGTGTGGAGCGTCCGGATGGCCGTCCAGTAGGGAGGAATGAGTCGTTGGCGTCGGTACTGCAGTTGTACTTCCCCCAACACGCCTTCGCACAGCAGTCTCGCCGTCTTTGGAAGTGGAAACTTGCGTTCGCTCTGCTCGCAATTGTCGCCGCTGCTGGTGGAGTCTCTCTCGTTCTCGTCCGCACTGTACTGAGCATCAAACTGTAAACTTCTTCAATAGAAAACATGACCGCAAAAACAGCAACGCAAGAACTTGCAACATGAAGGAACATCTTTATAAATGGTCACGAGACTTGGTGCAGAACGAAGGAACCGGCGCGATGGTCAATTGTTCCGAGGGGCGAGTCCCCTCTCCTTCTTCTATCACTCGCGTGCTGACATCTTTTCGTGTACTTAGGCGAAGGATTTCTCGAAGTACGCGATGAGGTGCTGTGCCACAGCGAACGAGAACACGAGCTTGGGACCAACAACCGACAGCTTAGGGATCAGTCCCTTGAACAGAGCACCAGGGCCCTCAGTCTTGAGGAGGTTGCGAACAACGGACATGCCGCTCTCCGGGGAGTCAAACGGACGGGACTGGATGCGCGTCTTGATCACATCAAGCGGCTGAGCCACTGCACAACATAAAAAAATACAAATATCAATAAAAACATCCACCCAAGAGCACTAAACCTTGCAACAACGTACCGATGATACTAGCCGAAGCACCCGAAATGGACGCCACAAAGTTCTGGAAGAACGTGGCGCTGTTGTAGTCCTCCAGCTGGAAGAGATACTCCTTGGCCATAGCTGAGCCTCCGAACAGAGCAAAGGAACCAGGCGCGTTACGCGCAGCCGTCCATCCAGCACCACGGTACAGTGCGAAGCCCTCCGTCTTGAAGATGTGGGCCACGCCCTTGCCAGCAATGGCAGCCGGGTTGGTCTGCGCACGGATCTTGAGCACATCCAGAGGCAGCAGGGCGATCTCACCAATACCGATCAGGCTTCCGGCCGAAGCGTGCATCATCGTCTTAGCGTTACGCTCTCCGAACGTGTGCTCGAAGAACGATGCGTGGTTCTTGCTCATGTAGTCCTTGACCACTGGCTGCCCGCCGAACTTGTAGATACGTTGCGAGACCTTGTAACCGGCAGCGAAGCCCAGACCGGGGAACAGCGAGCGGTATCTCGCAAAGACGGGCTTCTCGTAGGCGTCGCGGAAGATGACCTTGTTGATGCCCGACATGCCGTGCATGGGCTCCTTGTTGGTCATGAGGCGCTTGGCGATGGTGTCCACCGGGTGGAAGATCATCAGTTCGCACAAGCCGGAGCACGTGGAGCCCAGCAGACGCGCCGCTACTACACCACCGGTGCCTGCCTTCTTGTCGTTCGTGATGGCCACCATTGGCTTTAAGAGTGTGGAGATGTCTGGAGCTCGAGGGAAGAGTGAGAATGGCCAGGTACAGCTACCCGACGGACGGCGTGCGTGGTCCCAGTTAAAGATTTTGAGTGACACGCCGTACGTATGCGTCCGATACATAGTGTTTACATAAGTTGAAGTTTGAAAAATCGTTAGAACACCCGTCTATAGCCAGAAAGTTAACTTGGAGTTGTATGGTAGATTTTTCGGATCTAAGTGGGAATTAGCGAGAGTTAGGGAGATAAGTCGGGTGCAGTAGCTTCTAGACCGACGAATCCACTGAATTGCAATTTTGCACATCATGTCCGCAAAACTGACAAGGCAAAGTGTGGAGCACACCGCCGGACTGCAAGCAGCTCCGAATGCCAAGCCAGAATGACGCGAGGCCAACCATTTTAGTGTGGTAGGAACCACTGATGGGCGTTTACAATCATTGCACAACTGTCAAACGAACGCCCGAAGTTGGCAATGCATGTCATTGCCATTGGGGATGCAAGTTGAAGCCGGAGGGAGACCTGCGCAGTACAAGCGCATGAGCACTGCTCACGAAGCACTTGCTATTTCAAATCACCGCTTGGGCACAACGCTGTTCTCGCCATCAACACAATCCTCACCAAGCGCTTCTTTCTCCAATGCAGATCCGGCGTGACCGGCTCGTGTCTTTTTGCTCCACGCGGTTGACGTTACCCTGCATGCGGGCTGCTGTTGTTAAGTCTGCTTGGGTGATTCCTTGGCGTCCGGACACGCAACGTCGTTAGCTGACGGTGCTCTGCTTGGATCTGCTGTGGCTCGTTCAGCCCAAGCAGCCCTCAGTTCAACTTCCAGCTGCTGCTCGTGCCGCTGTCTTTGACGCTCGAGTATCTATGCTGCGGCATAGTGCATGTGCGCTGCACTTTCAAATCCTGCGTGCAGTCTAACCAGGTTGACTTTACTCGTGCTGGTGCTTCTGCTTTAGATACGGCCATGTCCAAGTTGCAACCCACACGTAGCGGTGAGACTTTAGTTCGCTACCCAAAAAGAGTATCGCATGTTTGTTGATTACTTCTTCGGTTTGCGCGTTAGGCTGTCTATCTGTTCGTATTGCTTAAGCCGTGCCATTGTCTTTTCATGCAAGCTCTGTTGCATTTGCTCCAGTTCGGACATGTCTGATCGCTTTGACAACGCCTCTGCAAGCTCTCGTTGCTTCTCGTGTTTGTAGGCCTCTGGTTCTTGACTGTCGTAGGCTGGCATAGATGTGAACCTTGCCTTGGCCTGCTTGTCCAGCAGTACGACGTCGTCACCCTCGATCTCTACTCGGAGCTCATCCAGACCCTGTTCACAAGGCATCAGCCGATAATAATGGGTAAAGTCTTGTCGCTCATGTCAGTAGTCTTCATATGAACACCACGCACCCTCAATGCCTTTCGTGAAGAAATAGGACCTTGGAGACAGATTCCTGTGTCTGGGTCGAAAAATGCCGCATGGGCTTTGCAGTGGATGAATCCTTCGCAGAAGAAGTCGCTGTCATCGAAGTCCAGCTCCAACATCGCGTGTGGACATCTATCAACGCCAAAAAATGCTTCAGATTGCATCCTAAACACGAAACTAAGACAATATCCAAGTACCGGTTGATGAATGCTCGTGGCTGTTGCGTATTTTCATTGAAAAATACGAAGCCGGTGGCCAGCAGATCACGACGTCGACGAGGCTTCGTAGTTGATTTCACGTCAGCTGTTGGTACAGCTTCCTTCGACTCTGGAGGGTGCAAAGGGAACTTCAGGCCTTTGCCCTGCAGGTTCTGTAGGTCTTTCAGAGAGCACAGCACCCGACGGCTGATAGAAGTCGTTGAGAACGCGCGTCCACTTGTACGCAGGATCATTGAGCGCTTCGTAACTGCCGAGAATGATGTGGGGCTGGAAATGGACACTTCTTATTGGTTGATACGGAAATGTTGATGTGCGACCACCGAAAGGCAACTACAGGTTGGTGCGGTTTTGCTGCTATAATGTTGGTTGTTCATTGATGAATAATTATACTGGTTGCATCGTTTTGACATGATGCTATCTTATCTAGTATTTCATGCTAGGACAGCTGCACGAGGCGTCTCGGCGACAGGAGAGGGCGGATTCTCTCCGTTCTTGACAGAGAACACAGGAGTTGGTACGCGCTGGTGCATGGAAACCTGCTGCGCGTAGGCAAAGTACGTTTTCACGTGAGTCTTGTACTCCGTGACGGAGCGTTGTACAACAGGCCAGGGCACAGCATCTACCCAGGATCTTGATTGCCGTGCACGTTGGCGGCGCTTGGTCATTTGCGTGAAGCGAGTTACAATTTGATGAAGTGGAATGTCGAATGCGTCCCAGTTTGCAGTGCCAGCGGTACGGACTAGTCCTGGGATCTCAAACAGACGAGATGCATCGGCGCCCATGAGTGCTTCGTCCGACTTGGCACCGAGAACTAGGCGGTTGCCGGGGTACGTCAAGTACAGCAAGATGTGGTAGTAGCAGTAGCGCACGTCACGATTCCAGTGGAGGAAGAGCCGCTTCACATGTGTCGCCAGCAAGTCCGTAAGCTGGAGCTGCAGCGAGACCGAAAACCCCATAAAGTTCTTTAGCAGGAACAGTTCTGTAGCCTTGAGAATCTCGAAATGCTCTGAGTCCAGCAGACATGAGAACACGTAGCGCAGCGTTTCAATGTCAGCACACGATTGTTCCAGCTGGGGTTCGTTGCGAGGATTGGATGTGTCCATGGTCGATAGGACGAGAAAATCTTTAGCTGCTGGCTCATTGACGAAGAAAGCTGAAAATTCCAGCATCAACTTCTCCACGTATTGCAGGCACAGAATGACGTGGTGTGGCAGCATGTAGTTGGTGGAGCGTAAAATAGTCATCAGGTACTCGTGGATAAACCCAGTGTTCTCGTGCATCATCGACGTCACCTGGACAGCAAAATATGCAGTCGGTGTGTTGCCTTCCTCCAGTGCCCCGTCCAACAACGAGAATGAGTCGCGGAATGGTTGGGGGTCCTTCCCACTGGCTGAGGCAGTTTCGTTGCCGACCTTCTCCTCAATGGCATCTTGCCACTTTGGTTCGCGTTGCTGGAGCTCGGCTTGAAAAAGGCTTTTGGTGATCTCCAACGTCGCATCCCTGAGCAATTCCGCACCTGGGATATTTTTCCAGTCTGTACGCCCCAGGACTTGCTGGCCTGTGAGCTGCTTGAAAATCTGAGCAAGAACCAACATGCACCCGTCGGTGTCATTCATGAGCTGGTAAAGTATGTCGGTGGAAGGTGCCCAGCGATCTTCACGGTTCACAGTCGTCAGGAGATTTTGACACTGCGGGTACATGCTGAGGTGCCAATTGTATGGTGTGAGACGCAGCTTGTCATCAAACACCGATTTGCCACGTCCACGCGAATTAACAAACGAAAATGAAAGCGATTTCGTACTGCTGAACGCAGTGGATGGCACCAGGTTACTCAAGTTGTCCAGCATGTGGCTCCGCAGACGCGGTACGCGCATGTAGCTTGTAGCCACGAGTACAGACAGAAGCTCTTGGTGCTGGTCGAACGGGTTGAATTCCGTTTGGCTGCTACTAGAATCGATGGGACCGTGAACTGTCTCAAAGGCATATTGCAGCGTCGACTGGTGCAGCTCGAGGAAATGGTGGACCGAGTCACAAAGTCGCACAGTGCGGTCTTGGCCACGCTTACCCTTCTTTACTTGTCCCGATGGGATCGGTTGGGGAGCCCTGTTCCCACTTTTGGCTGTAATGGAAGTGCTACGCGATCTTCTCGAGTGGCGAGACAACCGCCTTGACAAGCGAGTCATGCCGTGTCTCGATTCTTCCGTGGGCTTGTGGCTTTTGCACCCGCCGTGACCAGCCGCCACCAGCAGTGCATCAAATTCTTGTCTTCTGATCACCAGTGCTAACAACGTCAGTACAGCCTGCTCCAAGTGGAGCTTCTTCTCATTCGCTGCTGCTATTGCAACATCCCGTGAGTGCGCCATCGTGTGTCTCAATGATGGTTCTGGAGCGGCACCGTCCGCTAGAACATCCAGGATCTGCATGCAGCACTTCCACAGCTGTAGCATCGCCTTGGCGGCTGTTTCAAGGGGCATCGCCTTGGCTGATCGTCTTCCGATGCTGCTGGCAAATCCGTCTGAATCGTCCTCAGTGAGAATAATCGTAAGCTTATCGATCGTCTTGGTGCTGAAGTCTCCTCTCCAGCGGAGCGTGGTTCTAGAGTTGGATAGTGAAGGTTCAGGGCCTTTGTGGCTCGCACGATATTGCTCTCCTGTCGTCAACGCCGCTGTCTGCTCTACGAACGCACGTAGCTGCCGGAAGAAGGCAGGAGGCATAAGGACCGAGTGTGGAATACCGTCTCCGTCGGTCTTCAATGTGAAGACGCGCACGCCCGAGACGCCGCGGAATGCGCTGCTGCTGCGTGAGGATGACGAGGACGTGGAACATGTTGATGACGACGTGTTGGTCGACGCTATGGAGCCTCGTTGGCGCTTGGAGGACGTGTCGTCGGCCGCTGCTTTGTCGTGATGGCGGTGGAACGGACGCAGCAGCCGCGCCACCGCGCGCGAGACCCTACCGTGCGGCATCTCACTACTTAGGAGCGGCTTCCTAGGGTTATCTGCGGGTTAAAGCGAGGATTCAAGAGTGACCGGACTTGTCGACGGGTGGGTGCAAAAGACGGTTTTGCAGTACAGTATGTAGCGTAAATAGTGAACGGGTCGTAAGCTTATAACCTACTATATAGCATGGAACCAGGTCCACAACCACACAAGATGGAGATGGGCCAAGGTACTGAGCTTACCGACTAAAAATCCAGTGCGTTTTTGCTGCACCGCTCATCGTCACTTTATACACTACGACACAGAATATATATCAGGCGTTCACTACTTACGCTACATACTGTAACAGTGCAACTTTGGGACCATCACTCCAGCTTCAACAGCCCTAGACGCGACGGATTGAGTTGACTTGGTTTCACTATGCGTGACATGGATACGTCAAACTGCTAAATCGACGAGCAGACGAAGCAGCCTCGACGGACAAGATGATGGCCAGTTGCTGCCTAGAATAGCAGCAATTTTGCAGGACGTTGTTCCTGAATCGCACTGCAGGATAGAAGAGATTCCAAGCGACTTCGCAATTTTCCTCCATTCACTTATCCCGTACAGTGAGCTGGCGCCACTGAAACACGTGTTGAAAACGTTTCAGAGCCGAGCATCGAGATTCGGGGAAAAGTTGCCCTATGCTGTGCGTTTGAGGCACGCCGTCGTCATTTTACACAGGATTCTCCTGCAGCGTAAGCGGGCAAGCCTTCTGCTTTGGTCGTGAGGTTGATTCGCCAGCCGCCAGCCTAAATAGAGGGGCATGGACCACTGTATATCCAGGCTGGATCAGCGAACGGCATTGATTATCCAGTCGAACAAGCGCCCTTTGCTAGCGACGCACAGTGTGGCGCAAACCAAAGCTCAAGGTTGATTTCCTCAGGTACATTTGGCCAATTTGGTGCTGCAACAAACCTAGTCTACAAATCCTGCATTTTGCACCGCAGAGATCCTGGCAAACAGCAAAAACTGAAGATGTGACTTGTGAGATCTTAGGGATTGTCCCAGGCTTCAGATTCAGCGTGTTCTCAGCTTGTGAAGCATTTCTGCGGTGGAGAAGCGAAGTGCACGCGAGAGCTCCTTCGTTACGAACGCAAATGGGTTCAGTTGCAGCAGATATCAAGTGTTCCCGCAACTGGCACAGGAGAGAACGACTGGATATGTTTTGTTGCCTTTTGGTGGGTCAACCGATGATTCATCGGTCCGTTGGGTTCGACTTCGAGCGATTCCCTCCCAGCCACTGGATACGCAGTGCATTCTATTCGATGATCGACTGCACCAGGCAGATTTTTCAATCAAAGAGCTGAGTCGACTCGAGCGTTAAATGTGCTGAAATGCTGTGTGTCCGCAACCTGCGATCACTCCGAGAAAGCTGGTCGTGTCCAGAATGAGCTGTTTCGTCGACTGCGACTCGCAGCCATCGACTCCCTGTCGACACCCGGTCAATCTCGTTTCGAGCAAGTCGCGCTGAAGCCAATACGGACATGTTTGCTAAAGTGATCATATTTTGCCTTGTACAACCCAATTTGGTGGTCTAGCGCACTAATGCTGCGGGACGCCAACGTCGACTCTACATGAGCCACTGTATATGCACTTCGTATCACCGTCGTTCGCACGAGACTCTCCTAACGGGAGTGTACGTAATGCGTCGGCGATGCAGCATCGCTGTAGGCTTATGACAATGCAACAGCAATGCCTGGGTCATTACACCGGTTATCATTATAAGGGTTAATTTAAATTAATACCGTGGATAATCGCAATTGGCATGTCTGCAGTCGTAGACGCTGTCTTCGGCTCGTATGACGTCAAGAACGCCAAGCAGTGGCGCGATGAGGACCTGCTCCATCGCGAACAGCAGAAGCAGTGGCGTGAGGACGCCATCCGCCGCGAAACAGAGTGGCGACGTGCGGACCTGGAGCGTGAGAGGCGCGTGGCCAAGCTCGAATCGGAGAAACGGCTGATCGACGCGCGTCTCCAGCAACTGCAGACCATCTCGCAACTGTCGGCTATCTTAGCCTTCTTCTCCATCATGTTCATCCAGGAGATGAAGTCGCTCCAGAGCGACACGAGCCAGCCACTGCTGATAATCTACGGGACCGTCGGGGCTCTCGAGTTTCTGTGTATGTTTCTGTGTACGCTGACGTGCATGCTGCTACTACTGGCGCTCACGAGATTCGTGACGCATACGCTGGACGGGGAAGTGCGCAGACTTTCGGACAATGAGCTGGACACGGTCTCCCCGTTCGTAGACTGGTGGGTGATCAAGTGCGAGCAAGAGTGGCTACTCGCATATCAATTGTTCCGGACGGGGGCGTCATTTTTCCTGGTGGCCATTGCTTTGGCGAGTTGGATGGTGCTTGCTAGGTCCATTGCCGCGTCGGTTGTGGTATCAGTGCTCTGTGCAGGTGGACTGCTGTATTACAACTTGAGGATCGCTAGTCGATGGAGGTACCTGGTGAAACCTTCGAACAGCAGACGCATGAGTGTCCCGCTGCCGTAAGGTGAATATTTATACGAGTTGATGAATTGGCACGTCTTGACGTTATTAGTTCTCTATGTACTAACGCTCCTGTGCATAACCTTTTTCAACGTTTAGTTCTTGTTGATCTTGCACGCCTTGTGGCCGCAGTTGTGAGCGCGTGCGCCGCAATTCCGTGCCAGGAACAACGTACTGCCGAAAAGCGAACCCGCCGTGATCGAGCAGTCTGCGATGGGGCCCGTAACTACCACGGGGTGCAGTGAATGCCGCAGCGTGTAGAAGGCAAAGCCACCCTGACGACCCTTTAGTGACGCAAAGGAGTGCGTCGGTGGCAAAGCTTCCACCCGGACGGAGATCTTGCCCGTAGCAGCGTCGATGTAGCTCATCTGGCGCAGCTGCAGCGCCTGTTTGGGATCCGCAGCAGCCTTCGCGATCTGTTCCTTCAGCGGGGCACTGGCCTTCACGAGGTGCTCGAGCAAGTAGTCGTAACTCCAGGCGCCGACCTCATCCTGACTGCCGGCAACTGTAGCGCTGGGGTCCCACGGGCTCTCAATGTCAGCGTCCTTCAACTCGATGTCGTAGCCCATTTCGCGAGCGATCATGATCGACTTCTTGGCACTGCGTACGCCCATCACGTCGTCCACGATGTCACGCACACTGAACTCGTTCTTGTACTCCTCCATGAGGTCCTTCATGATCGCTTCCAGGTCGGCCGTGGCTGGCTCAGGAAGGGCAAACACAGTGTCGAACATGGCGTGCAAGAAGCGGCTTCCCGAGTACTCGACGCGCTGGATGTCGTCGCCCGTCTGGATGAAGTTCTGGATCGTGTTGAAAATGGGCACACCGATGGCTAGTGTAGCCTCCGGATCATACGTGAGTTCGTTCTGAATGGCCATTTCCTGCATCGCATTGTGTAGGTCCGTCGAAGCCGAAGACACATTAATGTTAGACGTCATCACGTGCACCTTGCGCTCTAGCCACTGCGGGTACAGATCCTTCACATGGTGAAAGCTGTTCGAAACATCAATAATGAGCCAGTGAGGAAGGTGATCCGCGCAGACGTGATCCAGGAATTTGTTACGGTCGAACGGCACGAATTCGTTCTTTCGGCTAGCCAACGCCTCCTCCGTGATATCGCCGTCGACGTCCAGAAGCATCTGCGAGGAAATGTGAGTGCCGATGGCTCGTACACGGATATCCACGTTAAAGCGCTGCTTCAGGAATTCGCGCTGCTGGTGGTACTGCTTCAGCAGAGCAACTCCAATGCTGTTCGTCTCATTCTCTTCAAACTCTAGGCCCATGAGACCAATAGAAAGCGTCTGGTCCGACAGGAAGAACGACGAGTGCACAGCACGCAAAGCAGCAGCCGAGTCCTTGTAGTGCACCACAGCGGAAATGTTGCGTTCTGATGATCCCTGAGAAATAGCAAGCACGTTAATCTTCGCGCGGCCGAGCGCACCGAAGAAGCGGGCGCACACACCCGGAGTCTGGTTCATCTGGTCGCCCACAGCAGCGATGATACTGGCTGGCGCAATGTACTCCGCTTTGTCGATATGTCCAACGTGGATCTCCTTGAAGAACGTCTCGTTGATCACATCCTTCGCCACCTCGGCGCAGTCCATCGGCACAGCAAAACAGATCGAGTGCTCCGAGCTGGCCTGGGCAATCAGCACAACGTTCACCTTAACGCGATCCAGTGCACTGAACAACCGAGACGAAGTGCCGTGCACGCCCACCATGCCGCTTCCTTCAATGTTAAACAGCGCCAAGTCATCAACAGTAGAGAATCCGCTCACAATATTTCGTGCCGTGGGGGTGCCGTTCGACATAGTGCGCTTGAGCTCCACTTTCTTGCGGTCGGAGATCTTCGTGCCTGGGTGTTCCGGCTCGAATGTGTTGCGGATGTAGATAGGGATGTCCTCGACAATAGCAGGCGCCATGGTCTTGGGGTGAATGACCTTAGCGCCAAAGTACGCGAGCTCCATGGCCTCCTGGTACGAGATCTCGGGCAGGATTTGCGATTCTGGCACACGACGAGGGTCTGCGCTCAGCACACCGCTCACATCCGTCCAAATGGTCACACTGTTGGCATGCAGCACACGGCCACAAATGGAAGCAGTGAAGTCGCTTCCGTCACGTTTAAGCGTGGTCATAACGCCCTCGACGGTGCTGCAAATGAAACCAGTGACAACCAGGTGCGTGAGCTCATCACCACCTTCATTCTTCAGGATTTCGTTCATCTTCTGCTCGGACAAGTCGTACTGCACCACCGGTCCGTGTTCATTGTCGGCCTCAACCGTCAGGAAGTCGCGAGCATCCACGAAGCGGAAGGTGTGCTTCTTGCCGTCCTGCTGCACCTTCTCGCTGAGCACAGCTGTAAGGATCTTGGCCGACCAGATCTCACCGTGACCGGAGATAAACTCCACTACATTGTCGTTGTAGGCCTGCATGATGGAGATGGAGCGCAACAGCTCCGAAACGGACTGCAGATCACGCGCAATCGCCTTTTCAATGGGTTCTGCCACCTCTGACGGCAATAATGCACTCACCACATCGTGGTGCTTCTTGCGTAGAGTCTCGATAATCTCTTCGCATTCGGTGGTGCGTCGCTGCTTGGCCAATTCAAGCAGAGAGATAAGTAGGTCGGTCACTTTGGGTTTGCCACCGATAGCGGACACCACTACGGCCACACGCGGGGTCTCAATCGCCGACACGATGTCCGCCACTTTAGCGAAGCAGTCGGCACTGCCCACGGACGTGCCGCCAAACTTGTGTACTACGAACTTGTCAGCCATTCTACACGGAGAAGTCCACTTGTCCTTGACGGAGCTTTTCACTGAATGACTGGGCCACAAGACTGAATGACGTTTTACGATTTTTATACTTAATGCATAATGAGATGAATACTGTATCGGATTGTACCTGTGAGAACACATACCGGTGTATGCGCAAATGCGTAAAGCCACAAGAATTTGCTGCCAGAATGTGAAGAGGCGGGACCGGATCTGTTCGCGCCACAGGTTGTCATCGCTCCATGCTTGCTTGCTTGCTAGCTGTTGCAACAATGACGGGAGGCGGTATCGACTTGTTTATGGAGTTAGCGGCAGTGGCGCGTCAATTGTCGGCCTTCTTGCTGTGGTTGGCGACCCTGATGCCTGTGGCTCTGGGAATCGCACAAGGTATCTCCAACGACTCGCAACGCGTAGCTCCAAGTACGCGAATGTGAGCACACAGAGCGTTGTCATGCAGGTGGCTGCAGCCACCCACTCTCCGAAGACAGCCCAACCAAGCAATGCCACCTGAGCGAGAAATAAGGACAAACCGCTTCGGAAGAGTCGATAAGCCATGATCCACTCGCGCTCGCATTTGTTGAGCCACCAGCCGTAGAAAGGTGAAACCACGTCCAGCTCCAGTGATGACAGAGCGTGTACTTCCCCTTCCAGCGTGTGCGTCACAAACCGCGTCAACGCCAACAGCAGTGCCATGCACGTCAGCGTGCACATTAACATGACAATGAACTGCAACGGCAAAAACGGCAATAGCCATGTCAGTCTATGCACTGCAAACACTTCAACATCAATGCAGCAAAGCAGGCTCGTCACATTTCCTCACCTCCAAACAGCAAACAGCGCCATACGCGATCATCACTGGCTGGCTGGTGGCGTCTGCGATCTGTACCTCCACAATGGTAGACATGGTGAAGCCAGCGAGCAGTGCTGACATCTGCGATACCGTCACGAGTTGCCGATGCCGCGCGTCGATGATGCGTTTCTCGTTCTCCAGCTTTACCACACGCCGTTCGCGCTCCAAATCAGCCCTCCGCCACTCGTATTCGCGCTGAATAGAGTCTTCACGCCACTGCTTCTCCTGCTCTCGGTACAGAAGGTCCTCGTCGCGCCATTGTTTAGCGTTCTTGACGTCGTACGAGCCGAAGACAGCGTCCACCACGGCTCCTACCGCCGCCATGTTGCCACTGAGTGAGATGTCACTAAGCCCCCTTGTGTTTGTGACATTCATGAGCTACGGTATTCATTTCAACCAATGGTGTCAATATTGTTAGAAAACGGACGGTTATCAGATCTGATCTTGTCTTCAACTTGGTATTCAAGAAGACATACTACGAGCTGCTTCCAGCAAGACAAGTCCTTAGTTGCAGCACAAACAGCGCCTTCCAAGACTTATTTTATTTGTCAACGCTGCATTAATCTAGTGTTGAGCATCAAAGCCTCTTATCGTAACTTGTGATGCCTTTCACCGTCGGATTTCTTTCATCAGCAGTCAAGAACCAAAAAAAAAAGTATGCGCGGCCTTCTAGTCACCATCCGCATGGGCAATCGTTATGTCACTTTAAGCCATCTATCTCTACAGTGCTATAACTGCTTCACTGCAACCTCCTGCTTGAACGTCGCCCATCTTTTTTTCTCGCTCTCCGTCGCTTCACACCGAGAACATGGGGCAAAACCGGTATCACAGTATCTCCTGGGGCGTATCAAGTGCATACAAACGCCAAGACAAAAGCGCCACCGACCCGACCCAAAGACCCGTCAGAACAAGGGAAGAAGGCTCCAGCCCCCAGTCCAGTTCCAGCCGCCAGAGCCGCACAAGTCCGTCAAGCGATGGCCAAGAAGCGCCGCGCGTCCACGTCCGCCAAGAAGGCGTCGCCTGCTGCAGCCGCCATGAGCTCTTCGCCCTTTCCGTACCCGTCACCAGCCACACCCAGTCGCTCGCGTCGCTTCAACCTGCCGCGCGTGCACACGATCCGCTCGGGCGTAGCTGCTAGCACGCGCTCTCAGCTCACGTCTTCGCAGTTGCCAGTGTTGTCTCCACCGCTCAAGAAGCGTGTGATGTCGCGGCGTCATGCAAAAGCTGTGAAGCTCCAACTGCCCGATGATGACGAAGAGGAAGAAGAAAGTCAGAAAAATGCCAATTGTTGCGTCCATAGCAGCGAAACAGAGACAGAAGACGATGAAGAGAAGCTACAGCTTATTAAACCGGATCCGTACTTACCGGAAGCTTATCAACGTCGAGCCATGGTGCTTCGACATACTGGGGGTTTCTACGACGCTATGCTCACTAGAGTACGTGGGCGGAGTGTAGCTTGATTGAATGAAAAACTTACGTGTGTGTTGTGTTTTGTGCAATTGGAACGACAGGCGCGCGTCCATAACAACCACAGTGAGTTTATCGCTCTGCAAGCTTTGGAGTTCGACAAACAGTTTTATCTCTGGACCAGAGCTGGACGCGTTGGCTGTGCTGGAAAAACGACACTCACAGGCCCATTTCCCAGTGTGGAGAAGGTCACGCTCGAGTTTTGCGCGCTGTTCGCGTCCAATACGAACTGCGAGTGGGAAGAACGCCATGCACTGCGATACCAGGAAGGCAGTTACACGTGGATCGAGCTGGACTACTCGACTGGAACGCCGTACTCCGAGTCACTGACGTCGGCGCTGGCTGACAATCAAGGAGAGATGGACAACGCAGACAGCTTTCGAGACTTTGATCTCGTGCCAACGTCGCCTCCTCCACTCCCGTTAGCTTCTTCTAACAGTCGCAAGCGACGTCGCACTACCATGTGGGCGACGTACTCCTCTACAACTTCGTCTTCGTCTTCATCTTCGACTTCGACTTCGACTTCCACGACTCCTGCTACGCCTACCACTACCGTACGGCGGTCACTGAATAGCCAATTTGACTGGTTATATGCAAGCTCGGACGGAGACACTGCCAGTGCTTCTTCAACGGAGTCATCTACGTGTGCATGTGCCACTGCACCACCATCGCAGCTTCCTGCCGAGGTGCAGGACTTCTTAACTCTCATTGCTGACCACACTGAGCTGTCATATGCGTACACGGTCACAGATGATCTCTTGGGGGACGCTATCATGAAGCTCCCGCTCGGACGACTTTCCAAGACTACGATCAAGCGCGTAAGTTGGCGGTGAAGTGGCTTGAAAACATTAGTCCGCTGTGCTAATGTGTTTAATGCGTGATGGCAGGGTTATGAGACGCTGGAGGAAATCTACGAAGCACTTCGCAGTCGACAGGTGTCCCGAGCGCGGCTAACGAACCTGAGCAGTCACTTTTACTCGTTGATTCCACATCACTCGCGCCTGGAGGTCATTGATACAATGGTGAAGCTAGGCAAGAAAGTCCAGCTAATGGCTGAGGTCGGTGCGAGCGTGCGTGGAATGGCCCACGAGCCGGTGGCACGGCGCTGTGCCTCGAGAAACTATTTGGATGAGTGTTACGATATGTTAGACTGCGAGTTACAACCTGTGAAGAGCTCGGATCCCGATTTTGCGCTAATTCAGACGTATATCCGCAACTCGAACTGCTGCGGGCGGAAGCAAGACCGACTGCAGTTGCTGTCAGTCTTTCGCGTTGAGAAGCCCGAGCAGGAGACGCGCTTTGAGCCTTTCCGCACATTTCCCAACCGAAGGGTAAGACGTTGGTTGCTTTTGTTTCTTTGTTGTTTGCGTGGGTGATTGTTGATGTACTGTGTTAATCGCTGCTTCGCGGTTTGCTCCGTTGCCATAGATTCTGTGGCACGGCAGCCACTTGGCAAATTGGTTGGGCATCTTGTCGGAAGGGCTACGGATCGCGCCGCCCGAGGTGGCTTCCAATGGACGAACTTTTGGCAAGGGACTGTACTTCACGGACAAGGTGACAAAGGCGCAGGCGTATTGTCATTGCCGACCTACGAACGGCCACAACCAGTGCGTTTTTGCTCTGAGTGAGGTAGCGCTGGGTGACAGCAAGGAAATGACCAACTCGGACGACAATGCGAAACAGTTTGTACATACTGGAGCAGGAGGTAGGGCCAAGACAACCCACTTCCACAGCTGCAAGGGCGTTGGGTCGTGTCGTCCGGACTCCGCTGGAGAAGTGGTGGATACTCAAGGCGTCATTTGGCCCATTGGCAAACCAGTCCAACCAGATGAACGAACGGGATTGCACCACAGCGAGTATATCATCTACAACCCGCATCAGACGCGAATGCGCTACGTCGTATTGGCCAGAAGTCCTTATTGATGACGAACATGAGCGGAGCGGTGGGTGAGTGTGCTTAGAGGTGGGTCTGCGTCTATGGGGGAAATGCAGACAAGGACATTTGACTCGGGAGGAACCCACGGCGCGATGTTTAGTGCTGTTAACCTTGAAGTAAATGCACTTGTGAGTGAGCAACACCACGTTAAAGGAGTAACAAGATTGTATTGCTCAGAATGAATCCCGGTCATCTTACTGCGACTTCTTGGCACGCGCTGTGATAGCGTTCAGACGCTCAACGAGAGGAGGGTGGCTGTAGTGGTAGGCGCTGTACAGCACATCCGGGTTCATGTTGGACAGGTTCTCGATCGCGAGCTTGGTGAGACCCGACTTCAACGGGACGTCGTGGCCGAGATCCACGGCAAAGGCATCAGCCTGGAACTCGTTCTTGCGGGTGTTCAGCGTGATCAAGAAGGACAGTACGTGCTCCACAGGCGCCCACATGGTCTGCGAAAAGAGCAGGAAGCCGATTATCACAGGCTTCGACACGTCCCCGGCGAATCCAAAGCTCGCGAACAGCTCGGCGTCATTCATGCACAGGCCAAAAACGTAGAACGAGGCCAAGATGTACGCCTGCTGGATCACAAAACCCTGAGCAGTATGCCAGAGCTTCCAATGTCCAAGTTCGTGGCCCAGCACAGCGACAATCTCGTCATGCGTCGCCTGCTCGAGCAGCGTGTCGAACAGCACAATGCGTTTGCTCTTGAACAATCCGAAGAAATAGGCATTGCTGTGGCTAGAACGCTTGGATCCGTCTGTGACGAAGAGCTTCGTCAACGGGAAGTTGAGACTCGCAGCCAGCGCTTCGATACGAGTGCGAAGCTCTCCCTCTTCCAAAGGTGTGAACTTGTTGAACAGCGGCATGATAAGCACCGGGTAGATCGTCATCATGACGACAGAGAAGACGAACAGGAAGGCCCACACATACATGTAGAAGTACTCTCCACCCCACCGAATGACGTAGATCAATGCTGCAGTGACCGGGAAACCGATGACAATAAACAGCGCGAAGCTCTTGATCTTGTCCATGAAGAAGAGGCCTAATGTCTGTTTATTGAAGCCGTGACGAGCTTCCACCACGAATGTCGAGTAGAGTCCAAAGGGGATGCCCACAAGTGTGTCCCGGATGGTCGTCAGTGTCAGCAGCATCAACGCTCGGTAGATCTCGTTGTCTGCGTCCAGTCCCAAAGCCAGCAACGCCTTGCCACTCATAGTCCACACGAACGGCAAGTAGCCTAGTAACAAGAAAGCTGTAGCTTCGAGTTGGTTGTAAGCGCCACTCACGAAACCGAACGAGCTCTTGTCCAGTCCATAGGCGCGGCTTTTGTCGAACTTGCTCTGGGTCGCAGCCAGCAGCGTCGTCTCGTCATCTTCTGATTCCTTCTCCTTCTTGTCTGATTCTCCATCTTCTTCTTCTTCTGATTCCTTCTTCTTAATGCTGTAGCTGCCAAGTCCTTCGATAGCTTCAGCCAGAGGTTGAGGGAACATCTTGTCGTGCAATTTACGGTGCTGACGGATATCCAAATACGTCTCAAACAGGTAAACAACAGTCATGAACACCAGTGCACCCATGAAGTACGGTACGGTACTGGCGCTGGGCCTCCATCCTTCCTCCGTGAAGTACGGTGCTTGCCACCAAGAGAGCTCCTTGGACATCGTACGTGGCAATTGACCAGATCCTTTTTAGTAAAGGGTTAATTATTAACCCCCAGAAGAATTTTTTTGATTGGCAAAAATATGCTAATCAAAAACTCAGGTAAAGACAACAACATGGAGGGACATTGGCATGCGTTGCCGCTGATTTTCTCGGTTTCTACTGGCGATAGAACGACATTGGAGGTTGCATCAAGTGCGCGAGATGCTCTGCTTTCGATGCATACCCGTAATGTTGGTGTTCTAGGCGTATTCGGACCTCCAGCAAGCGGCAAACGACTGTTGCTGCAAACGCTGTTACAACCTCAAGAAGTGGACTTTTCTGCTGCTCATGAGAGCGACAGGAACGTACTACTATGGATTTGGTTGCCTCTAGATGAAGCACCGAGGACAGGCGACAAAATTCGTATTGTTCTAGCTGCTGGAGCAGCGTTGGAGTCCGAGAACGGACAACTATTAGAAGATCAGAAGCTGGCGCTGCTGCTGCTGCTCTCATCCGCTCTCCTGTACAATGTTGATGGAGAGATCAATGCAAATGCAGTAGAAAGGCTGCAATGGGTGGAGAAGGTGGCTCAAGTGCTTAGAGTCAAGGCCATGCAGGACCAAGAGGCTGTCGGTGAGGCTTTTTCCTCGTCACTTCTGTGTAAATGTTGTGCTAACAGTTGATTCTATGGTGCTCGCAGCTAGTGAGTTCCATGAACATGCACCCAAGCTCATCTGGCTGGCCAGGAACTTCAAAATCAAATGGCTGAAGGACGCGGAAGGTCAGAAGTTGACCCCAACGCAGTACTTCGAGCAGTGTCTGGCTCCTGAAGGAGGCTACGGAGATGCTGCTACCAAGAGGAATATGTTGCGTATGTATATGGAGTCTTATTTCCCCGTGCGAGACTGTGTGGCTCTGAGTCGTGCTGTTGAGGGCAACGGGACAGGAGTTGTAGCACCTGAGACGCCGCGGAGTGAACTGCGCACACAGTTTGTCGAGTCTGTTGACCACTTGTATGCGGACTTTTTGTCAGACAAAGGCCAGAAGCTCCCAACAAAGCAGTTGATAGGCCTCCAGTTGCGCTCTGAACAATTCTTGGCTGTGCTGGAGTCGTACGTTGCTTCCATCAATGCCGGACAACTGCCGACTATGCAGACCGCATCAAACGCGCTGCTGGAGCAGGAGGTTGCTAAATCGTTTGAAGTGGCGAAACAGACTTACACTATAGCGATGCTGGCAAGAAAAGAAAGCAATGACGGCAAACCCCTCAGTGAACGGAAGCTGCATCTTGCCCATTCCCGCGGTGTTCAGGCGGCCATGGCTCACATTCGAGAGGTGCGCTTACACCTTCCAGAGAGACTGCAAAGGACGTTGATCAAGGACAGTGTGGCTGAATGGGAAGCTCAAGTGAAGAACGACTTCCACGAGACTCTAGAGCGCAACACAGCGTTATCGTCCGAAATGTGCACAAAGATCCTCGAGCGTGTTCTGCCTCAGGGTCTTGAGGCAATGGCCATGGAACTGTCCGAAAGACCCCGTGATGGCTTTTCAGATGGAATAGTTCGGCTGCTGACTCAGTACAAGTCAGATTTACGGAGCGCACTGGATGAATATGCGCAGGAAAGCAGCGGACCGGTGGTGGATTCTTGTCTAGAGGAAGCTCTGCTTCATTCTGTACGCGAATCCATCCAGAAGTGGAGTCTAATGGTGCTCCAGCAGTACAAAATGCACATACGGAGCTGGCAGAATGAACAGGAGAAACTTGATAACGAGTACGAGGCCATCGTAGTGCAAGAAGCAGAGATGACTGCCGCTGTTAGTGACCAGAAGCGTTTGTACGAGGAGAAATTGACTGTGGCCACGGAGCAGTTGTCTGAACTGCGTCGAACGCTCCACATTGAACTTGACAGCAAAAAGAGTGAGCTGGAGCGTCTAACGACCGAGATCACGACCATGAACTTGAAGCATGAAGTGCGAGTGAAGAACGCTGAAAGTGATCTTGCTTGGGCTCGCAGTCGGACAGAGGAACTGGAGAAATCTATCGCTGCAGACCGTCAGCGTAAAGAGGAGATTTCGGCCGCCGCTCAAGTTTTCGAAAAACAGCGCAACTTCCACCAGGAAGAGCGATCGTTGCTTGTTCAGCAGAAGGACTTGATGTCCCAGATCGTTCAGCTGGAGCGCCAACTCGTTCAGAAGAAGATGAAGCACGTTCAGAAAGTGTTCGCTCTACAGACTATGCAGGCCAAAAAGGTTGATAGCATGCGAGTTGAGCAGACCAAGTTCGAGCGTCAGTTGAAGACTCAGACGAAGAAGACTCTGAGCTCACTCAAGCTTGCCCACGAGAAAGAGAAGAAAGCTGTACTTGCGGATAGTGCTGTGTTGGACGAAGAGCTGGCCGAGATTCAAGATAAATTGGCGGTGTTTGAGGCGGAGGAGGAGGCGGCCAGAGCTTCTGCCGCTGCAAATCGCAATTTCTTCAAGTCGATGCCTATGATGCCGCTCCCATTGATGCAGGCGCCTGCTCCTGCTGCAGGTGAGCACCAACCACCGCGGCCAGCTCGACCTTCAGCACCGAAGGATCCAGTACGATTCGGCTCATTAGATGACACCTCCACCAGTTCTGCGAGTCCAATGAGCCAAACTGAAGCCTTACAGAGCCACGATATGTGCAAGCAATCTTGAAGAATGAAGCCAAACAGCACCAGCACCCGATATGCATGTACAATGTACCAGGCCCACTACGCTCGTGCCATTTTGAACCGTTTGCCAATGCAGTTCGCATCACAGAAATAGCGGGTGAGCGTGTACGTGGTCTCCTTTTTCTCGCGTAGTCTTCATGCTGAAGAGGAACCGCGACTAGAATGCTCGATGGATCCTCCTCTGCTGTTGCATGCTTGATCGTGACGACGTCAGGACGCATTCTCCTCTTGTGGGATCAGGATGATTCACTTCCATTCCGGTACCCGCAGCTCGCTATGTTGCTCGCCAGTCTCTTCCACTTCGCCCAAGCCCAGTCCTTTGGGCACCTTGAGCTGCAAAATGGCTTCACCTTGCTAATATCCTCAGACACAGCAGCTCAAGTATCAGTTGCTGTCATTCTCGCTACGCCAGCAGCAATGAAAGACAATGGAGAGTTCTCTGCAGAAGTTGCACCGGTGCAGCTTGGGCGACTGAAGAGCTTGCTCATATTAAAGGAGTTCGTGCGACGCTATCGAGGTGACATTGAGCGGCTTGCAGCAGAGAGCATTGCGCAAGCCGAGCTCAAGGCCGAAGAATATACGCTTTCGAGCGCTCTGGACGGGTTTCAAGATGGTTATGACGGCACACTGGACGAGTTCATCGCTTTCCAGGCTGAGTTTGTGGCTCTCGTGATGGAAACGACAGCTCGAGGTATCCAGAACTTACTCACGTCGTGGAAACATGACGTCGCAACTATCGTGGTCGAAAGTCCCTCAGCCATCCAACTGGTACGAGGGTTTCTCATGAACGCTGACACGGGAGCTGTAGTGTACTCGACGCCACCAGCCGTGGACGGAAACTTCTTTGACCAGGATATCGCGTCCCGCAGACTTCATCTTCTCCACAAGACTGAACGAGTACAGGAATTAACAAAACTAATCGCCAAGGCACTGCACGAGAGTTCATCTGCGTTGATCCAGCTCACTCGAGACATCAATTCTGCTGTAGTGGTGAGATTCATCCACTTGTCGAGTGTACTCTTCATCGCTCTACGCATGCTCCCGGTAAATCTTTGCCTGATGCTTGTATCCAGTAGTTGCCAGTCTAACAGTTCTTGTTACTTGAAGACTGGTGTGTTCTCAGCCGGAATTGTTTTTTATGGAGACAACGATCTCTTCCGTGGGCGAGAAAGCGAACTTCAATCTTCGGGGAAACTCCAGCAGGCTCTGGCTGCGCATGCGCGCGGAAAAAGCATGCTAAACGTGCTTCAAAATTCATCGGCAGACGTTCAAGTGCATATTGGCTTGGACGGTGCACCAGGGGAAGTGTGGGCAGCCATGGATATTGTCATCAAACCACTGCCGTTTATCTGCTCTGCTTCTTCAGAAACCACCAGCATGCCCCATAGATCCACCAGCTACCAAAAGGAAAACTCAACGCCGAGATTACCGCAGCTTACAGAATGACAAATCCACTAGAACATCCACATGAATTAGAAAAAGCCTGCATCTGTATACAAACAGAGTTAGCGATCCCCTGGCACTTTACAACTTCTCAAGGTACATGCGCTGTGCCATGATCTGATTACGAATTCTCTGAGTAAACCCACTGGTATCACTCGGAATCGAGGTTTCCAGTAGTTCGCTTTCGTCCTCTTTTCCTCCGCACAACAGCCGCGTGACGTCGATCACAACACGAACAGCACCTGAGCAAAACAATACGCACAAGTGAGTACCTTCATATTAACCTTTCTCCAAGTAATAGAGGCAACAGTACTTGTTACGAATGCCGCTTGCCACAAATCTCGCTCCGATAGCTTTGGCGCCTCCAGAACCACAGGAATCTCCAGATCACGACAGGCCTTTAGCACTAACTCCCTTGTACTGCCCTGTAAAACTCCCTCGTCCGCTGTGTACATTGTGCCATCCTTAACTGCAATCATCAACGCAGTGTCAGTTTTTAGCAACCTTGGTATTGAACATTCAGCTGCAGATGTTAACGCACCGACAAAGAAATTGGTGATCAGTCCTTCCAGCAGTAACCTGTCGCCTCCCGGTCCAGATTTGCTCAGAATCACTTCATGGATCGGCTCGCCTCGGGCCTCCACCAACTGTGCTACGTGCGTTTCAATTGGCATGCGGTCCTCTATCCAGTGCGTGTGTTTGCATCGAGCGTTTGTTCGTCCTTCCCCGTAAACCAGCACTGTCGAGGCCAAACACTTCGGAGTTGGCATTGGACAGATGTGCACTGAAACACTGTAGTCCTCAGTGTTTGGTAGCGGATACCAAAGCACAGACAGCATTCCATCCACAGTCTCGGTTAATTGCCATTGTTTCAAAACAGTCGCTGCCAGTAATCGCGTAGCCATTTTCAACTTGTTCAACTTGGAATTTTCTTGGTTGAACCTATTGTCCACCAACATAAGACCAACAGACAATCGTTGCAAGTGGAAGGACCATTCTACCAGTATTTTGGACAGATCGGAAGTCTCGGGCAAAGCTTTCGCTCTCGCACATGTATACACACCAGCAGGTCGCGACTGCAGGAACAACTTAGCAGAGGACCATTCTTCACAGTCACGTACAGGAACAGTCTTCAGTCTGTCCTCATCGAACGCCAATGCGCTATGAACCTCTGCAGCCAGAGCTGGCATTTTCGTAGCTGCTCAAAATCACCATTATCGCACCTAGTAGAATTGATATGCCACATAAATTACACTTACGTTACTTTACGGAAAGTATACAGTAAGTACCTCTTAAGTGACTCAACACATGACCTCACATTTGGGAGGCACAACAAGAGGAAGATGCTGCGTCGTAGCTCCCAAGCGTTTCTGGCCACTGCGGCGCGCGCCTGCGCCTCTCGCACGGCTGCCACTGCCCTTCGTCTGCAGACTGTGAGCTTTTCGACGATCTACGACCACCAGACGCCGTACGAAGTGAGTTTGAAGCGAGCAGCTATGTTGCAGATTTTGCTAAATGTTGACGCTAATTCATTACATTCTGATTAAAATTCACTTAGGACATTAACCGTCACCGCAGCGACGCTGAACAGCGGATCGCTAAGGTGCCGATCGTGGAACTGGCCAGTGATGTGGCAGTGTGCGACGGTGGTGGTGGTGCTTTGGGCCACCCGGTGGAGTACATCCAGTTGGACACGCGCAAGCACAACACTCCGCAGGCCTGCAAGTACTGCGGTGTGCGGTACAGAATGAAGGAAGGTTACCACGCTGGCCACTAATTGGTCGGCAGTAGTGCTGAACAGGGAGCTATAGCTCGGAGAAGGAAACCAATCAAGTAAATGCAACAGAAAGAGTCGAGGAGACGATGGTTCTGGTGGTGCAGGTGTGGCTGAACCACCGAAATGAATATGGACGAATCTCCTGGGTTTAGATTCGAGCTTGATGGTTATTTACTTACGCATTATTGTAGCAGCACGCAGAGCCAGGGTGAACGTTGTGTCTTTCATATGACACTACCGCGACGATGGCGAGGTTGACAGTACCACGTCGGAGGTGTCCAATGAATCCATGTAGCGCACGATGGCGCGGTAACGGAACTCGCCTTCCCTGCGCATGTGGCCGTGCTCCATGTTTTCCAAGTGGTCCTTCACTAGTGCCAGCAGCCCTGACAAGTAGTTTTGCGTCACCTCCGGTGTCTGCGCTTCAAAAAAGTACAGATACTATAGACAGAAAACGCGTCAGCCGAATGCCTACAGGTGTGCAAGTTGCAACTACGTACTGCTTCCAATATCTCCAGGAAAAGAGGAACTTGGTTCGAAGTCGTGTCCTTGATAGAGTCTGCGATGCGCAGCGACCGCTGAAGGCACTCTCGAACACGCTTTCCGTCTTGTTGAGACGGATGCTGATCAGTGAACAAGTGTTAGCTCTGTTCCTTAGCAAAAAATAAGCATTCGACTGAAGGCACTTACCCAAAAGAGATGCGCGCAATTCAGGACCATCAAGGCCTGTTCGTTCTTCTTGAACAATCGAGCAGCGTACTGAGTGGTTTTAGTGGCGAGAACCTCGTAGTTGGCGCTTGAGAGATTGCGAGTGGCACGAAGTGATGACACCATTAGCTCCAAGGCTCGCCATTGCTCCCGTGCGAGTGTGATCTGGTCTTCGTACACGATGAAGGCTTGAGTGATGAACTCGTAGGCTACAGCTTCGAATGCACAGCCATCAGCTACCAGCGCACACTGTAGGAACAAGTGAACGCACGACACTGAGAGCGCATCCTGCTTGGAAGCCAACGCCGTCACCATTTCGTGGACGAACTGAAGGACTTCACGGGGCGTGGTGGCAAACGTCTTGGTGTGTCCAGTAGACGCTGTGGACTCCGTTTCTGCCGTGATCTCTTGGCCTTGAGTCTGCGTTTTCTCCTTCGAATGTGCAGCTAAATCTCTCGCGAGTGTTAGCGACTGGTAAATCAACGGCACAAGTGTGAAACGAATACGGAAGACACCACTTTGCAGGAATGCGCGTCTTGCCACGGAAAATACACGAAACTTGACGTCAAGATCGTCGTTCGTTACCAGGTGAACGATCTTGGCCAGCGTTTGCTGCTCCGCTTCAAAGATTTCTGCCTCCTTGCATTTTCCTGCTTCTGTTGCTATTGCGGGAGGTGGAGACTGCAACTCGCTGGGGTCGTCACGCACCAATGGCGCCAGTATCTGCAACAAGAAGTCCATCTGCTGTTCAGTGTGGACACGTTCGTGCCTAGCAAGGAGAACACGGATCCATGCCAGCGCCACATCTTTCCACGCGCCTTGCCACGGCATCAAAGCAAGAAGTTCGCGCAGCGCCGGCACTTGCATGAGGTCTTGAATTGTGAGTGTTCGCAGAAGTGTGAGTGCAAGAGATTCGAGCTGTGAAACTATCAGTTGCCGCTTCTGTTTGTCTTTGTCAACACGCCAAGCTGTTCGTTCGCGCAAGAGCGTTAAGCACCCTGAAACTACTTGTTGTAGCGCTGCTGTTGTGTCTGGGTTCCTGTTCTTGGAGCTTTTACCCAACCACGCGAGGGTGAAAGTAGCGAACGTCACGAAAAAGGGCAAGACGGAGGCTAAGTGTGTCTCGCCACTATCTCCCTCGCTGGGATGTTCTCCCTTGCCAACAATATATCGTGACGATTGCAGTAGCAACTTCGAGGTCGTAGCCATCAACTGCTGGAACACCTTAAGTCCCTCTTGTTGTTCGTGTTCAAACTTGGTATGCTCGTCCTCTCCAGCCTCTTGCTGGTCGATACTGAGGAGAGCCCCCTGAGCTTCCCGAAATTTAGTGAGACGTTCAAGAAGTGCCGTCAAAATCACAGTCACATCAACATGGGACTGCAGCTTCTTCAGTGCCTCCAGGAACTTGTTGAGATTTTGCAAGTGAAATTCATCGGGAAAAACCTGGATGATGCAGTCCATCAAATATTGCTGAGCCATGGCGTCCTTACAGGCAAGCACAACATCATCAAGTAGCCGAGGAAAAACTTGCTCGGCGTAGACGCTGCTCGTGACCCCCTCCATCTGACTGAGTCGCACAAGGCTTGTTCCGACAAGTAGTCGCAGCTCCATGCGCTCCTTTTCACGGACAGGCAGAGGTCTGGATGTACCAATCTTCTGATGCTGCAGACGGATCCAAAGCTGGTTGGTTTCTCGTAGATTTTGCAGCAGGAAATTAATCGCGTCACTGACTGTGCCTCCACCGGATTGTTCGTACTCAGAGCCCGTGTCCGGTAGCTTGTCACGAACACTAAGTGATAAATAGTGCCTTAGAAAGAGTCCTCGAAGCGGGTATTGCACTCCTTTTGTCATCTCCACTAGATCAGTCAGCACGTCCCGAGCTGGAGCTTCTCGCGACTTGATGTATACGGAGCCCACTGTCACCAGCAAGTAGCTACAGCATTACAAAAAGGTTGTAAGACACTGTTCGCACTACCTTAGAGTAATTTATCCAGCCGTACAGTCTCGGTAACACGTTACCACTGCTCTGGACGCACTCGTAGAGCACCTGCATCGAGGCCCCAGCCTGCTGTTGCTCTTCCACGTAGCTCTCAAAGTGGCGCAGCTCGTCCATCACCTGCATGTCTGCAGCATAACATATAAATTGCTAGTATCCCAGCGAGTATTACAGCAAAAGGCCACGCCTTACAGAGCTGGTAGTAATTCTTTGGGGACAGGAGACTTGTGCGCAGCTCGCGCAGCACTTCAGCTGCGTGTTTGAGCACGGCTGGCTGGTCGCCGGCATCAGCTGCACGCTTCATGCGGAAGCCCTGGTCACGGACGGTCTGGAGCGCCTCACGCAGCAGATCTTCCTCGCCCTGTTCGTCCAGCACGAAGCCCCCAAGCGCCATGATTGAAGATAAGTAGTGATTTAACTACGACCAAGTTTTAAATAACTTTTAGCTGCGCTTTTAGCTCATTTAAATCAGGCAGAAATTAGATCGCAACTGAGGGTTCGAAAAAAAAATTGTTCGATAAATAAGGTTTGGCTGCAAAAGCTCAAGCGTCTATGTCTGGGAGATGGCAGGGATCCAGTAGTGTGGGTGGTTAATACGTCGGGTGGCGACGTCTTCTTCCAGGCTTCATGAGTGGTGGTGCTGCTACTGACGGGTCGGGGGCTCTTGCCTGGTGCGTTGACTCGTCGAGGAAGATAGGTCGCTTCTTTTCTAGATTTTGGGAGCAAACACCTTCACCATGCGGCTACGCAATGCGGCGAGCACGACGGTCTCTTCGCGCTGGCGCACGCGGTGAAGCTCCTTGGTAAGCGTGGCGATCATACGCTGCATCTTGCTGTGTGCGTTCTGGTGCATTTGGAGCATGGCGCGGATGTGTGCGAGCAGCTCCAGCTCTTCCTGGCGCTCCTCTTCCAGCTCTTCGAGTTCCTGTTGGCGTGCTGCCAAGCTGCCGTCGTCACACGAAGACGGTAGTACGCTCAATGTGTCGATGTCAAGCTGCAGCTTGGCCATGAGCTCTTCGATTTCCTGCAGACGAGCAGTCGACTCGCTAACGTCGTCCTCGGACGTTAGGACCGCCTGCTTCTCGGCTACCACTTCCTCACGGAGCCGTGTAAGTTGCTCGCGCAACGCTCGCGAATACAGCGTCAGTTTCCGAGCGGCCTTCTCTAACTGTGCCATTGCGGTCTGGCGACTCGAGTTGCTGCTGTTGTTAGTCTTGGACGGCGATGACATGCTACGGTCTGCTTCTGTGGTTATGAATCTGTCTGTTGGGATCGCGGGTGGATTGAATAATGGAGCTCCAGTGGGAGCGCGTGATGGCGGCCCGCGACCATGTCAGACAGAGGAAGCCGCGAATGATGTGGCGACCGCCAGCTGGAACAGGCGCTGAACCGCAATCACGCGACGACGCTGATTTGTCCGTGCCTTTTCGGAAAGCGGTTTTCGGGAAACGGTCTGTGATTTTGTAATTCGGGTCCCGAATTTCGGGATAACGGACCCCCGGGTGTTCCTAACAATCTCACTCTGTAGCAAGTACGAGTGTCGAGTCTTTCCGATACGAATGAGGGCCTGTAGCTCCGAGCTCGCATAACTGACAGTCTATCGCTGCACGTAGAGCGGAACGATTATTGCGCCAGTGCAGCGTTCGTGGAAAGCGGTGAATCAGCGTGGAGCTAAGACACTTGTGAGCTCGAGAACTCGACCTCTTGTTCCAAGATCGAACGAATGATACAGGCGCCAGCAAACATAATCCGCAGCGGCAGTCAAAGCCTGCACCAGCTGCCGCTGGCATCAAAGCTGTCAGCGGGTTGGACACATCCACCAGGCGACGCCACCTGCGCTTCTCCGAAGCGATGATTTATGACCGATTTTTGCCGATGCACCCGCAGCTGGATCAGAGGCGGCATTACAGCTCCCGAGTCCGGTGACGCTTTCTGAAAGCAGTTGGAGGTCTTCAGCGTCCAGTACATTTTGCATCAACGCTCGCCAGCGGTACAGTCGGTTGCAATTTGCGACTCGCAAATGAGCCTCCGATCGTGGCCTCGGGCAGCAAAACGACGCCAGGAAAAACACCCGCGCGCCGGATCGTTATCCTGGGGCACTGCAGCATGAAAACCTTCAGCAGAAACACGCGGTGCGCTCATAGATCCTAAATCTGATGTGTAGATGATCTACTTCAAGCGAGCATCGATTTCTTTCGGGCTTATACGTGTCCCTTCCGAGCACACCTCTATCTATCGATGCAACCACAGGCCTGTTGCCTTTGTGTGAAACAGATAACTTCCTTCTATCATAGCCTCTGAAGGAGCCGCCGTTTTGGCGCCACACAGGCGCTGTACGCTGTACTGTGCTGCAGAATTGTATCATGATCTTGCGACCCTGCACATCGGTGTGCGAAACTAGAAATCGGGGCCTTTCGATCGGCGAAGTGCGTCTGTTTTGGCCTCAACCCCACGCATGCAGCAATGCCACCGTGCTGCTCGCGGGAAAAGTTTCAAGTAAGCTTACATGGCGAGAAGCTCGCAGAGGAAGACCCGTTGCGATGGGATCACCGTGGTGTTGAGCTGCCAGGCTGCCTTCACGATGGGGCAGCGATCAAACCATCATCTCCTTGACACAGGGCGGACTAAATCAACGATGGCGTGCGGGACAAAGTTGAAACGTTCCTAGGTAGGAGTAAAATCTGATAGCACCGTCAAGAAGCGCCTGCTCCTGCTGCAGGTGAGCACCAACCACCGCGGCACTCAGCTCGACTTTCAGCACCGAAGGATCCAGTACGATTCGGCTCATTAGATGACACCTCCACCAGTTCTGCGAGTCCAATGAGCCAAACTGAAGCCTTACAGAGCCACGATATGTGCAAGCAATCTTGAAGAATGAAGCCAAACAGCACCAGCACTCGATATGCATGTACAATGTACCAGGCCCACTACGCTCGTGCCATTTTGAACCGTTTGCCAATGCAGTTCGCATCACAGAAATAGCGGGTGAGCGTGTACGTGGTCTCCCTTTTCTCGCGTAGTCTTCTTGCTGAAGAGGAACCGCGACTAGAATGCTCGAGGGATCCTCCTCTGCTGTTGCATGCTTGTCGCGACGACGTCAGGACGCATTCTCCTCTTGTGGGATCAGGATGATTCACTTCCATTCCGGTACCCGCAGCTCGCTATGTTGCTCGGAAACGGCATGAAAAGCGAGTACAAAAGGGAAGGACGTCGAGTACAGCCCATATCGGCATATAATCGAGTAAATTTTCTTCACTAGGATAATGATCGAGTACATACTGCCATGTGTTGTCACAAGGAAGGTTTGAGAGTACAAAGATGCTTTTGCATGGCTACTGCAACTTGCCCATGATGGGGAGTCCGGCGTCGTAGCTGAACTTTATCGCCTCGGCGAGGGCTTGGCATTTGAATTGCTTGGATGATCCATCGCTGAAGTGTACCTCCCATTTATATTCACGACCAGATATCCATTTTACGATGGTACCAACAATTGCACCGTTGTCACCAGGCTTCAAAAGATTCCAGTGTAGGTTTCTGGCTGGGAGCTTTGTGAACAGTGGAACCAAGTTATCTACAGAGAAGTAAGCAGCATCATTTGAGTCTCGCGTGAGAGCACCTCGCTCCTTGACCTGGCCTCCTGGTGCGAGTCGTATTGGTAGTGAAGCGAGTGCCATATCTATATTCAGTGTACCAATGATACCCATTGTTGCTAGGATATGGCTACATATCCATCCAGTCTGCCGGTTCCCTTTGCACCCGCAGAAGTATCCTCTACGTTTGCGTCTCTTGCCATGCGCACCCCCACCCTCACGGGGAAGCCGTATAGGAACAAGATCATTCCCGTCGTCCCGATCCATGGTCTTGGTTATGCTGTCGGTTGGTGTTGCTTTCACTTCTTCTTCAAAACTGACTTGCGTTGCACGGTAACTAAAGGCATGATCAAAGAAAACAACCTATGGGATACGACAGAAAACAACCTGAGATGAGACAGGAAAGTATTGGATTAGAAAGGAAATAATATAAGACTGGAAACTATGGGATGAGACAGGAAATAACCGATCCATTTGTGCCGTCTCATGAATAGAGAATGTAAACCGGTTACAACCGGATATCGGTTTGCCCTTTTTCACACAACCGGTTGAAAACCGGATTTGAAACCAGATTATCCGGTTTGATCCGGTTCAAACCGGTTAATGTTTTATACAGGTTACTTCTTCAAACAAATCATAAATGCCAACGCTTTGGTGACTTAAATTAAATTATAGAGTTTCCATGTCAGCGCCCATTGGATATAAAAATGCCTGCCTTTAGCGAATTAGGAGCTGTATTTTGATCTCTAATTCCTTATTAAAAGTGGATATCAATATATATATAATGTGCGAGTTGCTGCTCTGCGCCCGTTCATCGCAAATTCGTCGGCAGACGGAGGTCGATACGCGACGTCTTACATCTGTAGCTTTCACAAGGTCGACGAGGAGTATCGCAGCTAGGGACGTGGCGGAGCAGCTACTTCACCTAAACAAGAGTTAATTTTGATCTTTTGTTGGCCATTGTTCTTGTCCACGACCCTGCAAGCCGTTTAACCGGGTTCAACTGACGTAAGTATGGTCTCTGGAGACTTATTGAGCCTTCGTGAATTGAGGATCGATTTATTTATTTGATTCTAGACTGACAAGCTCTGCTTTACTGTTGTAGCCGTGTTCAATGTCTATGACGAGGCTTGTTCCAAACGGATAAAGCGAATTCTACGGTCGCTACAGAGAAGAAGAACATTAAGTTGATTCGCCAATATGTGCAGAATTTAGCAGTGAGAATTGCGTTGCAGACATCGATTCGTGCTTTCTTTCGCTTTCATAGATGGAAGAAGGTGCTGAAAGCTTTTCACGTGGATGTTTATTGGTCGGCAGCAGTTGAGGTTCTAACCATTTGGCGCATGTTTACTGCTAAAAAGCACAATCTATTCCTTATGCATGATCAAGCAAAAGCCAAAGCAACAAATGTGATAAGCCGATTTTTCAGTAAAGCAATTGAACCAAAATGTCGGAGAAAACTGGTGTTCACTGAGGATACTGATGCTGTATTCTCAGGCTCGAAAACAAAAAAGTCTTGGAAGCGTTGTTTACGAATTTTGGACGATCTTCTTCGTGAAGCACTTCCGAGGTGGAAAGAGAAAATCTATGAAATCAGAATTTGGACACTTGAGAAAACAGTGGTAGGAATATTCGGATTCTGCCTTTGACCCATTTTCACTCTGTTTAATATTTTGTGCGAACAAGTGCATTCAGAAAATTTATCGAGGCTTCCGTGTTCGAGCTTACTTAAAGCTGAATCAAAATACGAAACTCGCTTACTGATCGCGTTGGAACACTTGTAGACCAGTTCATTGTATCGGGAGATTTTCATTCTTAAGACGTTGTCTGCAGCTCAAGGAAAGAAGTTAGCGATATATGGAACTGGTTTGATCGACACTTCAGAAACGAGCACCACTGATGACCAACACGTGGACACATCCGAAAGAGAATTACGTGAGGCACGGAGAGGGGATAAGTCAAAATCTCAACGAAGAAACCGGTATCCAAAACACGGTCGAATGTGTTTATCTCGGAAAAAGCTGTTGGATAGTATTCCAGGTGGAATGAACGCACCAATTTCTCGGTTGCTTCTGGTCGCCAGCATTAAGATATTACGATCCAGGAGTAGAAGTGAAAAGGGGACGTTTGTACCTTGTGAAGGTCGAAACTCGCATTTTTCCAGAGTTACTTGTGTATGGAATTTCCGCTTTTAAAGATAAGGCAAACAACAAGCGATGGCATATCTTACTGGGAAATCAGTGCTACACGGCGTATGATATTCTGTACAACGTCAGGGGAATGGAGAATTGATGTCATGGAACATCCCAGGACCTTTAGCAGCAAGTATTTACAGTGTAATCCAGGAGATCCACGTCTAAAGCACTCAAGAGAGGAAAGTGGTGACTGACCCGTACCGGTTGTACAATCTTGATGTGTTCAGTACGAACTGGACAACCCTATGGTGTTGTATGGTGCGATCCCGTTCTAGTTGCCCCGAATAGGAGAAAACACTGTCGGAATGCTCACATCAGCCAAACCAAGGAAGTTCGTATCAGTGCTGGATTTGAACAGTTCCTCAAAACTCGAGCGTCAAACGCTGCAGGACGTCTTGCTGGAGAAGGTGGATGAATAATGTCTGCATTTTTGGCACACCGAACGCTTTCGAGGCTCCTTCGTGGCTATCGCGATGATGTTCCTATTGGCGTTGCTCCGAGAGACAATGGAAACGAACCGTTTGAAATCCGCTGAATCTCACATGAATCAGCTCCAATATAAGCTGGGCTCTAGACATTTATGCCTTGCTCACTTCGTTCGTCAGTGTAGCTACGGTTAAACTTCCGAAACGACTTCAGTTCACAGATTGCTTGGACTGCATCATCTCCCAAACGTGCACGACGGCTGCTAAGAGCGATACCTGCTGCGGAAAACGCAATTTCGCTTGGAACTGATGTGGCTGTGATTGCCAGAAAGTCGTGAGCCATGAGTTTGATCCGCGGATAGCCGTCACCCGTGACACGGAACCAAGTGCAATACATCTTGCTTTCCGTCATCTCGCTCATTCCTTCAGCAGCCAACCATCGATCCAGTTCTTGGGCGAATGAGTCATCATGATTCTGGGACCTACAGTGGTTTGCATCCGCATCGATATCGCAATCTTGGCCAGCGTTGTCGGTGGCAATTCCAGTACCAGTTCCGTCCTGATTAGTGCTGCGCGCGAGGAGGCCTCGAAGAGCCTTGCCTTTCTTCTTCCTCGCTGACGGAGGCCCACGGTTTGGCTGTTGCTGAGTCTGGAATTTCTTCGCGATAGTACAAATTAAACTCGTCATGAGCTTCTCGCTTGACGTGGTCAACGTTGTCTACCAAGACATCGAGATGCTGCTTGGCCCTAGGTCTAATTATTGTGGCGATTCTTGCTTCTCGCGTGTTGACCTTCGGTGCGTATTCATCCAGTTTCCTGACTTCACTGTCATAGCAAAGTTCAATGTCTGATCGTCTTGGTGACTTCTCTATGGTTTCCGTAGCGTGAAATCGAATGACATGGAAAGCCAGCAAAAGAATCCCAAATGTTGGATATGTCGACGCTGATAGCATATCGGTGGCTACTTAATCGGTTCAAGAGAAAGTCGTAAAGCGCTTCAACAGCTCCCCACCACTCCTCGGTAATCTCTTTAGCAAGACGGTCTATTGGGCTGATACTGAAACCCGTATATCAGGAAGTTTTCGCGAATTCGACGAAGTAACTCGGTCAAGGGCAACTTCAACATAATTGAAGCTTCCCAGCATTATCCATGTGCTGTTCCACCTCGTCACTACATCCATCTTCAGAGTGATATACTTGTGCACTAAGTCAGCACATACACGTTCCAAAGCTTCAGTCAACTTTGTTGACTCCGTGATTTTTCTTGACGAGGTCTCGAAAATGGCCAACAGCAGTGTCGACTAAAGGACACTTATCGAGCCCTTCCTTCACAGCAAGTTGAAGCACGTGCGCAGTGCATCTTAGCTGGACAACGGTTTGGAGTTGGCGCTCGTAAGGTTCAGGTACACTCTCCATAACGTTTGCTCGCAAAGACTGTTGACCTCGCGCTGCAAACGGTCGTTCAGGTGAAGTATCATTGCCGTATTGTTTGTAGCATTGTCGCTGTAACCGTCCAAATAGATGAAAGAAGCGAGAAGTCCATGTCCTTTACAGCACTTACGAAGTGTTCAGCGAGTCGTTTGCCTGTATGTGGATACATCACTCGAGTAAAAGCTATAATTACAGAACGCATCCTCCAACTTCTATCAATAAAATGCATAGTGATCACCATATAACCCCGTTTCGAAGGTGATGTCCACAAATCTGTCGTAAAGCTAACTCGGCGACCATCAACTTCCTGACGGATTTCCACGCGAACAGCCTCTTTTTCAGCTTTCCACTGAAGAATAACTTTTTCGAATCGTTTGCTGACAGGGAACATTATAGTCAGGACGTAGAGACTTACAAAACTCCACAAATGCATCTTGATCGACAACGGCGAACGGCTGGGAGTTGGAGATAATCCACCCAACAAGTTTCTCGTCAGACTGCTTGGTGGCTTCGGGTGTCATGGCTTCAACACGGGCTCTCGTCTGCCGGGAAAATGTGCTGAACTTCAATGTCAATGTCGTAGATGTCAGCATGATGTTTGGCTAGGTGACCTTTAAAGTTCGACGTTGAACGAGAACGCCAAACCTGAGTAACCCCATCCCTAGAACAGACCATGCACTGAAATTCACCAGTGCTTAGCTCGTGAATAAAGTTAAAAACAGGTGACTCGTTCTTTCGCGTGCGTCTTCGGTAAGAGGACCCGAAGGAGGAAACAGTGGAGGCTGTGTCTGTGTCCTTCCTACGGACACGTAGTCGGTTTCCGTGTTCATTGCCACTGACACTAGCGCTTAGCTCTCAGCGTGCCGCGACTACGCCAGTTCCAGGGGACTGAGTTACGGACCGTAACTTACGGTTCTGTTGTCTGATCTTAGTGATATTCATCTCTTGAAAATTATAAACTGCATCACATCAAACAGAGTCAGCAAATTTTACAGAGTTATTTCGTGATTTGATTCGCTCAAATTCTGTCCAATTACGCTTTAGTTTAACCGGATTGAACCGGTTCTAATTCGGTTTGGATTCGGATATTTTCAAGACCGGTTCTAACCGGTTGATATTCGAATTGTATTCGGTTCAAACCGGTTATCCTCATCCATTTACATTCTCTACTCATGAACTGTGTACTCGTCACCCTTCCCAAATTGCGCTGTACTCGGAGATGTGCCCGACAGTCGAAAATGTACTCGAAAAACATGCAATTTGACCTGTACTCTGAAATATGACGAAAAGTACTCGGAATCGATCCTTACCCATGTTGCTCGCCAGTCTCTTCCACTTCGCCCAAGCCCAGTCCTTCGGGCACCTTGAGCTGCAAAATGGCTTCACACTGCTAATATCCTCAGACACAGCAGCTCAAGTATCAGCTGCTGTCATTCTCGCTACGCCAGCAGCAATGAAAGACAATGGAGAATTCTCTGCAGAAGTTGCACCGGTGCAGCTTGGGCGACTGCATCAATGGGAGCGGCATCATAGGCATCGACTTGAAGAAATTGCGATTTGCAGCGGCAGAAGCTCTGGCCGCCTCTTCCTCCGCCTCAAACACCGCCAATTTATCTTGAATCTCGGCCAGCTCTTCGTCCAATACAGCACTATCCGCAAGTACAGCTTTCTTCTCTTTCTCGTGGGCAAACTTGAGTGAGCTCAGAGTCTTCTTCGTCTGAGCCTTCAACTGACGCTCGAACTTGGTCTGCTCAACTCGCATGCTATCAACCTTTTTGGCCTGCATATTCTGTAGAGCGAACACTTTCTGAACGTGCTTCGTCTTCTTCTGAACGAGTTGGCGCTCCAGCTGAACGATCTGGGACATCAAGTCCTTCTGCTGAACAAGTAACGATCGCTCTTCCTGGTGGAAGCTGCGCTGTTTTTCGAGAACTTGAGCGGCGGCCGAAATCTCCTGTTTACGCTGACGGTCTGCAGCGATAGATTTCTCCAGTTCCTCTGTCCGACTGCGAGCCCAAGCGAGATCACTCTCAGCGTTCTTCACTCGCACTTCATGCTTCAAGTTCATGGTCGTGATCTCAGTCGTGAGACGCTCCAGCTCACTCTTTTTGCTGTCAAGTTCACTGTGGAGCGTTCGACGCAGTTCAGACAACTGCTCCGTGGCCACAGCCAATTTCTCCTCGTACGAACGCTTCTGGTCACTAGCAGCGGCAGTCGTCTCTGCTTCTTGCACTACGATGGCCTCGTACTCGTTATCAAGCTTCTCCTGTTCATTCTGCCAGCTCTGCATGTGCATTTTGTACTGTTGGAGCACCATTAGACTCCACTTCTGGATGGATTCGCGTACAGAATGAAGCAGAGCTTCCTCTAGACAAGAATCCACCGCCGGTCCGCTGCTTTCCTGCGCATATTCATCCAGTGCGCTCCGTAAATCTGACTTGTACTGAGTCAGCAGCCGAACTATTCCATCTGAAAAGCCATCACGGGGTCTTTCGGACAGTTCCATGGCCATTGCCTCAAGACTCTGAGGCAGAACACGCTCGAGGATCTTTGTGCAAGTTTTGGATGATAACGCTGTGTTGCGCTCTAGAGTCTCGTGGAAGTCGTTCTTCACTTGAGCTTCCCATTCAGCCACACTGTCCTTGATCAACGTCCTTTGCAGTCTCTCTGGAAGGTGTAAGCGCACCTCTCGAATGTGAGCCATGGCCGCCTGAACACCGCGGGAATGGGCAAGATGCAGCTTCCGTTCACTGAGGGGTTTGCCGTCATTGCTTTCTTTTCTTGCCAGCATCGCTTTAGTGTAAGTCTGTTTCGCCACTTCAAACGATTTAGCAACCTCCTGCTCCAGCAGCGCGTTTGATGCGGTCTGCATAGTCGGCAGTTGTCCGGCATTGATAGAGGCAACTCCCATCAACTGCCAGTACCTTTGCTAACAACACTTTGCATACATGGATGACACCAGATCCAACTAGTCGTAGTCAACGGAGCTCCATGCTGCAGCCCTAAAAAATGAAACGACCTCAAGAAAAAAGAAGTGTAGTTTTGACATATGTTCGTAAGGGTAGTTTTAGAATATAAGTTACAGCAACATTTGCTGTAACAAATCATTCCGCAGAGTTAATTTCATTCGTTTTAATCTTTCGCCTTTTACTAAAGATTACCGTGGGATTGACTCACAAAATGCGGCTTCAACCAAATTTCTGGATCCCTCCTTGTGAGGGGAACATTTTTTTTTTTAATATTTTCTCCGTTTTAGCAGCGCTTCTGGTACAATGACGAATAGATTAGGAACTCTGGCGGAAGAGCCATAGCGTAGAAGACATCGGTATTGTTGGTTCGATAAACTTTCTTGCGGGTCAATTGCGAAGCAGGCCACGTTTAGGGTCTTCTGATTAGAGTATACACAAATACACAAAACTTAAAATTAGTCGCACGGCTACTCAGACCCAGATCATGACCGTTGAAATAGGTGAATTCAACTGCTCATTTGTCTTCCGTAGTGGACTTGACAGAGTTGCTTGTGTTTTCTCTTCGTCGTATGCCTCCTCTTGAGTTGGTGGAGGTGTTCATAATAATCGTCTTCTGTAAGAATGAGACGCAAGCCAGTAGTGGAGTGGCGAAGTATATAAAAGATTAGATAAGTATATTCAAGTCAAGTGAACATTTCCTAGTGTGGAAAGGCGGCGTCTGTAACTGCCAATCAGCGCTGTCGGCACTTCTGCCCACGGCAACAATTCACGCATGCGATGATGGTCAAACCGGCGGCTTCTCCTTTTACCAACGACTGAGCACTTCGGTCTATTAGAAGGCAATTAAGTAGAGAATAACATACTGAGTTTAAAACTACAACCAAGTTCTGGTGTTCAACATTTCAAGTATTGAGTACAGAAGATGGCCAAGAACAACAAGGCAGACTTTTCGGGACTAAAATTCAACTGCAAGCCGAACGACTTCCAGCGATGGAAGGATGCGGTGCTGGCGCATCCGACGCAGGTGATCACACGTCGTCGCATCACCGAGAATCAAGTCGGTCGATGCGCACCGACTCTTGGTTATCCACGAATCTGTCCACTGTATCAGCTTCGAGTGAGCAAGCAACTGAGAACCAGCGAAATGGACATGCGCTTGAGACGTTTTTTTTTGCAAGAGCAGGAGTCGTACCTGCGGGATCCGTTCAATCAGACGCTCCAGCACGGATTTATGACGCAATTGAGCACACCACTCGCGTCACAGCCGGTCCAGCAGTTCTGGCAGCAGATTTTGGGCAGAACAATGCAAGGTGAAGGTAGCGATGATCCAGGAGTTCGAGCGCAACCTGGCTATGGATTTCGGCCCGATAGGTGAGCCTTTTCAGCGTCTGCGTGCGGTGCGCAATCGGCGGAACAGGCAGGGCCAAGATACATTGAGGGTGCACCTTCTCCCTAGTCAACTGATGATTGGGCTGGTGCTGTTGCTCATCCCGAGCCACCTTTTGTGATCAAGCGTCACGTTTACGCCCGACGAGTTCACGTTGGAAAAGGTGGAGAAGAAGATGAGGAGCATCTTCGGGAACAAAAGCAAGGCGGAGATCCAGACAATGGGGAAAACTGCCACACCTGTTCCGGTCAACTATGTTGCCTCGGCTACGGCTGGTGGCAAGAAGGTCCAGTCCAAAAAATTGGGGAAGCGTAAGGCCACCCCTTTGATGAGCGCGTGAGCGCCTGCTGGTGTTTCAATGGCGTTCACAATGACATGATTGGGATGGTCCCCACTTCAAGCGGGACTGCCCGGTTAGAAAGGGGCATTTCAAATGGCGTGGGCCGCAAGAAAATCTACTGCGCGCCAAAGCGCTGCGGATTCGGAAGACCGATCATGCTCGAGTGCAGACGGTGCAGTCTGTCCAATCTGCTCCGCGCGTCAAGATCCCTGTAGATGCTGCGTGCTTCGAAAGGGTCAGCATTGTAGAAAGGGAGCCAGGAACGCCCCCTGCGACTGCGTTGTCAGATGTGCCGGTGACACCCCGTGGAGATGGTACACCCAACTCCACTATTGTGTCCGAATCCCAGGTATTCATCATCTACCCTTTATAGGCTTCAAAGGGCAGATCTGCAAGTACTTGTCGAAGCAAGGTGACATCTTCCATCTTAGTGAACTTCTTGCGCTTCGACGTGCTCGAAACAACACCAGGTTGGGTGTCAGCTTGTCTCGATGCTTGCCGTACTGGAGATCCATCTTCTCCTTCAGCTCGGGGACGAATGGAATGAATACTTGAAGAGTGTGCTTGCGAGTCGCTCACCTCTCCGCTTCTCTGCGTCATAGAGTCGTCATCAGACCTGTAGCCACCGTTAAAGTCCGACGAGCCATGTTGGGAGGCGTTCTCGTTTTCGCTTGCCTTCTCATGAACAAATCCACCCCCACAGCGGACGTGTCTTCCTCGGGGGTGTCTGGAGCACTGGTCAAGAGGCGTGCCAGGCTTATCCGCCTTGGGGGGGGGGGGGGGGGGGGCGAAGTCCATCGCAAGTCCAGCAGATATACTTCCCAAATAATTGCTGGATCTCATGCATGCCTGTATGTTGACGCACGGCACCTCGAGCAAATAATTGCGCCATATGCAAAAAGCAACAGACTAGGACAGCGAGCGAAAACTCCTTTCTGATTTTCTTGGTCTGCGTCCAAGTCCGTGGTCAACGGCGGACAGGGGCCAGGAATCCTGGTTTTGCGAAATCTCTCTATTGCAGTGCCCGTCGGTGCTGCAAGCCTGGATTAGAATACGGTACGCACGAAAGCTCGATCTGGGGCTAGGACGTATATGCCGTCGAAACCTGATAAGTATGGTGCGAGGTTTTATCTGTGGTGGACTGGAAACGTTTATATGCGTACTCTGTTTGGGACAACGGATCCGGCAATTGGATGCGCGCAGCAGCTGCAGAATGATACGTCGAGGTGTTCCCTGCTCTTCGATCATGACCTTGAAGCGAGACGATATTCTCATACAACGCAGAAATGCGAGTTCTTTGTGGGGCGTGTGTGGCCACCTCACAAAGATGTAACTGTGGTGGAGCGGATCTGCCAAAATCTCGTTGAGGCAGGTCTCGATCGCCACTAGCGCCTAGACACCGACTAACGGAGGGGTCCCCCGATGATCCGTGATCTAGCTTGTGTAGTGTTCACCCGGGTTACGCTCTTCCCGGTGACTTCTGAAGAGGTCTTGTAGGTCGAGAAGAAGGTATTGTGGGACACAGGGGGTCGATCCAGCGTGGATATTCTTCACTATACCTCGGGGTACTTGATCCCGGTCGTAGGCGCCTTGATCCGGGGCCTGGTTCTTGGTCCAGGTCTTCCAGTAGCCCAATGTTCGGGACTCGGTCCCTTCCTTTTCCGTTGCTTGCCATTTCCTTTAGCGGGAGTCATGAGAGGTGAGATTCGACGTGATCGTCAGGCCAAGCAGCCAATTCCTTCCGATACGGAGTTTGCACTTAAGAATAGATTACTAGATAGGTCAAAACTGACCAATATATTATCCAGTCTTAATCAAACTAAGTCACGTATCCTTACCTTCCAGACGCTTGTAGGCCAATGTAGTTCGCGGTTCCAGGCGTGGCGAAGGCACTTGAGTGGTTCAGAGCAAATTTGATTCTGGTTATGGCTTTTCCTATGCCTACTATTCCCATTTTAATTTAGTATCCTACGATCACCTGATACTGGTTACATAGCTGATCTCTACCCTTCCCCTAACCCTGATCGGGGGGGGAACGATCTCGTACTTAACTGGGAGTCGATATCGTACTTAATCGAGAGCCGATCGTCGCATCATCCCGCTTGGTCACCCTCCGGGGAATCGGGATCAGGCTCATACCTTGACTTCTGAAGTGTGAGTCCGCGTATATTTTGAATTCATCCCGAATTCACCTTGGTCGCGCTGCATCCACAGAGCACTGACCACTCGTACAGGAATTCCTGCCGAGTCCATAGAGCCACGTGCCAATAATCACTCCTTCGGTTCGTTGTTCGCTCCTAGGTTCCACCAGCGACCCGCCGCGGGTGTCCCTCTTGCCTGTTCCCGATCAGGGTCTATAGTACCTTCGTCTGATTCGCCTCAGATCTGGGTATCACAGGCCACCCCTGTCGCTTGTTCCGGCTCTCCTTGGTTCCGTGAGTGGGATCGCCTTTCCGAGAAATTTTATTATGCGCTTCATCACATATCCAGTCCCAAGTTGTCGTCGACTTCTGGTTGGCTAGGTATAGCGAGTGGCTTGCAAGGCTTTGCTTTGATGGCATGCCTTTCCTTTAGTGAGCACGTTTGAATATAATATGCTTCATTGAATGTAACGGGGTTATATTGAAGAGTGACCTTAGTCACTCTTCCGAAGTGGATACATTTGGTGTGTCACACATCATGGTGACACGTGGCAGGTGGCTCCGCAGCCACCTATCACCTTCTTTATAGGTTACACTATAGATATCTTTTAGTTTGTATTGCAGGCCAAGCTAATAAGCATCTATAATATATTCAGTCTTAAATCTACCTAATCTTTCCCCAAGTATTTGGGGACCGAGTGAACTGCCGTTTACTAGGAGTTTGTATACTCCAAGCCTTCCTCTGTGTGAAGTGCTGTGTGACCCCCGTCACACTTGGTAGCACTTGTAGTCAATCCTACGCCTACGCGGGTAGATTGATTACCTGAATCCTCTGTGGCCAGAAGTAGTTGGCCACCATGGATCGAAGTGAGTTTCCTCACTTGACCGACTCTCAGTTTGAGTCGGTCCGGAAGATGGCGGGCATCTTTGGGATGGATGCCTTCCGAAGCTTGGCGGCGTTCGACATGTACGAACGTGGGCTCATTGAGCACGTTCGAGGAACCTTTGAGGCTCCTGTGGTTGAACCGAGGCCGGTTCAACCCAAGCCTTTAAGACTCAAGGTTCTTCCCTATGAAGGGAAAGAAGGTGAAAACCTTCACTTCTGGATCCGAGAAGTTGAGCTCGCCATGGAGGCGGCTCTCATCTCGGTGGAGTGACTTCGGGTCGCTTTCGCGCTGTCTAACCTCGGGGGTCGAGCGAAGACATGGGCGTACACGCGCAAAGCGACGTCGCCTGGATGTTTTACATCCTGGGCCCAGCTGTGCGAACAGCTCCGGGCCGCATTCCTCCCGGCGAACTATGAGTATCGCCAGCGGTCACGCTTCCTAGCCTGCAAGCAAGGGAAACGTGACCTGCACGAGTACATCCAGGAGATGCGCGTTCTCGCGGCGTCTCTGGTGGGGAATCCCCTACCTGAACACATTTAAGTAACTGTGTTCATGGACGGCTTAAGAGTAAGCCCGGCTCGCACGCAGTTGTTCCGCGTGCAGGCCAATACGATGGAGGAGGCGATACAAGTCGCGCTCCAGAGGAGTATAGCCATACGCAGGCTCAGACTCCTGCCTCTGCGTGGCAAGGCCACAGCGGGCCGACGACGGCGTCGGCCAGTGCTCCTGGGGATGGAGCAGACTCGGGACCAGCCCCTATGGACTTGGGGCTCGCCGAGCAGAAACGCATCCATTGTTTCAAGTGCGGGCGTTTCGGACACTTCGCACGTGTCTGCCCCTCTGGGGGGCAATGGAAGAGGTCTTCCAAGCCTCAGGGCTCTAAGGGCCGCTGGAAGAAGCCGGCGCCCAAGAGTCAGGGAACTCCGGGGACCAGTAGGGGCGGGGCGCGCTACTGGGGAAACACTAAGTCCCCATGCGGGTGGTGCGGCAGGCACACGCGGAAGCATGAATCGGCGCATTTTCTTGCTGGAAAACAAAGTCAGCACCGTTGTTAGTATGAGCAAATGACAACAAATTTTCAGACACAGTATAGATGTAGTCACCTGACTTCTGCTGGCCACGCAAAAATTGCCAGCTCACTCTTTCCCTTCCCGCCAAACGCACCCCACATCATTGCACTGTCACCACCGTTCTGGCGGCTGATGTAGGACTGCGCAGGCTTGCGCAAGTCACGCCAGTAATACTTGAAGCCATCCGGGTCGTCGAGATTAAACATTTTTTTTTATCTGAAAACATAGTATATTCCCATGTTCCTACAGCTATTATAAAGTTAGCAGATATTTTAGGGCCTGTTTGGATCCGCCGCCACTTTTTATCACGAACTATTGTCGATTTGCGAACTCTTTTTTGTTGGACAAAAATCGTACTTTGACGCGTTTGGTACCACACGCTGAAGATCGCAAAGGCCAAGAGATCACGATCATCCACTGCTTCGCAATCCGGTAGGTGCGGTGACCTTTCGCATTTGCCATTATCGATGAGTGAAGACGCTGACGCTCTGCCCTCTGATGAAGATGAAGCTGTCGCCCGTGTTCTGACTCTCGTAGCTGGATACTACAGGGGTTGCACTTTGACAAGCAGCCTCTGCACACCTCCATGCTTCAAGGGTCTGCCTGGGTTGCTGAGCTCGTGGAAGGGAACCCGACGCGCATGTTCAGCAGCTACCGAATGACGAAGCCAGTATTCAGGCGATTTTGCACTGCTCTTAGTCGCGCAGACCCAGACACGCCCTGGTCCCGAGTTAGACTGGAGGAGAAGGCTGCCATATTTCTTTATTGCGTTTCAAAGAACGCCTCGAACAGTGATCTGCAAGAGCGTTTTCAACATAGTGGCGAAACTATCCACCGGTACGGTTTGTTTGGGTTGCTATTGTGCTTATTCACACCAACCAAGTGTATGAAAATTGTTGCACAGGCATTTCTACCGAGTCCTTAATGTAGTGTGCAACTTGGCTAGCAAATATCTCGTCCAATCAAACGCCCCATCACATCTACTACGAAGTGAGCCAAAATATGGCGGTCAGTTCGATCAATGTCGTCTTGCCTTTGATGGCACGCATATACCTGCCTACGCACCGAGTGACAAAGCGAAACCATTTCGTGATAGAACGGGTAAGCTCAGTCAGAACGTGTTTGCTGCGTGCACGTTTGACATGCAGTTTGTATACGTTCTGTCTGGTTGGGAAGGTACGTACTCTAGCTTTGCCATCACTAAGTGCATTTACTTACAGACTTTATGCAGGTTCAGCAGCCGATTCAACGGTGCTCGCAGATGCTAGATTAAAGGGGTTTTCTACTCCTCCTGGCTTATTCGACCTGGGGGATGCAGGCTACGGTCTTACCACTGAGGTGATGACTCCATATCGTGGAGTCCGGTATCGTTTAAAGGAGTGGGGCCAAACAAACGAGCGGTAAGGATGGTACCTATTCATTTTTCAATTTTTACTCTAACAAAGGGTAACTGACTGCCACAGACCACAAAACTATAAGGAACTGTATAACCTTCGGCATGCTTGTTGCGCTCGATCTCCACTGGGGAGATCAGGCGCAGAGGAGAACCCTCTGTGGAGTCAGCTGTGTCGGTAGGCAACCGACACATCTGATCTCCAGATGGGTTCAGTGGCTACTGAGCCAACAGATTTGTATTTGAGTTAATTAAGGCTATAGTTTAGCTAAGTTTAATCAAGTGACGATACAGTCTGTGGTCAGTTGACATGTACGTAGCCAAGCAGTACCGTCTCTCTGGAGAGAGGCACCATTTGTGCGATGAGGAACCGGAGGCAAGAGGGAGAGAATTCATTCCTCTCACAACCGCTTTTGCTTCGGACTGAGCACGTTCGTAAGGATAGCATAAGTTAGCGGTAGAGAGAGATAAAATCAATAAAGACAGTTGATTAAAGACATTCTCTGAGCGTTTATTCACTTTAACATTTCAATTAAGAGTGTCAAGTGATGACCAGCAACGTAGCCAGCAACGCCTTCGACAGGCTCGTCTTTCCGAGCGACCCGAAGCAATTCGGTGTCTGGAAGGATTTGATCATCGGTCATCTGCGCTAGAAAAGTGCTGCTCAACGACGTGACGCAGTGGTCAAGGGGCAAGACGAGCCAGCTTTGCGTACGAGACGCTACTGCAGAGGCAGTGCATTGTACCAAGCCTCAGAGATGGGTGCGACGAGGCAACGATTCGGTCCAACAAGTGGCAGCAAGTTGTGCTGACCGACCAGGATGCCTACATCCGGTCGATGTTAAGTCAGACGCTACCAAGGTCGTACCTTGAGGCGCTGCGCGTCTCTTTCAACGACGAGAGTCTGCCAGCCGCGTGAGTACGACTGGAGACAACGTTCGGCAAATCCAACACGCTAGGAATGGCCACTCTGATTACAGAGTTCGACAAAGCTTTGTCGATGGATTTCAGCTCCGTGGGTGAGCTGATCCAGCGCGTCAAGGAGGCGCGTAATCGGGTCAATCGCCAATCGCGTGAAACCCTGGGCAATCTGACGATGATCCCCAACCAGTTTGCGGCCATGAAGGTCCTGGCTCTGTTTCCAAGACAGTATTGGGGTAATCAAGTCGACTACAGCTCTCAAGGCTTCTGCCTTGACAAAGTCGAGGCCATGCTACGCAACGTGTTCATGAACAAGAGCAGTAGCGAGATTCAAGCAATGACTTCGATGTCGGCAGTACCGGTTCATCACGTGAAAAACCGGGCCAGCTTGGGCAAGCGCAAGATTCCGAAGAGCGATGAGTGCTTCTACTGCGATGGAAGATACAATCGCAACGACAGGCCACACAGGAGGGTGGACTGTCCTGCGAAGCAACGTGACGAGCCCAGGGGCTGTCACCGATCCAACATCCAGAAGGCCAAGGAAATTGGTGTTGCTCATGCGAAGAGCAAAAAAGGGCGGATCGAAAAAGAAAGTCCGAGTGGAGATTCCGGTGGACGCGGCTTTCGTCAAGCCGTCCAGCAAGCCAACGCCTGTTGCTGCGGCACGTGCAGAAGATCCACTGTGGAACATGCTGACACCGGAACAGGCCAAGGCCGACATTGATGCGCTGATGGCATCTCCACCTCCAACCCCAGGATCGCCTGTGGTATCGGATACGCCGATGAGTGACGACGACAACGTCGATGACTTCGAACCGAAGAAAGTACCGGTGCTTACCGGAAAAGTCTCGGAAGCTTCCAGCAGCATCCAGAAGGTGTCTACCGACATCGAGAAGACGGTAAGAGCTTTGTACCCACAATTGATTGAACGAACAGTTACTGACGTGTCGTGCTGTGATTGGGTGTTAGACTCCGGCTGCGGCTACGGATTAACAGCCGACGAGTCGCTGTTTGTGCGCAAACAGTCAAGCCAAACGTTTAGTTTTAAGTTCGGAGAAGGGAGTAAACTTAACAATGCACACGTTGGCTCTGTTAAACTCTATGTTTTGGGTCCAGACGGTATTAAACCGTTTCAATTTGATAATATGGCATTAGTTCCAAAGGCAAAAGCCAACATACTAAGTGAGTACTGGCTAAAAAGGAAAGGTTATCAAATTGTTGAGAGTGCAAATGGACAGTACAAGTTTGTACTGTGGAAGCGTAAGCTAGAATTTGTGGCTATTGCTGTGAATGGAGCTTACTATGTACAAGGTCGTACACTTAGAGACAGACAGATATACTGTGCAGCAGTAAAGACAAGACCTGTGCAGCCGCTAAGAATGGCAGGTTCTACACAGGTCAAGACTGCTTTGACTGAGTGGCATGTCAGACTGGGACATCTAAATAGAGACAAGTTGATCGATGTGATGAGTAGCAACCTGATACCAGAGTTCCCTAGTTACAGCAGGACTGCACTCACAAAAGTTCCATTCTTCTGTCACACATGCACAGAGATGAAGATGCGGAGGATGAGCTACAGGAACATGGTGGGCACGAGAGACAATCGTCCCATAAGTACTATCCACATGGACACGAACGGTCCTATCAAAAGGTTCGGAGTATACGGGGTAGTTGGCTCTATCCCATACTTCCTCAGTATCATTGACGATCATACATCGTGGCGATGGACATTTGTCCTTCGCAAGAAAACGGAGGTGCAGGTCAAAGTAAAAGAACTGTTGACACGTTTAGAACGAGATGAAAAGTTCACAATAACACGCATCAGATCCGATGGCGGGACGGAGTTTGTGAACGAAGCACTTAAAACGTATTGCACAAGCAAAGGAATCAGCTTTCAAACATCAAATCCATACCGTCCAGAGGAAAATGGAGCAGCTGAGAGAGACCACCAAATCAAGATGGGAAAGGTACGGTGCGCTCTAAAAGATGCAGACATGCAGGCTACGTGGTGGCCAGAAGCACTCAAATATATGACGTATGCGCAGAATTGCACGCCGATGAGTCGCCTAAAGAACCGAACACCATATGAATTAGTGAAAGGAACACACCCGGATGCAAGAACGCTCCAAGTATGGGGATGTGTCTGCTTTGCATACGTGCCAGAAGCAATCCGAAAAGACAAGAAGTTGTCGGCACGAGCCATAAAGTGCAGATTCTTGGGAATAGCCGAAGACACAAAAGGGTTTCGACTTCTGGATGTGCACAACAACAAGTTTATGGTCGCTAGATCAGTGACATTTGACACAGAAAATGCATCAGGAATCATCCAAAGATCCTTAGGCAAGGATCCAGATAAGTTGACGGATGCTGAGTTGGAAGAGATCGACTCTCTTGACCTAATGTCAACGACGGAGGAAGTCACTTCCAAAGTTCCTGTCGCCGAGCAAGGCACGGAAAAGTTGTTCAAAGCAGTGGGAGTAAAGCGCAAATCAGCGACAACTACTGAAGCAGTGGGAGTTCCTCGCGAATCACAGAGAGCAAAGAGAGCTCCTATGGAGGCATCAACGAAGCCACAAAGGACAAGGAAACGTCCAGAACGATACGAAGACTATAAGTGTTTTCAAACCCACATTGATAAGGAAATTGCTGTGGACCAGCTAAGCAATCATATAGCAGTACCTAGAAGTCTAAAGGAAGCTCTGACTGGCGCACAAAGAAAACATTGGCGCCAAGCACTAGACTTAGAGTACGAATCGCTGCTAGAAAACGGCACGTGGAAGCTGACACGCTTACCACCAGGCCAAAAGGCACTGCCATGCCATTGGGTCCTCGTGGTAAAGTACAACGCGGATGGAACAATCGAACGCTTTAAAGCACGACTTGTAGCACAAGGGAATCACCAAGAATAGTGTTTGGACTGTGATGATGTATACGCGCCTGTGGCGCGGTTTGAATCACTTCGGCTAGTTCTGGCTATTGGGACGATCTTGGATTGTCACATTCATCAAATGGATGTTAGCACTGCATTCCTCAATGGATCGATGGAAGGCGAACAGCGGGTGTTCATGCATCAACCTCCGGGCTACAGACAGGCTAGACATGAAGGACTAGTGCGGGAGCTAAACCAGAGCATTTATGGGCTGAAGCAAGCGCTAAAGATATGGTACAGAGTCTTGCACAAGTTTTTCATGAGCTTAGGTTTTGTCCGATGCAACAAGGATCTATGTCCAAAAAGTGGGAGAGCATTGGATAATTGTGGTGGTCTATGTTGATGACCTCACCATCATGTCTCGTGACATGAGTTTGATCTACCAGTTAAAGAAAGATCTCGGAGACATACACTACATCCTGAAGATGGAGGTCCGTAGAAATCGCGCACAGCGAAAAATGACAATTTCACAGCACAAGTATGTAACTGAACTCTTGAAGAAGTTCAATATGGAGAACTGTACTCCAGTATCTACACCACAACTCAGAGGAGTTGAACTAGTAGCAGAGACAGAAATGACAGCTAAAGAAATAGCTGATCAGAAATTTGATTTCCGAGGACTTGTCGGGTCTCTGCAGTATCTAGTGAGAGGAACTAGACCAGACATTGCCAACGCAGTGAGAGAACTAAGTAAGTTTCTATCGTGTTACAACCGCACTCACTGGAAGGCAGCACGGAGAGTGCTCAAATACTTGAAAGGGACGTCAACGTACGGTCTCCTTCTTGATGGGAATTCGAGAACGGTGACGTATGAAGTGTACACAGACGCAAGCTTCGCGTGTCAACCCAAAGAACGTAAGTCGATTACTGGGTATGTGATCACTATGGCTGGAACCAGTATTTCATGGTGTAGCAGTAAGCAGGCATCCGTTTCTCTTTCTACAGCTGAGGCTGAACTAATTGCCCTAAGTGAAGGAGCTATGGAGAGCGAGTGGTTATGGTATCTGCTGAGAGAAATGGGATTTCCTCAAAAGCAACCAGTGCAAGTATGGTGCGATAGCAAGTCGGCCATAAGCACAGTAAAGAATGCAGGAAATCACAAAGCAACAAAGCACATACAAATACGATATTTGTTTACCAGAGATTTAGTAGAGGAAGGAAGGTTATATGTACATTACTGTCGGACCGATGACATGGCTGCAGACATCTTAACTAAAGCTCTACCAACAGGACAGTTCGCAAAGCTTCGCGAACTCATTGGAGTCAAAGACCTAAAGACTACCATCGACACTTAGTGGGAGTGTTGCGCCCGATCTCCACTGGGGAGATCAGGCGCAGAGGAGAACCCTCTGTGGAGTCAGCTGTGTCGGTAGGCAACCGACACATCTGATCTCCAGATAGGTTCAGTGGCTACTGAGCCAACAGATTTGTATTTAAGTTAATTAAGGCTATAGTTTAGCTAAGGTTAATCAAGTGAAGATACAGTCTGTGGTCAGTTAACAAGTACGTAGCCTAGCTGTGATTGGCTAGTACCGTCTCTCTGGAGAGAGGCACCATTTGTGCGATGAGGAACCGGAGGCAAGAGGGAGAGAATTCATTCCTCTCACAACCGCTTTTGCTTCGGACTGAGCACGTTCGTAAGGATAGCATAAGTTAGCGGTAGAGAGAGATAAAATCAATAAAGACAGTTGATTAAAGACATTCTCTGAGCGTTTATTCACTTTAACAATGCTCAAGCCCGTAATGTCATTGAGAGGGCTTTTGGAGTTTTAAAGCGACGATTCTCCATCTTAAAGCAGGGACCAGAATACTCAGTAGAGACACAGGCAAAAAATGTCCGTGCATGCTGTGTACTGCATAATTTTATCAGGCTTCAGAAAGATTTACCAGATGACCCCTATGGTGAGCTTGAAGAAGAGCTTGACGACGCTGAACCAGATGTCTTCAGAGTGGAAAGCGATTCCAGTGGAAGCTATCAGTAAGCAAGCAATTTTCGCGACCAACTAGCTAAGAATATGTGGAATTCGTATGTAGCTTTTCAACGTCGTTAGTCATTTTTAATACAACAGCTTTTCTGGCATTCGGAACACTCTCTTAGTGAGTAACACTAAGCTGCTTGTTCATCCAGGCATCGCGAGTCGGTCCTGCCTCCAGAACCAAAAAGACCATTGCCGTTTTTTCGTCCAGCATTACATCAAACGCATGAACGAGGCTTTCCGTTGAGAGATCGGCATAATCCTTCTGCAGCAACTTGACGGCTCGCTGCGACGGCGACAATGCTTTCATTTTGGACGTCCTATGGCGCATTTCCGCAGCGACCTCACTAATTGCTTCAGCAATCAATACTCCCCCACTTTCGCTGCGCCTTTTTTTTGTAGTTGTGGCGCTGAACGTCCTGTTGTCAGAAGCGATTTTTGCTTCAGCTCTTGGCTCCGGTTGCTGGGATGGTACGGCTGGATTTTGTTCTGATGAAGACTCGTTAAGCGGTTCCTGCTCCGAGGGGGTGGATTGCAACGTTAGCTGCGGAGCAAGCGGCCGCGTGACAAAGTCTTGTGGGCATGGTTCTTCCGAGGCCAGTGCAAATTCTCCAGTAGCATACGTGCCATCAAAGAGATCCTGAAGCTTGTCGTACAATGGCATGGCTTTTCTACGATAATCAACAACTTTTGGATGACACTGCGTATAAACTATCGTTAAAAATCTGAAAATGGCAGATAAAGAGAAAGATACCTTAACGTAGTCGTCCCAAACAGAGTCGTGAACCAGTACGACATGGCGCTCGTCATCCCAGCCAAAACCCGACGCGTCTAGCATTGCCTTGATCGATGTATAGATTCCCTTCAGCTGCAGAAGGTTGGAAACTCAGTTAATATCCGCAATGTTTGTAGCGAAGACACTGCACGTATCGCCGCCAGTCTTGACTTGATTTGCTGCTTCCCTAGCTTCGTACCGAAGCGGGAGTTAATCGCGACAAGCACTTCAGACCACGCCTCCTTCTTGAAGCCACTGTCAGCCCGTTTTCCTGCTTGCGCTTGTTGCGTCATGGCTTCCACAAGGAAAGCATCCTTCTCGCTGTTCCAGGAAGCGCGCTCCTGGTCTTGGGAGGCCATGTTTTGGTGCCCACGACGGGGGAGAATGACGATAAAAGTTTCTGGTCGGAGTAGAAACTTTGGAATCGCGATCTTTGACGGGGATCGAGATCTTTTAGGAGGCGTTTGGATGTGTGATGTTCGGACGTAGATTGTGATGTAAGAGTTGCGATTTTTTTATTGAGATTGTCCTCCTGTTTGGATACGCAATCAGTCGAAAACTCACGATCTGGTGAAAGTCGCGATTTTGGAGATACAATCGTGATTTATTTTCGGATCCAAACACCCCCTTAACATAATACCGCTAAGCAGACGTACCACGATTAAGAATATACACTCTCCGCCCTGATCGCGTTCCTTGCTGAGGTTCTTGAGCGGCCGGTTTTGCGCCAGATCTCGCGCAATAAGACTCCTCCGTCGTGAAAGCTGATTGCGCACCAGTATTCCTGGTTAGTGAGGGCAGGTCTGCGGCCCATTTTAAATTGAAGGGCAGAGAGCACTAGCTCAAGCCGCTAGAGCGCTGCCTGCATCGATTTTTCTCCATCTCCATCTCTCCATACTATGTTCGATTATTTTAATAAAGGAGTTTGTATGCGAGTTCAGAAAAGTGTTATTTTTGACAGAAAAATGGGGCGGCTCTAAGTTTTGACGCAGGTACGGAAGCGGTCAATTTGTATACTAGCCTGTGATGGAGGCCGAATTCGTAGTTGTTACTACAAGCAGCGGCTAGATAACTACAATACAAATGCCATATCTAAACAGCGCCCCGCAACTCGTCCTAGAGACGAAGTTATCAGCGGGACCGTGCACAAAATCGACGGTCTTAATGATTTGGCGCGCACTGTAATTGTGTATTGGTGTTTGTTTACCCTATCACTACCAGCAAAATGTGCCGGGCTTGTATGTCCGGAGCGGACTACTAGCTCTACGGAAGGCTGGTATCACGCCACGCCAGCGCAACTTCATTACGGAGCTCGCCCGTGAAAATCTAATACCACTACATATTCTCCGTGCACTTGGGCTGAAGTTTAATCTCGCAACTGCCGCACTCCCTAGCCTACACACAGCGCAAAACATCGTGCATCACTTTCGCCAAACGCGCCTGGGTGGTAACGACAAGCACAAGTTAATCTTGGAAGCGGTTCGAGCTGCAGCATTTAGTGGACGTGAAGGTGACCACGATACCTTTACGTTCACTAATGAGTATGACCCGTCTGGCATTCCCGCGATAGGAAACGGCTCTGACGCCAAGCCGTTTTTGGTCGTCATGACCACCAAAGCCATGCTTCGAAATAATGCACGCGACCCGGGTACCTTCGTGCTACACCTCGACGCAACGTTCAAGCTGAACAGCGTTGGCTACCCGGTACTTGTGTGCGGCACCACAGACGTTTCGCGGACATTTCACTTGGTCGCGCTGTCCATTACGTCGCAGCTGTAAGAAGCGCATTTCGCAACAGCGCTTGTTGCATTGCGCCGCATGTACGCGAGGGTTAATGGATCAGAAATGCAAGACAAGTTTATCCTTGGTGACGCGGACAAGGCACAACTCAAGACGTTTCGGAGCGTTTTTGCGGACTGTAACTTCGTGTCCCTAATGTGTTTTTATCATGTAGTTGCAAAGCTATGTGAAAAAAAAACGCGGGATGAGCTCAGTTCTTCCCCAATTGGTATTCAGCGGAATATATTACCATTTTGCTGGTAGTGGCGAGGAATGTGCTGTGAATAAGGAAGATATGCTAAATCAGTGGGCAGAGCATCCCGATCTAAGCGCCTTTGCTACCGACACGAAGGCTCAATGGCTTCGTGGCAACTTCGCGAACTGACAGACTTTCTACAAGCCGCCTGGGTTCGCTACAACCAACAACCCGGTTGAGCAGTTTAACCGGGCGTTGAAGCGTGACTACACGCATCACCGTCAGCTAAAGATGGAAATGCTTCTCGTACAGCTGTTTGCGTGTTGTGGCCGCCGCTCGATGGCTCTGCCTCCCTTCTTGATCTTACCAACCTGCCCAGCCACACTTCAAACGTGTTCGAGAGATCTTCGTCGGCGCGGTCTCCTTGAAGAGAATCCCATCACCCGATCCAGCATTGACTTTAACCTTGGTGATGATAATCCGGCGCTCGTCCACGTGCGCGCGATGCCTCCAATGCGGACGTTTGTTCCTGCACTTAACCGTGTTAGAGAAGATATCTTGATATCCGCTCAGTTTAGTGTTCACTACGCGCGAATGGAGGTGGAAGGACAGCCACAAACTGACAGGCCCGTCGACCTTAGTACCGCGTACTGCCCGTGCAAGTATCATTTCAAAATGGGGGTACTGCTGCCACTTGTTATTCGCCCAGCAATCTCGCAGCTTTGTGGAAGAGTCAGATGAGGAGATACCGATGCACAGGAAACGCATTCAGAATACAGGGCGCCCACGTAGCATTGGACACGCCCTTGAACGACTTTGAAACGGCAACATGACAAATTGATCGAAAGTGTTGTCATTTTCACTCTTCTTCATTATATCCTCTCATTGTCTACATATACATACATCTCCAACACACAACAGCACAAACCATGTCAAAACCAACAGTCTAAAACAACACTAGCTCGTATAACTTACTAAATTTCGCTGCAGCCGTTGATAGATCTTCTCCTAGCAGTACGTGCAGGCTGGCTACTGACATCACACCTTTCTTCAAGGCCCAACGGCCAGGTCCAGCGCTAATATGCTTCACTCTCAACCAGAGAGCCGCTCCTCCTTATCGGCTGCTGCTGGCTGCACGCTGCACGCTACTGAAGACCAGCCTCTGACGTCTCGCGTTCTAGAATGGAGGGCTATAAGCCACTCGCAGTATTTGAGACGTTTAAACCTACCCTCTGTTCTCGTACCAACGATACAAAAGTATGTTTCGTCTTTGTCATGGTGCTCTGCTAGAGTTTATGGTGTTTGTCAGGGATTGTGTTGTGTTTTTGATGTCCCGCTGGTGCCGTGGCGATGGTCTGCTGCGTTGCCAAATGCCTTTTCCACAAAAGTTTTGTGTTATTCGGGGCTAGTTTGGTATTCCTAATATTTCATTTAAGCTCGAGCTCAATGTATTGGAAACAATTATGTATGTTGGAACCTCCAACATGTTAAAAATGCTGGGGTTAGGTTATCAAGAGTAGAGCTTAAATATTAAAAAACAGCGTAATGAGTAGGTTTAACCCTTTTGTGAACAAGCGGTGCATTCTGACCCTTTTGATGCCAATCTACAAGATGGGAAGCCATACCGCCATCAAAAGGGTCAGAATGCCCTGGTTGACAAATGTTCAAGCCTAACCCAGCCTGTATTCGAATACTACCAATCAGAAAACTCTGCTAAGTCGCGTCTCTGACAAAATGTTCCGGCTCGTGAACATAAAACCAAGACTGATTTTCCATACTTTTTTTCAAACAACTTCACCACGGGATTTTCCTACTCGCCACCAGGTGAATTCAATGGTCAGAACATCATTCAGCTTCGACGACGACAAGCAACTCGTCCAACTAGTGCGGCGATACGAGGATGCCGGCGCGCGAATCGTGTGGGCAAACGTGGTGCACAACATGCGTCACACAGGGCAGATTTCCGCCGCAAAACAGCGGCTAAGGTCTTTGAAAAGATCGTATGGCAACCAAATCTCGCAGTTCCCTCGAAGTTTTTTTACGCCAGTGCAGCGGTCTCGAGGGCGGCCTCCTGCGGAAATTCAGCAACTACGAGCTATTGCGACAGCTCCTCAACTACCAAGGGCACCTCGTGCTAGCGCTTCGAATCGACCGGATGCAAGTGCCATAACGCCACTGGGGGTTGATATGCAGATACACTCTCAGGGCCAGTCGATGGGGGCCTTCAAGCTCCCGAGGCTGATCCCCCGCTCTATATTCGTCCTGAAGCCGCCAGGATAGCGGCAAGAACTACTGTACCAGCAACGACAGTCTCGATGCGACCAGCAGAGACGACAACACCACCATCATTTTTGCCAATGAAAGCAGAGGAAGCTGTTGCAAGTATTTTTGTGGCAATTCCCGCCAAGTTGGTCAAGACGTACAATGGGCACTCCATCTACCGTAATGTCGGTGAGATTTTACCTGCTGGTATAACAAAGCTCCTGGAGGAAGTGACGTTTTCGTGGACATTGGGGCTGGACTCGGTAACGTGGTTGCCCAACTGATACTCCAGACCCACGTGCAACGTGCTATTGGCATAGAGATTCGCCAAGATATCCAGCGTGCTGGTGTAAATGCTATGAGAAATAGTCTTTACTACCGGACATTTCAAGAGAGGGCGTCCTTTATTTGCCGGGATGTTACTGATATCCAGCTCCCCCACGAATTCCCCGTTGCAGACGCCACCGTTGTATACTGGAGCAACATGCTCTTCCAACAAAAGGTTATCGAGAAGGTGAAAGCGCAACTCATCTCGATGTCCACCGTACGTATTTTGATGAGTGGTGTAAACTTCTGCCCTCGCCATCGAAAACTATGCACTAACCGTTTCTGCAGTTCCTTCGAGCTCGCCAAAACCGTTGATGTGCCATGTAGCTGGAAAGCCAAGCTCGTACCCTTTTACATTTACAAAGTCAAGCATTGTTGATATGATCTGGCCTTCAATACAATACAATCTGCGTTTTCACGTCTGAAGAGGAAACATCCGCCCCCTCTGCATCCAGCACCACCTACGACGAGATCTCTTCTGTGACTGAGACACGACAACGTCGTTTGAGGAGGCCGAGACGTCGGTCACTGGAAGTTCTGCTCACATCAAAGGCGTCTCTCAAGCGTCTGGAGCTGGACTACGTGGATATCATCTACTGCCACCGACAAGAGCCGTTCATTCCTCGTGCCGCTAAGATACGCTCCGAAGAGCGCGTGTATGCTGGTTTTACTATGCTAAAGAATGTATGAAGTCCATTATACCAAGTATTTTCTATAAACTTATCCCTTTCAAACATGATCGAATCATTTGCGTTTTCACCCGCGTTGGCTATTATGTAGCTCCCTGTGGAATACGATAACTACTTAAACGGACGAGGATTCCATGGACAGCAACCACAGCGAGGCACCCCTTCGCCCTCTGCCCGGGAGGTTGGAGAGGAAGCGAGCTACGACAATGAAGTTGGAGCCAGGTCAGCAATCTCTCTTCCTATCGCAAGCCCCCCAGAGGTGCCAAAAGCACCACTTCCTAAGAAACGTGGGAGGCCAAAGGGGTCAAAGAACAAGGCGAAGCTAACGAGCAGCGAGGCACCCTCTGGAGAGCCTCCACGCAAGCGAGGACGGCCGCGCGGAAGCAAGAATAAGCCCAAGAGAAATTTGACTTCTGCGCTTGAAGAACAACTACAACCCACAGCTGTACAAACATTGGAAGCTCTTGCTCAGCCCGGTACCCAATCATCGGAAGTACAACTCGCCGCGTCCGGTGCTGACCGGAGTCTAGCGGCACAACTCGCTTTAGGCGTCGAAGCTACGGATGTACCAGCGACACCGACTTCAAATTCAGCTCTTCTCCAGCCAAGCGTCGAGGTGTTGAGCGCACAACTCGCCGCACCAGAGGCTGGCCAATATCTAGCGCCACAAGTAGCTCCAGTCGTCGATTGTGAGAATGGGCTAACAAGTGTTTCGACGCAGAATGCAGATGTGGTGCCCGACGCGACTGCAAACACTCAAAATGCGCCGCCTTTGCAAGGACATATATCAACACCGCCACCCGCAGTTACGAGATCTGGACGAAGTGCATCGGGACAATCGCCATCGCTGTCAGCTCTGTATGTGGACACACTGGTTGCTTTTTCGCCTACAAAAGAAGGTTGGGCTTCCTCAAGAAAATATGCTGGTGTTGGTAGTGCATACATTGTTGGAAGAGTTTGTCGTCTTGTGAAGGGACGATATCAAGTCAGGTGGCTCGACTCTCAGTTTCAATCTCACGTGGAGAACATGTCTTTGGGTATGATACAACGCGGCAATACGAACTACAGCTCGCTTCACGCTCGGGCAAATGGACCTGGCTGGAGTAAACTCTGTGCTGTGGACTCAGGAGAAAGCGTTGTAATTGATGGAGGTATCGATGGCCTCGAAGTTTGCATGGACCACTATGAACCTCCGATGTCGGTCCCGAATTCTATTGCGCAAGTGGAAGCTATCGTGAACTTTCGCTTCGAGCCGTCACAAGAAATGGAAGCTCCTGGCGATCTTTATCAGCACTCAGATGAAACTACTACTACATGTACGAGACTGCGACCAGAGTTCCGTCATATTTTCGAGCACTCAGCTTCAGCAAGTTTTTTTGCGTATATTCCGGTAGGATTTTGGCAACAAGTTCTGGGGGAGACAAACAGCTATGCCCGATTGAATAACATCGCGCTCAGGATGCCATTCACCCTTCAAGAGATCATGACGTTCCTGGGCATCTTGTTTTACATGTCGCTCGTTGACAAGGGCGAGTACAGCAACTACTGGGGTACTCAAGTGGAGGATGTGATTTTCGGCGGTAAAACTGTGGGTCTCGACAACATCATGCCACTTCGACGCTTTAAGCAGTTGCGGCAATGCTTTACCTTCCGTTGCGTCCAGCCGAATAGCGCCAACAACGACCAGGCAGCTCGTATTCGCCCGCTGCTCAACTTGCTCAAGTCTACAGGACCAAAATATGTTGAAATTGGCAGAAACGTTGCGCTGGACGAGGCCAGTGTCGCCTGCCGATCCAAGTACGGTAAACCTCTTATCGTCTACAACCCAATGAAGCCTGTGGGCAAGTACCACTTTCGGATTTATATGATGTGCTGCGCCACGTCGTGGATTTCCCTGAACTTTAGACTTCATTGCGCGAGTACAATATCAGACCGGCTAGCCGGTGTTGCGTCGGTCGAGGAGGCAAATGAAATTGGCAGTGAGCTGGCGGCCACGTCAGCGATTCGGCAGTGTGTGCTTGAAGTTGTCCGTCCAGTGTTTGGCTCGGGCCGTGTGGTGAACTCTGACAACTACTACACATCAGTACAACTAATAGAAGCTCTACGGGTGAAAGGTCTGTACTCTCGAGGTACTGTTCGCAAAAAGAGTGCCCATTTTCCACAGCATGTGAGGCTGGAGAAGAAGGAGTGTTTCAGAGGGTCATCGCGCCAGGCTGTGTCAACGATCCACAAAATTGTTGCTGCATCCTGGTACGACAGCGCAATTGTAAATGTTGTTTCAACGGCTGACGCGTCAACCCTGACGACGGTGGAGCGCCACGTCCAAACCAACAAACGTACATTCAGCGCCCCGACGTGCGTGAAGGAGTATAACACCTACATGCAAGGTGTTGATCGCTTAGATCAGATACGAGGAAGGTTTTCAATTGCTGATGGTCATTCCTTCAAGAAGTGGTTCAAGAAGCTTGGATTGGCTTTGGTGGATGTCGCTCGAGCAAATGCATTCCTGACGCGCAAACTCGCGCTGGGTCTGGACAGTGATAGGGACCCCCACCGCGACTTTATTGTACAGCTAGTAACGGAGCTCTTCAACGGTAAATGGAAAGATGCTCCCAGCGAGCAGAACATGCTGTTCACCGATGGCGGGAGTTTGGGATCGACGCCACAGCAACAACCTGTTAGTGCGGTATGGACGTCGGGGGACGATGGAGTCGTAGACGCTTCTTCCAGCGCGAAAACAGCTTGCTCCGCAGTGTCTTCTAGACAAGTTTTTCAGGAGATGAACCGAAAACGGAGACAGTGCGTTGTGTGCCGATGGGAGGAACGCTACCCTACAGAAGTCACCAATTATTGCGTTCTACACGGCGTGGCGTTGTGCAAAGTTGTCCACACAGAAGGCGTTCCAAAGGCCTTCATGTGCCCGCACGTGTCTTGGACATGCTGGGACAAATATCATCGGTTTTACATCTCGAAGAATTTGTTCTCAGGCAAAGGTAAGGTTCGCACGAGCTCGGATCTTTACAAATTGAAGCCGAAGAAGCCGAAGAAATCTCCTGGCAGCTTAGCTAAACCAGCACAACCGTAGACGCAGCGCATTCTCTTGCAATGTACTAGTAGTAGTTAGATTTCATGAAAGCACCATTCTAAAAATGAGTGAAACTGTATTGGATAAACTATTCTAAAGCGCTGCGCATGATACTTGAATAACTATACTAAAGAGAGGCGCATGTTACTTGAATTAACTATACTAAAGAGATGCGCATGTTACTTGAATAAACTATGGAAAATATTTGCAAAGTCTGCTTCACTGGGTAAGTTCTCTGAGTGCATTACTTAGATGGCCACACTACAGTCACATGCAGCGTACTCACACACCGCACGCCATCTTCCTCGCCGCCATAAATGTACGCTGACTCCTCACTCACGCTGCTTTCACTATCCGAGCCCGACGCAGGAGCTGGCGATTCCTCAACAGTAGAACTAGCACTACCCGTGGTCGAAGTAGCGTAGCTAGTGGCAGAGATCCCTGCAGCAGACGCGCTGGTACTAGCGACAGCAGACTTTGTCGACGAAGCTGTTGTGGTAGTAGTGTCTGTCGAAGTGCTTAACGTTGTCGACACATCCCCATTCACATGAATGTCACTATCCGAGTATTGACACAGTGGATCCTTGATGCCGTCACCCAGATCCGGCTCGCCGACTTCACTGCCTTGATACCATGCACACACTGCATATCCATCGCCATCAGAAGAGATGTAGATGTACTGAGCGTGGCCTCATCGCCGTAGTTATTGTTCACCGTCACGATACTCTTACTAGGATTCACAGCGTACACATTGGACACCGTAACGAAACGCTGTCTATCACCACACGGGCCACACGAACGATACAACTTCCCGAACGTCTCGGCGTAGAAGCCGTCGATCTTGACGGAGCCATAGCCGTTGTGCTGGATCACCTTGTCGTCGGCTCATTTCTCGTGGCGACTGCTACGCCGTACTCCCCGTTCCCGACCACAACTGTGGCAGAAGATGGCACGCGCTATGGCGTCTTGAAGCTCCCGGCTACCCTCGCCGGCGGCGGCTACGCCGCCTTCAGAGCCAGGGGGTTGTTGAGTAGAGTCTTGGCGTCATTGAGTTTTGCTCAATCACATGAGGGCGCGTTTGTCTGGGCGGAGAAACGCTCATTATCGACCAATTAAAATATGGCGAGGACGAGTACAGTCTTTTATGAAAGGGGTCACCATGCGCCAGTTGACAATAATAGCCAAGCTAAGTATCAGCTGTTTATCACACAATCTCCTACAAGGACATACCGTTCTTTATGAAAGGGGTCAGAATGCCCGCATTGACTTCGTAACATCTTGGCTTGTATGCCATACTTTAATGCAATCAAAACCGACCGTTCACAAAAGGGTTAACCCCCCCGCACTCACGGCCAAAAATGCCCCCTGTCCACGACTTCACATGTTGTATATACTACATGTTAAAAATAGGCTATACTTAGCGTTTGTATTGGACAAGAAAGTACGAGGCCTTTTTTTGAATCTGCGGAAAGTTGACCTGATGAGCAAACTTTGCTTGCAAACTTCGTTGCTCGCACTCTGTCCCCGCATGTAGTTAGATCTACCGTCTACGGACATCTAGATTTGCTCAGGGTGTATATTCGACATGTTAGAGTTGACCCTTTTATCGGGAACAGCCAAAGCAAGGGCAAATTTCAAAGTCTATGCAACAAGTCAACATTGATTGCTGTGAAAAAAGTATTCATGTTTGCTCAAGAGGCTACACTCATCAACTGCGTGCGCGTTACACACTTGAAACGCCACTTTCAGCCTCAGGGTGCTCCTCGGGGTGCTCCTGCTCCTCTGTGGTCTGCTCCTCGACTTGTTCCTCGGCTTGTTCCTCGGCTTGCTCCTCCGTCTGCTCTTCATCGCCACTGCCGGTTGCGCGACGACGCTTCTTACCGAGAGGCCGCATCTGGATGCCTCTCCCGACACGAGGGCGCGGGCGGTCTTCGCCGTTCCGCCACTTGATGTGCCAGATCTGGTGGCAAGTCATGGTGTTACCCGTATAGTGCGCGGGTCGAACGCGGTCACACAGGTAGACACTGCATACATGACGTTAGTATATAAGAAGGTTCAACTCAGATGCAATATGCTCACCGCTTGTTGCCGTCGCTGCATGCTTCACAGTAGAAGCGAGTGGCGCTTCGCTCGCCCACCTTCTTCTTCCGGATGGAGCAAACTTTGCACTGATGCTGGGGGCGCTTACGGATGCCGTCACGCACCTGCGTCCACTCCGGGAATTCCGTGAGCTTGTGCTCAACAGAAACGTTGTCTCTTGTAGGCGTCGGCGGGCCGGGCGAAGAAATCTGCGCATGCAAAATATCGCAGAGTCAACATGTTGTATAATATACATAAACCTCAGCCAAACATGTTGTACATACCTCATCAATCAAGTCGTCTGCGGTAACCTGCAGCAGCTGAGCTTGCAGCTCAGACAAGAATTGCGCGTGGTCAGCAACTTCTACTCCGCGTTGTTTCTGGGCCTCCCGGAACACAATGAAGGCATTGACTAATGCCATATCCACGAGTCCCAGAAAGATCGTCTTGTAGTATTTGCGGAAACGGACGGCTAGCTGCAACGAATAGCGTTGCAGGCGTAGTTGGTCGTGAATATCTACCCCACCCATCCACCGATGGTAATCTCGCATGGAGGACGGGCAGGGTATCACCGCCTGTTGGCCACCTGCAGTTCGTCTTCCTGTAAAGGTACAAAATAAAAAAGTTAGAAGCCATCTTGATCGTTAGAACCTCATAATCCACTTACCGCATGTTTCAACTGCAGTGCTGCTACCGGTCGACAGCAGATACACCGGCAAGCGATCCCACCACAGCATGACTTGGAGGGCCGGCAAGCATTTGGCTACAGCGATCGTGGCAGATCCGCGTGGAGTTCTTGCCGGGCGTGTTGCATCTCGAACAACTATCGACGGGGGGAACCCCTTCTTGTTCGTCTGAATGGTCCCCACTGTGTAGACGTTCCGCATGTAGAGCTGTAGAGCCAGCTGAATGGAGGTGTAGAACCTATCGGTAACAACAGCGTAGTACACGCCATCTTTTGGCGCTGGTAACACTTCATGCAGGTTGCGGATCACGGCAGCAGGTCCAGAGTTGGGGTCTGCGGAAAACAGTGTAGGATCCGCGCCATTCAGCTCGTCGGAATGCTGGTTTGACCCACAGTAGACTTCAATTCTAACACGATGCATATACAGCATAACCATTGACAACTGAGAGTCAATATACAACATGTGATACTTAGCCAAAAAAAACCGAGCTCTCCACGATGGAGGCGCGGAAAAAAATGCAACATGCACTCCACATAACGATAACGTACCGAAGACAGTAAGCTGTGTCTGCACAGCAGGTCATAAACAACTTGGTCCCCCACTTGTGGGGCTTGTCCTTCATGAACTGCCGCGTCACGTTATATCGGCTCCTGGATGGTATCATGGCTTCGTCAAATGCCAATACAGGGGGGACCATGTAGCCCCTTGGAAACGTGCGCTGCAAAGTGTCCACCACTGAGCGAACCTTCCAAGCTCGATCAGTCTCTGCCCTAGAGTCCGTGTTGTCCGTAAAATGTAGATTCTGCATCACTCTGTTGAAGCGTGCCTTGGACATAAACCTCCCGAATGTACCTTTCGGTACGGCTCCGACTTTAGATGTTCCCCAGTGATCCACCAATCGCCGCGCGTGAGGGCACAATATACGCGCCACAAGTAGTCCAATACAGTGCAATACTTCTTCGGTCTTGATCTTCTTGTGTCTTTTTGTCTCAGCAAGCAAAACCGCGTCTCTCGTGACGTTCTCGTCTTTCTCTAACTGCTTCTCATGCATGCGATCTACACGCTCGTTCAGGTGCTGATTGTAGTATCGGTTGCTCTCTCTCGCGATCCTACGCCACAGACTCGCAGGCATAAAAAACAGGAACAATCCCAGAGGTGAGTCAGCGTGATCCAGTGCCGCTTGGGTTGGCCCGTACTCCCCCGCATACAAACCAGGGTACGGCTCCGGTCTAACTGGCTGTGATGTAGTATCTAGAAGAATCATACACCATGAACAAATGAGAACATGTTGTATATACATCATCACCCAGAATTGAGACTCACCAAAGTTCCAGCCATCCTTTCGCATCTTAGCCAAAGCAGCCTCGTCTTGAGCAAGCACTGCCATCTCATCCTTCGTCAAAGTGAGCCAATTCTCCGTCGTAGTCTTCCAGTCCCGGGTTAGCTTGGCCATGGACGCCTTCAATCGTTCCTTTGCTAACTTCCGCGTCGCTCGGTTTCTTTCACGAGCAAGAATAGCGTCTGCCTCCAATGACTGCTCACTTACGCCAGGTAGATTCTGCTCAACCACTTCTTCCACTGACAATCTACCTCCCTCGTTGGCCAGTATCGCGTCTTCCACCGCCAATCTCGCTTCTTGTTGCAGATCCGTGTCGATGTACCAGTCATCGGAATCGACAACGTCACCCTCCTCGTCTGAATTCATCGCTTGGTATTCCTCCTCTTAAGGGTCAGACACATCGGGGCTGTTAGTGTCTCTGGAGAGCAAAGTGGGTGGACGTTCAGCTTCCGCCAAGTCATCGGTAAGCGCTCTGTTCATTCATGTTGTATAATACAGTATCAACAAAGTTAGAACATGTTGAATATACACCATCATAAAACTGCGCTACTCCACCTTGCAACTCTTTGTGGGCGCTGTTCTTGACTCGGGTTGCTATCAGTCCCAACAGGCGTTCTGAAATTCATCAAACCCGACACATGTAGATTATACAACATAAAGCTCGTGCCTCTATGACGGATATACACCATGCCACATACCTGATCTCTGAAGACACGCTTTCGTCGTCGTCATCACCTTCTTCATCAGTGTTCACGTCGTGTGGGGTCGTATTCTTCAATCTCTTCGCCTTCGCGGATGTCGACGGGTGCGGAGATGCCTTCCGCTTTCCGGGAGCCTTCCGCATCACTTCTCCTTCTGTCGCTTCGTCTTTCTTCTTCTTTGCGAGCTGCTCAAGTGCTCGCGCTCGTGCACCAGCACCACGCACCTCTTCTTCACCGACCCGCCGACGCTCAGCAGCCTTCTTGGCAGATCGGCTAGCTGCCACAGAAGTACTGTAGCACACGCAATGGCCTCTTTCTCCTTCGCCGTCTTCGCCTTCCGCTTGTTCTCAGCTGCTTGCTTCTTCGTGACCTTCTTCGGCGCTGTCGCACCGCCGCTCCCGTGGTTCCCATCGGCTGCACCAACCCCTTCCTTCTTCCGTGCGGACGCAAGGATCTTGGCCTGCCTTTTCTCATGTGCAATGTACGAGGCGACCTTGCCAATAGGTGGTCGACGAGGTGCTGCTGGTATGCTCGCCGCTGCGGGCGGTGTGACTGCAACTGTCGCGGGTGTCTCCTCGCCGTCGTCTGCATCAGTGTCGCGCCTGCCTTCGATGAAGGCCCGGTGTTCTGCAAGCATGCGCTGTCGATCCGCCCTGCTGCGGCCTTCCAGCCGCGCGGTGAAGTTTGCTTTTTCCTTGCGAGTCTCGCGGCGTCCAGCCATTCTCCGCCTTCCGGTTCTTCTTCTCGAATGAGAGAGAATGAAAGGGGGCGGCCTCACAGCCATGAATCCCCAAGAGTCTGGTCGCAAAAAATGAGACATCCACAGTTTATTCTTTGCAACCTCATGTACAAATTTTGTTCGTTTCAAAACCTAGCCCTGTGCATTTCAGTGTCTTTAACATGTAGTATATACAACATGTGAGAAAAAGAGACATCGCGTACTTTTTTCTCACATGTAGTCAAATACAACGCGTGAGTGCGGGGGGGTTAAGTGAGTTTAATGAGCATTATACAGTAAAGTACTATTAGTATGTACAGTATTGCGGCAACAGCTCACATGTAAATCTGCCGCACCTTGTTCTGTCAAATCTCTGGACATTAATAACCTCGCGTAAAGAGTGATGTAGGACAGCCCTCCGGGCCGGCGTCAAGGTGCCATTGCCAAGCTGCCTGCAGCGGCCTACCAGCCAGCGACATGTTCGGTGGCCTTGCCCATCGATCAAGTCAGCTCGTCTTGATGGCGCGACTGCGTCTAATTGGCTGGTGGCGGTTTGTTAAAAAATGGGTTAAAGCTGCAACCTCTGTCATTTGACAAACTGTGCACATATTAATGATGTCCAGTCTTCTTGAATGACCTGTAAATACTCCTCTTTCGTCAGTATATACGCTATCTTTGCTACCAACGGATTCTTTTCCGCTTTAACAGTGACGTCGACAGCCGTTACGAAACGGGCGAAACTTCAGATTTGGCTGGCTGTTGTGACTTGTGACTTGGGTGGGCGTCTCATTCTCGCATTGGCAGTCCTCGCCACCAACCGCCTCGGATCCGCGCACTCCACATCTTTTTACAGCAGATCACTATGGGCAAGGGACAGCGAGCACGCAAAGCTGCGGCCGACGCCATGATGGCGGCTGCCATGGCTCAAAGCACGCCGTCCGTGCTGGAACAGGAGTACAACGCGCCGTCGTCGCTGCAGGTCGTGGCCCCCAAGAGTTCAGGCCTCAATGTAGTCATGCCGACGGTGCACAAGAAGCCGTCGCCACCTCCTTCCGAGACGTCGGCGTCTTCGGCGGACGACAACGATGAGTTCCGTGAACTGGCTACGGAGGAGCAGCGCGAGGCACTCCGAGCTCTTGAGGACGTTGAGGCTGTTAAGGCGCAGCTCAGCACCATTCTGTCTCGTCTCGTCGCTGCGTTCTCGTCCAAGGGTGAGCGTAGTGCTGCTGCTGCTGACATTGTCACAGCTATGGAAGTTGTGGGTGTTGCCAGCCTTGCAGGAATTTACGTGCTCAAGGAGCTTAAGAAGTTCCTCGTTGCTAAGCCCACTACTGCTCGTGAGGGATCACTGCTTGCCTTCATTGCTCTGTGCAAGAACGAGCAACTGTCGTCCGTGATGGAGCCTGTGGCGGTGGAGCAGCTGGTGACACTCATGCAGCGCCACGCTGACTCGGAGCACGTCGTCAAGAACGCCGCGGCCTCGCTGGCCAAGGTTATCACTCAGAAGGTTAATCCTCTTGCCATCCACACGGTTCTGAAGCAGCTTTACAAGGCAATGGAGCTGCGTCAGTGGCAAAGCAAGGTCGCTGCGCTCAACTTTCTCAAGGATCTGAGCGAGTCTGCTAGCGAGGAGGTTTCTGGATGGCTGCCGGAGATCATGCCAATTGTCACTGAGTATGTGTGGGACACAAAGAAGCAGGTGCAGGCCGCGTCCATTGATGCTCTCATTGCTGTCTGCTCCAAGATTAACAACGACGACGTTGTGCCACTTGTGCCTACTCTAGTGGGCGTCATTGCTCGCCCTGAAGAGACCATGAAGGCCATCGACAGCCTTCTGGCTACCACTTTCGTGGCGAACGTGGACGCTCCTACGCTTTCTCTGATTGCACCGCTGTTGCACAAGGCTCTGCGCGACACGAGCATACACAGCTCCTCTCTGAAGCGTAAGGCTGCCAAGATTATTGACAGCATGTGCCGCCTTGTAGTGCGTCCTTCCGACGTAATGCAATTTGTGCCGCTGCTGCTTCCCCAGCTCGAGACGGCCATCGACCGTCTGATTGACGAAGAAGTTGTTGAAGCTGCTAAGGAAGCGCGTGCTCACCTCGTGCACGCTGCTGGTGACGGTGAGGCCATGGAGGAGGACCCGATCGAGATCCGTAAAAAGCTTGAGACGGACATTCTGACGGCTTTCACGGACACGCTCGACCGCCCGACACACCCTGGTCTGAACGACTTCACTTTGGAGTACGTCACTGATGTATGCACGGAGCTGGCCACTCAGAACCGTGGATCGGAGTGGCGTTCCATTGTCATGGCTTACCTGCAGCCACACATGCACGACGCGGACGCTGAGCACATTTGCGAAGCTCTTCGTGCAGCAGGCGGTGGCCTGGGTGAGGAGCGTGAGAAGTCGACGGACCCGAATGACGTGTGTGACCTGGACTTCTCGCTCGCTTACGGTGGCAAGATTCTGCTGCGCAACGCGCGTCTGCGTCTCACTCGTGGGCACCGGTATGGTCTGATCGGTAAGAACGGCGTGGGCAAGACTACGCTGATGCGCAACCTCGCGTCGGGTGCCATTGAAGGTCTGCCGGAGACCTTGCGCTCTGTGTACGTGCAGCACGAGGACATCGTCGCGAGCCAGGGAAGTCTGCTGGAGTCCATGTGCAAGGCACCGGAGCTCTCTCACCAAACTCCTGACGTTGTGGAGAAAACCCTGACCGACATCGGCTTCACGCAGAAGATGCTGGATGGCGACATTGACGAGCTGTCCGGAGGTTGGCGCATGAAGTTGGCACTGGCTCGTGCCATGCTGTACAACGCTGACGTCCTGCTTCTTGATGAGCCCACGAATCACCTGGATGTGCACGCTGTGCAGTGGTTGGTGGACTACCTGAACTCCCTTGACACCATGACGGTTCTGCTGGTTTCTCACGACACCGGCTTCCTGGACAACGTTTGCACGGACATTTTCCACTACGAATCGAAGAAGCTGGTGTTGTACCCGATGACACTGTCCAAGTTCGTGGACATCCACCCGGAGGCAAAGCACTACTATGAGCTCAAGTCGTCGGACATGATCTTCAACCTGCCAGAACCTGGCCGTCTCGAGGGAATCAACTCGATGACTCGTCGTATCCTGACGCTCGACAACGCCACGTTCACTTACCCTGGCGCTGCCAAGCCTCAGCTGTCCGATGTGTCGGTGAAGCTGTGTCTGGCATCGCGCGTTGCTGTGATCGGTGCTAACGGTGCTGGCAAGTCCACTCTGATCAAGATGATTGTACAGGAGACGTCGCCCGACACGGGCACCTTTTGGAAGCACCACGCTGTGCGTGTGGCATATGTTGCTCAGCACTCGTTCCATCACGTTGAGAAACACCTTGAAAGCAGTCCCGTTGAGTACTTCCAGTGGCGTTTCGGTGGAGAGAACGGCATCGATCGTGAGCTGGGCGACCACGTCAACCTGAAACAGACCGAAGAGGAGAAGAACCTTGTCGGAAAGAAGCAGGGCCAGGTGGAGAAAATCGTGTCGCGTACCAAGGGCAAGCGTGGCACGCTGGAGTACGAGTGCAAACTTGTTGGCATGACTGAACGCCACAACAAGCGCTACACTCTGGAGCAACTGCAGGAAATGGGTCTTGGCGCTCTTGCAGAGGCTGAGGATATCCGTCAGGCTACGCTGGCTGGTGGTCTGGATCTGCGTCCGCTTACTACGAAGGAGATTCAGCGTCACCTGGACGACTTCGCTCTGCCGGCCGAGTTCGGCACCCACGGCAAAACCCGTGGACTGTCTGGTGGTCAAAAGGTAAAGCTTGTCATCGCTGCTGCTATGTGGAACCGCCCGCACTTGCTCGTGCTGGATGAGCCGACAAATTACTTGGACCGTGCTGCGCTTGGCGCTTTGGCGGACGGTATTCGTCAGTACGCTGGTGGTGTGATCATGATCTCCCATAGTGAGGAGTTCTACAACTCGCTGTGCACGGAGAAGTGGCTGGTGGAGTCTGGCCGCTTGACCATCATCGGTGAAGCCCAGGAGAAGGAGTACCGTGCTGGTGGTGGCCGCAAGGTGATCGAGGAGGAGCCCGAGGAGGAGAAGAAGGTCGGAAGCAACATCAACTCGAATATGAAGCGCACCAAGCTGACGAACCCCAAGACGCTGCGTCCTCTGAGCAAGCAGCAGATCCGTAAGCTCAGCAAACTGTGTAAGGCTGCAGGCGTGTCGTTTGACGACTTTGTGGACGGGATCACGCGTGAGAGTCCCGAGTGGAAGTGGCTGTAAGCGATAAACCTAACTTACTACTGTATCTGTTGAATCAATAGACATCCAACGCTTAAAAACGAGCAAACTACAGAGATTGTTTCTAAGCACAAGCGTTATCTTGTGTAGATTTTTATCGTGTTGCTATTCCTCGTGTTCATCTGGTCTTCGAGCGACTGCATCAAGTCGATTGTCAACGATTTCGATCGACCCAAGCAACAACGTCCTATTGCATTTGATTGGACAGTAATGGTGCAATTTTCAACAAACGTTTCCATGGGCCGAAGTCGAAGCCGGAGCCTGCCTCGCGAGCGATCAACCCGCCGCCGCCTGCCCCGCAGTCGTAGCAGGAGTCGCAGCCAGGATCGTCTAGGCAGACGCAATAGGAGCCGCAGCCGCAGCAACAGCCCCGTGGACCGTCGTAGGAGCTCAAGAAGTCGAAGCCCCAGCATCGCGTCATATCGGTCTAGCAGCGAGGAGAAAAAGTACAAAAGGCACAAGAAACACTCCAAGAAAAGCAAGAAAGAGGAGAAAAGAAGACACAAGAAACACAAACACAAGAAGGACAAGGGCGAGGGAGAAGATGAGCCCGTAGTGACTACTACGACTGTTATTGCTGAATCGGAACAGGTACCGGACGACACTACGGAGACTTCAGACGCTACGGAGACTTCAGCACCAGTTGACGCTAGGAACTTCTTCGCACAGCTCCAGAAGCAAGAGGCAGCCAAGGAGCCGGTGGGCACAGTTCACGCTCGAGGATTACCTGCACCTGTGTCAGCAACGGCCATTTCGACGTCCGACAAGTGGGAGTGCAGTAAAGCTGGCTGTGGCAACATGAACTCTAAGCACGCGCCGTCTTGCAATAAATGCGGTGCAATGAAGAGATTAACCGAGTGGAGATAGAGTAACGTACTCCTGATGAGGTGCTAGAGAGAACCAGCACATGAGAAGTCTTGTCATAAAACTGAAGAAATTCGTCGATAAAAAAACAGTATCCGCTTCATCGCAACGGCAGCAAAGTCTCCGTCGGCGTGGACTGGCAAAGACGTTGGATTTTCTTCGCTCAAGTAGCCGGTAGAAGGTCGCTCGAACTGCTCGATGTCGCTCGAACTGCGGCGTGGATGATACGGCGAGCATCGCGCGTCGCAGGGGTCGACGCAAAAGTGTATCGAGCGCTGATTCCTCGTCGGGTAAACTTCAGAGCAGCCCCCAGCCGACAAAATCCCGAGCAAATCCAGCTGTGTATAAAGTGTCTAAAAAATTCCTCCCGCCTATGGTTATTCCGTTCGTGACATTAGGGGGGGTCAAAGTCGTCCAAAACTATGTCTATTTGTATGCAAAACGTGTATCCATTTCATTTGCATAAGCGTGCCCATTTTGAAATGGACCCGGTCATGAGCGGGTCCATTTTAAAACGAAGCGTGGGCAAAACACACACACACACAGCGGAGTGACCTTCACTCTTGTTTCCGCACTCGAGTGCGCGCGCACGCCCACCAAGCCGAGCACATCTGCGTCTCCGTTCATCCCTGTCCGCACAAGCGTCGGCGATCAGGTACACTACACTCTTGTCGCGAGGCAATGCCGCTCTTGACTTGCTGCTGGCATTGTGTGCGCTGTAGGAATGGGGAAGACCGCATGAGCCTCGAAGGTCCACCTCACCAGCGATGATTACCGCATTATTGTGGGCTGGATGGAAGACAAAGAGCATTTTGACTGGATTCATGGGACCTCGGAGAAGACAACCGTGAGCGGAGAGCCTAAAGTGACCAAGTCCGCCGCCTTCAATGCCCTTGCCGAGCATCGTTTCAAGAACTCCACGAACCCCAAATCAATGCAGCCACAATGCGCTCCCGCTGGACAAGGTACAAGACCAAGTACACCGATACTCTCAAGGCCAAGACATCAGAGACAGGAATGGGACTCACACCGCAAGAGCTCAACAAAGGCATGACGATTGAAGACAAGATAAACGAGATGTGCCCGCATTTTGACCGCATGGATAGCTTGTTCAGAGAGAAGCCAAACGTGCAACCAGCGGGGACACTTGAGATGGGAGCTGTTGTGACGTCTAACAGCGACTCGACGATTGACGAAACAGAGATTACCAGCACCACGCAGCCTACCCACCAAAGTGTAGCGTTTTCAGCAAGTGCAATAGCTTCTCATCCCGGTGGATCCGCGTTCTCTGCATCAAATTCGTCCAGCGAGGAGCTGTTGTCTTCATCTTCATCGCGCAGGCGGATATGACCCCTAGAAGCTCCGAGAGGAGCTGCTGGCGCTCAGAAGTCTTCGGCATATCGCGGAATGAAAATACACACCTCTTGATACTTTGACCCGCCCCTTTTGATTTCTGTTCATTTATTGGTCGAAATAATGTCTATTTGTCTGTGAAAAAGCTGTCGGCCTTTTCTGTCTGTTCGCCAACTTTGACCCCCCCCTATTAGGTACTACTCTGTCCCGAAAAAGTTACACGGTTCGGCTTTACACCACAATTATACTTGCTTTTACTATACCTACAAATCCCTGTGATAGAGACAGGACCTCAGCAGCTCTACTTAAGCTTCGGTGCTCAGGGGATGTCTTCCCTCCTTCTCCAGGTGAACGTTTCCCATGTGAACAGGTTTGAAGTCGTCCCCACCTTTCTCCTCAATGCACTGATTCATTGTCGTCAGCAAGCTCTGGAACGGGGCGTTTATAGTAGCTGGCGGAAGCTCCCAATACCCTGCATCAACAATTGCAATGATCAAATTCGTCGGCCACCAGTGCTAGAGCGGGCTCCCCCGACGGAGAGACTCAAGACGGCGGAAACCACGCGGCTGCAGTCCTCTTCGCTCGGTTCTTTTGTGGCATGGGAGACGATGGGGTGGGGTGGGCGAAATCTTTAATGTGCATCTCTCGCACCAGCAGATAAGACCCCAGATCGCCACTAAATTAGCTGATTCGCGGTCAATTTTGCGGCTCACGGCGAGCTGCGCACACCGTTGAAATGCACAGGGTGCGCCCTATTCATTTCTGCCAATTAAACGCACTGATTGCGCGTTTCAGCGAATCAAAGTTAGGAAAAGCACTTTCGTGCAACATTTCCGGGACAGAGTAGTACATGTGCAAACGGGTGGTGCTACAACGTACAGCCACAGAGTAAAAAAAAACTCTCAAACCTACATTAGAGGCTTTTCGAAATCGATTAGAGTTGCGTTTGAGTTTCAGACGACACCGTTTTATGAGCGCTGAAAGGAGAATGCAAAGCCAACCAAACTTGCCTTTCGAAGACCACTAGATTTAGTTTCAGTTTCAGTCTGGTTGAGTGGCGATGACAGCTGCCTCTGGCGTGAAGACCCAGGAGAAACCTGCTTCGCTTCCTGACGTCTCCACACCGTCTCGCAAGAACTTTACTGTAGCTGACGACCTAGTTTTACTGCGATGTGTTAACTTAGTGAGGCCATGGGAAGCAGCTGTGGGAACAACAAACGGTATAATGAAGGCCTTCGAAGTTGTGGCAGATAAGTGCCGTGTCGTTGATGGATTCCTCAAGAAAGATGGCCCAGCACTACGAACCCGTTTTGATCGGCTTGTACGCACGTTTAGGGAGGCGCAGCGGGCGTCGCTGCGATCTTCGGGATCTACTGAAGACTATAAGGAACGTGACTGTCTGCTCCAAGACATCGTGTGCAGGATGGACAACTGGAAGGAGCTCACAGAAGAGGAGAGGGCTAGGAGAAGAGCTAAGACCGAAGGCATCGAGTCGTCAGGAGAGCTTATGCGTCGCCTAGCAATGGATGAGCTAGAAGATGAAGCACTTAGTGAAAACGAGGGAGATGGCGAACATGAGGCTAGTGAGGCTAGTGAGACAAGCGAATCTAGCGAATGCGTCCAGCCTTCATGCAGCCAAGAGCAACAACAGTCTGCTGGATTAAAGAGAAAGGGGAAATTGGCTACGCGTCCTCAACGCGCTCAGAAGACAAGCAAGCGTGAGAAGCTGAGCGCTGTCACCGACGGAATAGCACTCGCCATAGAGCGCTCACTTGGCGATGACACGTCCAAGTATACATACTTACGAGAGCGGCTGGAGTTTGAACGTGAAGATTCTGCCAGGAAGTTGGCGTTTGAGGAGAAGAAGATGATAGCAGAGCGCGAGAGAGATGAACGACGAGAGGAAGCGGAGCAGGAACGTGCCCGCACAAACCAAGAGTTTATGCTCAAGTTGCTGCAAATTGCAATGGGAAAGCGAGAGTAAAGCTGTGCATTTTATCTAGCTGGCTAGATAAAGATCTAATAGAGGTGGCTTCATCCCGAAGTACATGGAAATCTGATTTCCATACGGTTGCATGCACGTATGACAGTTGGTTAGCAGAATTGCCACCAAAAAGAGCTTGCCGACAGGGGTTTGCCTCACCTTCATCTTTTTGTCCCAGTTCACGAAAGCCCATAACCCCTTCACGCGACCAAAGCTCCACTCCACGGACTCACGCACACGACTCATGCAACGATTGAATGTTGCTTCACGGCTTGTAGGAGCCGCTAACGCGAATGGACTGCAAAGATAGTCCTCTGTTCCGTATGCGGGATCGCCATAAATCAATTTCCCCTCAAAGTTTCCGTCCTGCTCCAGAACCTGTAACAGCCCACTCATGCTAAGCATTGTACTGTCATGACGCCGCCCTTCAACAGGCCCGTATACGCTAGCAAGGATGCCATCAGGCGTAGTCACAGCTTGCCAGTTGAGGCAATGCCGACGAGGGTGTCCGTTGTAAACAGAGCGCTGCAGGTTCTCATACGGCGACGACGGGTTGCATCGCGCACTCGGTCTTGCGATGTACTGTTTAGTTCCGTCGATAAATCCCCAACATGAACGAAGAAGCCCTCCTTTTCTGAAAACTGCATCGCAATACTGTTCGACACGGTCAGCAACCATGCTGCTGGCAAAATACAGTCGTCTTGAATGCAGACGATGTAGTATCGCAATGGTCTCCTTACAGATACGGCTGTACGCTGCGGTGGATCGACCAAATTCGTTGGAAACAGTGAACAGCTTGGATGGCTCGGCCAAACGGCGGCATACCATTGCCAGTGCCTCAATACTGGAGACGACGTCGCCTTCTGGGGTTCGCACAGTCGGTTGAGGCAGTTGTAGCTTTACAGATAAACACTGTAGCTCCGCGATAGTAAAATTGTAGCGAACGCGGGCCGTAGAGTCATCAAGTGTCGGGTCGAAATGGTTGGAAAAGTTGATTTTAGAGCTGCGCTCAAGAAGGCGAAAGCAGTGGTTCTTCATCAATGAGTCCATGATGGCCAAGAATTTTCTCTTCTTGCCTCTTGCCGCTACCCAAGCGCCGCAGATGACTACCGACGCTTGTTCTGCTGTCAGTTTCGGCGCTACGAACACCATTTCGGCGGTGTTGTTGACTGCCCTCGTCACCACTCAAACTCAAACGTTGGCTCGAGTTTCAAAGCTGTTTTACTCTAACCTAACCGTCGCTAGAGTTTCGTTTGAGCAGTGTACGCCCCGGCGGTGTTCACGACGCTGAAACTGAGACCGGACTCGTTACTGCAACCATATATGAGACATGTAAAGTTGCTTTAACGCCTTTCATGGTTGCTATAGCACTTTTTTAAAATTACCGTCGTAAACTAAAACCAAAAATTCTAAATAATCCCTACACCATACACAAATGCTACGTAATAGATACACAAACGTTACACAAATTTTATTAAGTACGATATGATTAAGTACGATATGATTAAGTACGACTTCTCTGAACCGCTCATTTGAAGATCTGCGCGGGAGGGGGAGGATCTTCTAGCACATCCAGCGAGGAACGGGCGGGGGACTAATGGAGCAACCACAGAACGCTCCAGCAAAGGCCGGTACGCTTATGAATGAGAGGGTATTATTAGAACTGAGTTTAAGCAGATTTCTGATGCAAGTTTCTGTAGGCCGGAAGTTGCGAAGCCTTAACAGAAGCCTCAAGGTCGCTTATGACGCGCTTGGTATTGAAGATGACGACCTCAGTGACAAGGATTTCGAACCTGGGGACGATTTGGACGACGAAGATGAAGACGAAGGGGTTTCTACGACTAAGACGCGCGAAGATTCTGCTCGAAATTCTGGTTCGTTCGTTAACCTGGTCATTTACCTAAGATTTTGTATTTTGCTAATGATCCTTTGGGTGGTGATGGTTAGCGAGTAAAAGAGGACCTCTGAACAACCAGACCATCAAGCTCTCAGGTATGGTTGCTTTTGTTGTATATGGTTGTTTTTACGTGTGTATGGTTGCTTTTAGCTATTGTGGTTACATTAACGTCTTACATGGCGGAAAATTTCCTCTTTGTTTCTCAGATTCCAAAACTCCATTGTCATGCGCTTACGCATGTTGTGAATGATCTTGTGCAATTCACGTGAAAGTCGCATTGCTCGTGGTACAGCTGATAAAGTGAAGGCCATTCATGAGAAACTAGTGGACGAGCTGAAATAAGCAATAATAAAGCAGTATTAGCTTTATCAGGAGGAACGCAACACTATTCGTTCAATCTGGCTACTGCCACATCCAGTAGCGCTCGAAAAGATAGCGGATAGTCTTGAATGTCGCTGGAGTTTTCTAGCTCGGAAGCCAAAGCATAAATGGTTTCCTCGTTCTCTGCAATCCGGGACAACAGCTGGACCTGAAGGCGCAAAATGCTCTCTAGACTTGAACCAATCTTCTCGACGGTGTTTTTCATTTCTCCGAGCTCTTCGATTCGCGCGCGCACCAACTCGCGGGAAAGCGATCTTCTGTCCATGTCGTTCGCTCTGAAAATCGCCAAGTGTTCAATGTGTGTACCACATGTAGTTATGTAGCACACTAAATATAGTGTGGTATACCCTATTGTATGTGACATACACATGTCTATTTTTAGACTCTGCAGCGTAATATATGAAGTGAATTGGTGACAACGACGACGTGTTCGTGTAAGTTATTATTCCTTACCTGGTGATGTGGTTGCTTTTAGCTTGTAAGGTTGTTTTACGGGTTGTTGTATTGTCGTACTATGGTTGCAGTAACGCCTCTCAACTGAGACTCAAATCGGGTGTTTTTGCGGCTTCGAAAAGTCTCTATTATCCATCTGGCACTTGTGCACGTTCGTCTCTAAAACCATCTCGTGTCCAGTATACTTTGAAAATCGCACTTAATTGACCAATCCCCACTCTTTCTTCTCCCGCTCAGCTCCTTCTCTTCAGTGTCAGTATCGGATATCATCGCGCACAGTCACACGGAGACCATGAGCGACGGCCAGATCCTGCGCACAGGTGTCCTGTTCAAGAAGGGCTCCGGCACGGGACCGTTCGGCCGCAAGAACTGGAAACCGCGCTACTTTGTGCTTACGCCCTCGCGTCTACAGTACTTCACATTCGAGGATGGCGAGCTCAAGGGCGAACTGAGTCTGCAAGGTTGTGACGAAGGAGTGCTGGAAGTCATGCCTGCTGACAGTATAAAGACCGGTAGCTCCGCCTCCACGATCTGGCGCATTGCCATCAACGCACCTGAGCGCCGTCTCCTGGTGGCTGCAGGAACGGAGATGGAGATGAACGACTGGGTGGACAAGCTCGTCCTGGCCTTCCGTATCAACTCTGGACAGCCGCCAATGCAGCGGGCATCGATGCCAGCCCCTTCTTCTAACAACGGAATCATGGCTGGTAACAATGTCAACAGTAATCCTGTATTTCGGGACTTCCAGAACTTCTCGGTGCCCCGTCGCGGCGTCAACCAACGTCATAGTACTGGGGCAGAGATGCGACCGTCACAGGAAGAGCAAGAGCTGCACGCAGCGCAGATGGAGAGCATGAAGCAGCAGCAGTTAGAGGAGCAGCAACGTTTTGAAGAGCAGCAGAGGCATGAGGAGATCAGACAGGAGCAGGAACTTCGCCGTCAGGAGGAGCAACAGCAGCAGCGTCAGGCTGAACAGGACGCTGAGATGCGTAGACAGTTGGCAGCTCAGCAGGAGCGAGAGCAAGAAGAGGCGGCACAGGCTATGGCACTTGCTGCTGCTGAGGAGTTACAGCGTCAGGAAGAGCAGGAGAAACAGGCGCAGAGGGAACGGGAGAAAGAAATCGAGATGCAGCAGGCAATGGAGTTACAACGCGCACGCGAGGCGGAGGAAGCTGCTCGTATCCAGCATGAGCAGGAGCAGCAGGCGATCCACAATCAGCGATTGGCAGACGAGTTGGCGATGAAGGAGGAGCTTAAACCTCAGCAAGGAGAAGACTTGTTGGAGTTGCAGCGCCGTCAGAAGCGTGAGGAACACGCGCGTCAACGTGCTGAGCGTGAGAAGGCGATCAAGATGAAAATGCAACAGGAACAGGAGCAGGAGGACCTCGCGTTCCGTATGACCCAGCAGATGAATTCACATTTCAGTGTGGACGACGAATCCGACGACAGCGATAATGAACCTGAAGGTTCGCCAATGCCTGGTGCCGGGTCCTCGCCTGCAGGCAACTCTGTCCCAATCGAGGAGGTCACGTCGGCCCTTCAAGCTCCAGCAACTGCACCGCGCTCATCGCTAGTGGGCGACGTGAAGCGCGAGATGATTCAAAAACAACAACAAGAACATCAGCGCCGCCGCGAAGCAGCGCTCAAGCAGGAGCAGAATACGCGAGACACCGAGTGGCGCCAGCAGCAAGTAGAATTGGAGCAACAACGCGCCAAGATGGAGGCTTCTAACGTGCGCGAGGGCCCTCGTAAGGTGGAAGTGGCACCCCGCGAGATTGAAGTGGTGCGACGGGCACCCGTGAAGAAGCCGGCAGCACCACCAGCCGCCCCCATGGAGAGCTTCGAGTTTTAAGGAGCTACACGATGATACGTACACACGTCTCGCATCTTAAGGTAATTGGAGGAGGAAAAAGTAGGGTATGTTTGAATGGAGACTCGTTAGGTATGAACTGCAACGTTTTCCAGTGTTGCTGCATAGCGATGCACACCATAGTGAGATCAAATGTTTGGTTGGTTGAAGTTGGCCTACCCCCAAAACTCAAAATGGACTTGCTTATCTCTTATTGTCTTGCAACTTCTTGCTGAGGAACTTATCATTGTAGTCTACAGTACTCATACCATTATTAATTGTGCATTCATTTTGCTTTATGACAAGAAGTTGATCAAGCTGAGGAGGGACTACCTTTGTATGCGACGCGCGTGCGATTGGCCGAAACTCAGTTCGGAAACAAAAAAAGAATCAACTTCGCCTCGAAGACGCAGAGCATAATGGCAGATCCCCAGCGCAATGTGTCAGCTTATACAGCGCGCGGAAACAGCAACAGCTCTAGCATTTCGCCACCGCGTGCATTGCCTGGCGAGCGCAGTCAATATCCTGTGCGAATGGCTGTGGATTTCACAAAATTGAAGGTATGCACTTGAATTGAAGTTGCACAATTCGTGTAGCAACTTGCATTTAGATGAAAACTGATGCTGCAGCAACCTAAAGGATAAGGTCTAACGGTGTTGCTCCAACTTTTGCACTATTTTACACGTACAGCCAACCGCATTGCGCAAGTATATGGCGTTTCATGGCGTTCCTGAGGTGCCAGGCAGTTCTAGTGACCAATTGGCAGTTACTGTTGCCAGGTGCGTTGCTTAAGGCAACTTGCCTTTGACCATTGCCAGCATCTTGCTGTTGAACAGATTAATTATTCGTTTGATGTTGATTTTTGCAATTTTTACTGTGACCTAAGACACTTCAACGAGGAATGCAAGAAGGCGGATGAAAACTCCAGTATTGCATCCTTCGTATCTTACGTGAGTGGCAAGATGCTCAGTGGATGTTGACAAGTAGTGTTTGCTGAAACGAGGTTTCCATATTATTCTTTTCAGCTCACAGGATTAAATGGCACTATGGAGGCTGCAGAGTTGCTAGGAGGACAGTCTGCTCACCGATTGAAGCCGAAAAATCTGGACTACGCTGACAATGATAAAGAAAACAAACACCGGCAGGTGACACAGTACCACAATGAAGATCTTAGGGCTGTTTTGGCCGAGGAAGATGTTGACAGTCCGCACGACTACGACCAGGAGGACAACATGAACCTTCGTGATGAAATGCGTCCGTTTGTGGTTAAGAAACGGCGGCCACCAAGTGAAGGCAAGAACTCACGTAGGACAAATAGTCGCGGACGAGCAGAGAGTGGCGAACATGAGGCTGCGCAGAAGAAGAAGAAGCGAAAAGGACGGTTGTATTGCATTTGCAAGGACACAAGCTTCGGCAACATGATCGCGTGCGATAACAAGAAGTGTTTCGATCGGTCGAATTGGTATCACATGGGCTGTGTGGGTCTCGATCCACTTGAAGAACCACCCGAGACCTGGTACTGTCCAGCATGTCAGGAAAATGACTTTGCAGACATCCCAGAAAACCGTACGTGTCAGTACTACACCACAGCTCGAGTTTACAACTGCGAACTGATTAATTCTTGCAATTGTGTTACAGAGTACCGGAAACCGGCGGCGAGTGTCACGTATGGAGATATGATCTCGCATGCGCTGGCCGCTTTACCGGGCGGAAAAGTACGTGGTCAAATGGATATGAGCGCTGGTCTGTCTAATTTGCATCCTGTAGGGTTCTTTTAAGGAGATCTGCGACTTTGTCGAGACTGAGTACGAGAGCCAACTCAACTGGAAGCTAGAGAGGTATGGACCCGTGAATAACTTCAACATGGATGTCGATAGTATGTCTAACTAAACCCTTGGTTTTGTACTGTGGTAAATAACAGTGATCAACGCAAGTCTCCTGTGTGGAAATCTTCGGTGCGCAAGATCCTCTTCTCCAATATGCGCTTTCGGAAACACCCCGAGGGCAAAGGCATGTTTTGTCTAGCTGCATAAGCTCGTCACTTTCTTCTGTTCGTTTCTGTCGCGTGACGTTCTCAAGAGCTCGTCACCTTTCGGTCTTTTCCACATCTACTTTCTAAGCGTCCCTGGAATCAATAATTGAAATGAAGTAACATGTTATAATGAATCCGCATTCTGTACAAACAAGTCATTATCCAAGCAAGCACAGCCACAACATGTGCAGTATATTCTGCACGTTATCACGGCATCGCAAAACAGCAACGGTGGGAGCAAGAGGAGGTCATATTGACTCGAATCCTCCGACTCCTAGCACCTACCTACGCAGGAAAGGCGCGAGTCATCTCGGTGTTGCTCCGTCTACTTGTCGTTCGGGTCAAGATCGGGCATGTCTTCGTCGTCGCTATCGCTCTCATCCTCCATCATGCCAGCGGCGTTCTGCGCCGCCATCATCTGGTTGATGTCGAAGCCACCTCCGCCGTTAAGTGCGCTCATGTCGAAGCCGCCCTGCTCCTCCTCGTCGTCGTCCTCGTCCACGAACTTGCTCCAGTCAATCTTGACATTGGTCTTCTCCAGGTTCTTGTCGGCTAGGAGACGTGGCCAGAACTCCTCGTCCTGGTTCTTCTTGACGATGTGGAAATGCACGTTACGGTCCGTCTTGGCCCAGATGCTGTCCTTGGAGTCCACATCCACTTCCTTGAAGAAGTCCAGCTTCACCTCGTACGCCTTGCCATTGCTTGTTCCTCTAAGAATTTAAATAAAGATAATGATAAAAAAAAATAATTCGCCAAAAAAGGGAGGGAAAATCTTGACATAAGACGTACTTAAACGTAAGATTCTTGCTGTTGAGTGTGACCTTCTCGTCCTTGACATCCGGTAGGTCCACAGTCACATAAAGCGCTTCTTTACGCTGCGCCCACTTGACAGGTGCCCACAAAGCCTTCGTCTCCGACATAATTCTCGACTGGTAAGTGATTTATCCTTGGTAGAAGTTTTCCGTACTGACGCGGCAGGATTGGATTCGAGAACGTCTGGTCCGAATGAGTAGTGTGGTCCACGCATGTCAAAAGAGATAAAGCAGTTTGCCAATGACATTACGTAGGTTTTTGCAACTTGACAAGCATAACTTTTTGCACCTAAAATGAAGTGTTTAAGCGAAGACACCCGCACGACATGCCGTGCGTCGTCCACTTTAGACCGCAACAAGCAACTTTACGGCGCTGCCAATATGTTGTCAAGTGATTTATCAAGTTGCTGGAACTCCGCACAGGGAACTCCGCAGCAAGTGCAAGTGCTTTTCCACCGAGTGGTGGACGTTTCCTCACTGTCCATTATGTTTCAAGGAGGTTTCGTTGGACAAGACGTTCAAGTGCACGTGAAGAAGACTGGGGGCAATGTGGCATGGGAACAAATAGATGTTGACGTGGACCCGGAAGATTCCAACGACTTGCAAGAGTTTCAGTGCAATGTGCCGCAGATTGAGGCCATTTCGCTCATTTTCCAACGCAGCACTGATTTCTACGGACGTGTTGTCATTTACCGCTTGCAAGTGTTAGGGACTGAAGCCGATTAACAAAAAGAACTTGTTTCGAGACATTTTTACTTGTTACATGCATCACTTACGCACTTATACACGACCAACGCGTTTACTACCGACACGTACTCGCTACAGGACTCAACTAGTATCTGGCACATTTGCTCTTAAAACACAACGGTTGCCTGCGGTCTGCTGCCGAGGCTCTATTATCCCCTCTATCGCAGCACCGCCTCATACAAGCGATTGGCTCCAGTAAAACATCAACGCGTCTTCACGAAGCATGATGAGGTTGTGCTGGTACTTGGGCAGGGAATGCACCGCCTGTGAATCGCGTCCCAATTCATCCACGAACTGAGACGTGATCTTCTCCCGCTCATCATCAGACAAGCAAACATCTCGCAATGGGTGGAAAACCACTTGAGTCTGAACATCATCTTGAGCTTCACTGTAGAATCCAAGCTGTAAACAAGCAAGAAAAGGAAAGTTAGCATCAAGAGTCACTTGCATCGATTTATCCTTCCATGCGCGGCGTACCATGCGTTGAAATTGGTCAAAGGCAGGCAGGCCAAGCTTCTGCTCCCGCGCATCCGTGTACATCCGTGCCAGGATGTAAAACACTTGATCTTCATCATTCGGTGCCGAGGAACCTCCCCCAAGACCACCAAACTCGCCTAACAGCTGAGGCTCGCTCTGGTCCAGGTTAATACCCATACTAGTCATCTCATTGAAAAGAGACGAGCCGATAACACCGCCAAAGGAAGAGCCGCCTGCCTCCTGCTGATAGTTTTGCGGTTGTTGCTGTTGTGAGTCGAGAGCTGGGTCGTCCTCGACTGCGGTGCTCTTGCTCATGAACAATTTCTCGGTACTGCTATTGCCCATCATCTCCATTTGGTTGTGGAAAGCATTGCTTTCGAACAAATTGCCGGTCGACCCCTGCTCCTGTCCGGGCATAGATCCTTCCGTCGTAACTTTGTTCATGTACGGAGAGATCGTCATAGACGGTCGCTGAGATGCCGACGACGTCGCGAGGGTAGCCAGCGTCTTTGGTGATACGTCCTCTGGCTTTGACGTGATGTTAACCGTGTTCTGCTGCACGTTGAGCGACGAAGTGTCAACCATAGAAGCGCTGCCGTAGCTGCTGCTTGTGGACGTTTGAGGTGCACTCATACCCATGCTCTGCTCAGCCAACTGCTGATACGATGCGTATCCTCGCTGTTGCTGCATTTGCTGTTGCTGGTTCATAGGCGTTCCTTCCATTTGAGAACGGTACATCATGTCTCCATTGCCGCCATTTGGAGCGAACACACACTGGGGGCTGTGCGAGACAGCCGGGCCTGCTGCCAGCATATCAACATCGTTTAGTCGCCGACATTGCGGACAGCGGTAGATGGGTCTCGCCGTGTTCATAGAGCCATCTGGGTGGATTTCAAAGCCACCAAGGGCCCACTCGACTGCCCCAGGGCTGTTTCCCGCTCCGGAGCTCGGGGTCTGGACTGGGGCTTGTTGGTTCTGCGGCGTTTGCATGGGGGATGCGGAGCTGGAATTAGACTGCATCAGGTGACTGCTCCAGGACATGGAGCCCATCGGTTGCTGCGGCTGTTGTTGTTGCTGCTGCTGCTGCTGCTGCATCATACTGTTGTACCCCATCGCGTTGCTAGTCGCCAAATATTTGCGAGCGCGCTGCGGGTGCGTTTCAGCCATCATTCCACTGGGTCCCATGGACTGAGGGGAGTTGTGAGCTCCGCCCATTCCCATGTAAGGAGTGCGTGGAGTACCGGCAACACTCCGAGGGGAAGCACGCATACCGTAAACTCCCGAGGCTGCAGCAGCTGCTGCCGCTGCAGCTTGGGCATTGAGCTTTCGCTTGTTGCGCTTGGATCGAATCGCAATCACCGACGTGCGCGTTGGTGCGATGTCTTGGAACATGGAGCTGCCGTCCTGCTGCTCCGGTCCAATCTCCAGCATAAACGACTGTCCTTGGTGGTTCTTCGACACGTCGTCAATTCGGAACGAGATCGTCACACGGCCATGCGTCATATTGGGTCTCATGTCTGGGAACAGTCTCAGGATGCTCTGGTTCAGCACCGTGTTGCCAGACTCGTACAGTAGTTTCACGTCCAGCGGCACGACGCGATCCTCTAGATACGCGCCAGGGGCCGGTACCAGAGTCAGCGACACCGTCATGCACTTCTCACGCCCTCCTTCGTCCTTGAACCAGACGTCTGGCGGTTGTGCAACCACCTGCAGCTTCTCCTTGACGACGTTCACAGGTGTAGAGAAGACGGATTCAATGTCCGCGTCGGCACTTCGAACTTCCAGACAGAAGTTGCGGCCGTCACAAGTGGCCGTGAGCGTATGCAGACTCATAGAGAGCAGTGCCAGACCAGTATTAGGATCGATATGGGCCTCCGAGGCCAGTCGGAGCACAGCATCTTGGTCCTCCACTTGGTCGTACGTGTCATGGAAGCGTAGTGACACTTGCAGTGGCTTGTGGACACTGCAAAGGCACACATCAACACCAGTTTAGCACCTAGGGTATGACAGCTCATACTAAAGTGAAGACATACCCCGTGACCTTGTTCTTGTGGCCATCCACCAGCTTAACTGTGGCTTGGAAGCTCACGTTCTGGTACACGTACGTGGGGACTTCCTCCGCGAAGACCAGACTCTGCAGAATAACATTATTCACCACCCCATGTCTGTGAGTAAAATTCCCCTTACTCCCACCCATTGACTAAGAGAGAGAGGAAAAAAAAGATGGCTAAAAAGCAACACCACCGGGCTTACCTGGGGCATGGCTAATGTCTAAGTGGCTTCTCCTCCTTCTTCTTTTCTTCTCTCTCCGTCGTCTGATCAAAACGGCAAAGCCACAAACCGCAGTCCCACGGACCTTTGCGAGGCTTCACTGCAAGAGGAAACGAGTCTCCGCGCGGATGAGCGAGTGATTCTGCGTGAGCCGTCCAAGGGGAGGGAGGGAAAGCGGACAAAGGGGCTCGTCTCTTCCTGCCGCGCTCTTTCTCGATTTGGTGACTGCCACTTGGTTTTACTATGGCACAAAAAGCGTGGGAGCCTTCCCCCATCCAGCACAAGAAAAAATACAGTCCGCAAGAACAGCTGGTAGCAATTTACGGTCAGGGCTAGGGGGACTGAAACGGTTTTTCACTGTTTGTTGCATTTTTTGAGCTGGCGGTTGTTTTGTGGCAGTGCAGGACAGCGGGGATTTGGCCCCATGTGCTGGGCGCGCTGTTTCGCCTGCTGCAGTGGCAAACAATTTGCCACTTGCCAACATGGCAACGCTAAATGCACACGCAGCGGTGGATAGGGCGTCGACTCTATAATAATAAGCATGACCTTTCATCACTTTTAGGATCTCTGATTGGACAATAACATCTCATAGGGTAGGGGGTAAGTAGAACTTGCCTTTTTCAGCCTTTTTCATCGCCACAGTGCGCACTGCATCACAAAAGGAGGCGGACGTTGGCACTTCCAGGCATCTGGTTCATTTCACGACGGCGCTTCCTCGGGTGCGAGGCTACGCTCGGCCGTCACTGGCTTTCCGCAGTCGGCAAAGTTTGACAAAGTCCCGGAACTTGTTGGTTTCCCGGCACAACGTTGAAGCTGTCAACGCCCTTGACATAAGCAATCTCGCGACTGACTGGTTTGTTTGCCAATCGCGCGGACAAAACGCTCGGGCTTGAACACGATGTGGCGCGTTGCGCCAAAGTGAACGGCGACCAAGAAATCTTTGGGCGTCTGGCACCGCCGAGTTCTCGTGGAAAGCAGCTGGGCTCCGCTACGATGCATGGGGCCGATTGTTCCTTGAAGCGATCCTGGCAGCGCGATGGTTACGTGAGGCAGTGTGCCGTGAGTGCGTACGCCGAGGAATCGTTGGGGCACGGCAGCAGCCTTACTAACGCCTCACTCGCGGAGATTCAGGCAAGCGCCGAGTTGCAACATCTCGGCTAGCAGCATCGTCGCTCCGTTGTAGGGCTTGGCATGCTACGCGTTGAGTTCGTAATGCAGGAGCAGCTCGAGGCGCTTGCAATGACGCCAACACGTCGTCTAGGTTAAGCAGCTGGGTGCACGCGATTCCTTCGCGTTGTGGTTGCGGGCACAGACTCCTTGGCGGCGCCAATGGCGCAGAGTTCGTGCGTGACAAAAACTACGCGTTCAACAGCTACAAGGTGACGAATTGCGCCAAGCGTCGAGCGTCGCCGGGAACGCGCCACGCGATCTTCCCTCTGGAACCTCTTGCCTTGCAGCGCGGCTTCGTTGGGGATTGGAAAACCTTTGGGTATGACAACACTGCGCGTACACTTGGCCACTCCAGTTGGTCTCCAACAGCTCGTTGGCATGTGAGTCGATCGCGTCGGAGAAATGCGCAGGATTACGACTGGTGGTGTGTTGATGATCACAGCGCACAATGGCGGTCGGTGATGCCTGCAGGTGTTGGATAGGCTTCGGTACTGAAGCCTGACCGTCACAATCGCGCAGGGATTAATTAAAGGGCGGTAAAATGTGCTTGCACATGTACATGCATCGTAGGGGTCTTAGTTCCACATTTGGATATACAGTATACCACGACATTAGCTGGTCGTCGTTCGTGGCAACAATATGTATGGCGTGGTAGAAGAAAAAAAATGAACTCGAAAAAAATAGTTGTTGCTCCTGGTGGTCGGTCACCGCTACCGACCCGAACGAAACGAGTGCGTGTGTGTATTTATTCAAAGTCCTCAGTGGAGAACAACATTCACACGTATCCAAAAGTGGCAAGAATCTCGCGAAGTCTATAGTCGGCCAAAACGGCAACCATGTACAAGTGCTAGAGAAGGAGGTTTTCTAGAAAACTGAGACAGGGATGTTGAAGCTCTTACGAAAACTAAGTGTGCACACGTCACATATTATTAGTAGCTAAATTTCGTAACTGGATTTGATTTTTAACAATAAAGCTCCCTAAATCACGTGAAGTAAATAATGTGCCTCCTACTTCGATGATGTATTGTGTAGCTGTCTGGCTGGTGCGACTTGCGCCTCGTAATGTCTCGCCAGCGCCCAAACATCCGAAGAATCTCGCTACTCGCCAAGACGCGTGTAGTGGTGAAGCAATTCTACACTCCACCAGAATATCCTTACGCGCGCGCGGTAGGTAAAGCGTAGCTATACCTTTTTCAGCGAGAAGGCAATAGATGTGTGAAGCGTATTCAAAATGCTTTTAAGCAAGATTTGGATTTCATAAAAAGAAACACCACTGTCACTTCATGAGATCGCAGTGGTCTGTGACCCGCGACTATAGAGGATGTACCTGTATCCATAACTCGTTAACTAATAAAAATCCACAGCACTCACTGTAACTATCGGCACGGTTGGGCCGTGCTCAAGTGTGCCAAGTTCAGTCAGTTCATTTCCTGCTTCTCCCTCCACAAGAGACCGATTTCGCTGATGAGTGATTGTGACTGCGATTGTTGTGACTGTAGCTGTTTGGAGGTTTGCTGTTCGTGCTGCGAGTGCGCAGCAGAATTCTACGATAACTGTTGTTCCAGTGGCACTTCTACAAGCCAACCTAAAACGCGAAATCCGCCAAACCACGCCACTATTCCTAAAGTTACTCCGTTCGCTGTCACCTACTTCAAATAGTTCCAAAACCACAACTTTTTCAAGCTCTATTCACACAACAAACTACCCGATGAGTCCATTTTGGCTGGCCCAGAAGCAGTTTACACTGTAGCACAGTGAAACTACTGTACATCCACAAGCTTTCACCATCGCTTGTATGCTAAGTCATGTCACACAATATATAACAGGTTTAAAACACTTATTTCACTAAGTATTTCGTATACGGATACCATCATTTTCCAAATATCATCAATTAATGCAGGTTATTTTAATCAATTCAGTTCGTTGGACACACGAAAAATCAAGCCACTTGAGACTGATGTTTTCACTCCCTCATTCCTTCATCGGCCACAAAGTACATTATGTGCATCCCCATTTGCATCCCGTGCGACGACGAGTTCGCCTGCTGCCTCTGTGGCTCGCTTACTGCACTGTGCTGCTGCTGCGGGGGCGACGATCGACGTGATCGCCGCGACAACTACCACCACCACGCACCCGACCGCGTCGTATACGTACAGCCTGTTGCCGTGCATCAAGGTCCCCCGCACCACGGTCATCCTCCCCACCATGGCGGCTACTATGACCGAGTGTAGAAGGAGGGATAAGTTGATACGCTTAACGATAAAACGTTCGAGAGACCGAGACTACTGGAGCAACGAGCGTGCCGAGAATTTCGGAGAATAATTTTATCAACGCCCCTGATATTCTGTTTGCGTTGACTGTCTTAATCGATGGATACAAGCAGGTTAGCTAGCCGTTAGCACAAGCTCGGCATCGCTGTCGATGCAAAACGCTATAATGCATCTTTCGAACCAAAATGTCTTTTTGCGCCGCATCAAAAAGAAGTTTACCCACGTTTATCAATGGTTCGTTGTTGCAAGGTGCTCTTGGTGGATGTTTTTATTGATATTTTTTATGTTGTACAGTGGCTCAGCCGCTTGATGTTCAAGACGGGATAATACTGTCAAACGACTTGGTTTAACCGAGCTAATTTGACAATATCAATTCAGCGACGACCGCTTTGCTGTTCGCCTTCACGCAACAACCGCCTCATTCTCCAATTTGTCAACTGGAAATTGTAACCAGCTCGCTAATATGCCAAGATGTTGCCGGGTCCATGGCTGTATTGTATTGCTGCTGCCTAGGTCGGCCCCGCCATGGTAAACATCGACGCCTGCCTTCACCAAACCGCGTCGTGTACGTGCAACCAGTCGCCGTCCAGGTTCCTTCATCCCTGCACTGTCGCGAGCCCCCTCCTTCGCACCATCACAACCACCGCCACCATCGCTAGACTGAACGTGACGGTATACATTAGATGCAGCCCAAAAGGAAGCTACAACATCACTACGCATTGTATTGCCTACATACAGTATGTGCATGTAAAGAAAGTTGATTAACTTTTAGCGGACAGTCATCATGCAGACCTATGCCTTTGTATCAATTCTAACTTCGCGGAGTCCATATGCGCTGTATTGGAAAGTTTGGAAAGCGTTCGATTCGTTCGGGCTCGAAACCCAAACGCGTAAGTACTTCGCAGTCAATCCGATGAGTGTCGACACAAGAAATGATAATGGCTGTCTGTATGTTTGGCGCTCATGTACCGATACCAGGTAGACCTATGATTGCCACTGCTTTCCGGTACGCCTTCCGAGTCGCGTCATCGCAAATTCCTACGCAAAAAAAAACTGAACGACTCGCTACAGTATCCGATAATATCGGACCGCCCCGCACATGTCTCGTCCTGCCTGGCACAATTCAACCGGCTCACTGTGAGCCTCACACGTCACAGATGCTTGTGAAGAGCAGAAATACACTTGTCCAGCTGTGCAGTGCAGAGTGCACCCACGTTTCCGGCTCATTGCAGTGCAATTTGCACACCACCTGATCTGCTGGGTCTTCCCATTCCTCAATCTTCGGTCCAACACCGAAGAGCGAAACGCCGGGAGAAAACAAGCTCAATGTGCATCCCTTGCTGCTGCGACGATGGCCCAGATGGAGGGTGCTGCGATATCTGCGGACCAGGTCCGTGCTGCGACTGCGGTCCGTGCTGTGGTGACTGCTGCGGCGACTTGGACTGCTGTCTTTGTGGAGCTTTGACCGCCTGCTGCTGTTGCGGAGGAGGTCGTGGCCATGATCGAGGCCCTCCCCCTCCACCCGAACGCGTCGTGTACGTGGAACCCGTCATCGTACAAGGTGGTCCCCCTCCTCATCGTGGCTACTACTAACGAGTGGTCGAGCGCAATAATGGCAGATGAACATGTACGCTAAAGAAACCTGAAGCCAATGGATGAAATATATCCTTAGAACCACAGACTACGACCACTTCTAAGATTCACAGCAGCACCACTGCAGTTTGATATGCAAGCACAATGATGAACAGGTTATGGAGTAAAGGTTGTCAAGCCTCAAAGGAATTATTATCCCAGTTAAAATGATTCAGCAGTGACCTTGAAGCTTCTGTATCTTGCGGCGTAGCAGTTGTCCAGCGCTACCAAAATCAAGTGCCTTGACGCTGCACGTGTTGTTGTTGTTGTAGTAGTTGTTTTCATGCCTACTTCTCTCAAGTGTTCTCACCGCGGTGCAGAAGTTGCAAATCGCCTTGCACGTCGAGCTCGCTCAGTCATTGACACTGTTAGCGGCTCCAATTGTGCAATTGATGTTGAGCGGAAAAGTACCTAAAGGAGATATTACTTTTAAGTGTTGGGGTATACGTCGTGTCGTGGTGTGATATTCATCCTGCAGTTGTGCAGTAGTCTCGGAAGTCGATAGACACCTGTACTTCCTTCCGTCGCGTCGCCGCTGTACTGATGTTCGCCAGCTAGAAATACTCGATAGACGAATACCGGCACAGCTACCGACACATCCAGACCACCCAGTTTCTCCAGCCGGAACTCTGCATCCTGAGTCAGCGGCTGTCGAACCTTCAGTACGAGGTCGTTATTTGGTCTATCACTACGCATTCCTATCGCTGGAGCAACCTTCTCACCCACTTCCGAAGATGACGGGCTCGACAGCTCTTCCTCTATTGAATGTGGCACCCAGCGCGTGGATCTCGTCTCGTCGACCTTGTCCCGTGTCTGCTGCTCTTCCAGTTGACTGCAGTCACTGGATCTGGCACTGTCCAAGTCCAGAGTCGCGCAGTCTGCCTCCACGTTGCTTGTCTGTCTAGTTTCCGCTTGCTTCAGACTTTGGCGCCGCATCCGCACGTGCATTTGCGCTTCGAAGACGTTTTTGACGGCCTTTTCGCGCTCCTGTTGTCTCCATTGACGTCTTCTCTTGATCATCGTCTTTGGCACGAGGAAGGCGAATGCCTCCCGTTGCTGGATGTAACTGTACGCCGCCAGTTTTACCACTTCAGTGGAAAAGAAATGGCTGTTGCAACAAGGTTGCGCTTTTGCCTTTGCATTCTCTAAAGAGCTCTCCACCTAAACGGTGTATAATCGTGCCACTGGCAAGCTCACCGGTACGATAAATTGTCGAGTTGCCGGCAAATTTTGAGCCGAAAGAAATCTTTGAGGAAACCTGCACTTGTCACTTCAACACAGTCTGGTTGGCTCGCGATAAACTACTTACCACAGCAATTCAGTTTGCCGGATATTTATCTTGGGATTTCCCTCCCATCATTTCAAGATTGTGTTTCTCGCATACTCAGGTCAAATATGCGCGCGTCACAGTCTGCAGGTGTTGGACATTGCAACAGAATATCCACGTCCAGGTGAACGGCTGCTTGGTGGCGCCGTAAGTCGGAGCTGCTCATTCTTCAATTTACCAACCAGTGCAAACTTCCCAACTACTTTACGCCATGTGTATCCCCATTTGCTGCCCGTGCGACGGTGACGATATGTGCTGCTGCCTTTGCGGATCGCTCACTGCGTGCTGCTGCTGTGGCGGTAACGACCGTCGCGACGACCACCACCGCCGCCCGCCTCCGCCTCAACGCGTCGTCTACGTGCAACCTGTCGTCGTGCAGCAAGGCCCTCCGAAGCACCACCGCGGACACTACGGACGCTATTAAGCGCAAGACTTTAGACACAAAAACGATCAGGACCAAGCAACTTCCCAAGTCGCTTTTGCAAAGAATTTGCATTGCTGCGGGTGCCAAGCAAACAATTTCCGATACAATAGAAATCTGTACAGGCGCCTCGAAAGAAGAGGCCATAGCTCAATCACAAGTTTGCCATTCATACGCTTCATTCGCATTTTTACATTGAACGCAACATGCAGTACATGGCACTTGAATCATCCTTAAGTGTTGTGGAGGCGGTTCTCGCGCTCCTGCAGGCGACGACGCAGCATTTTACCCGATGCGTTCTTCGGGATCGCCTCAATGAACTGCACCTCGCGCACCTTCTTGAATGGAGCCACGTTCTGCGCCACGTAGTCCATGATATCCTGTGGTGACGGACGCGTTGGAATCTCGGGATCCTTCAGCACTACGAAAGCTTTCGGAATCTCTTCACCCTGTGCGTTTTGCCCCCGCACGCAGCAGCAATCCGCAATGGCTGGGTGGTTGTTCAGTACGTCTTCTAGCTCGCCTGGTGCCACTTGGTGGCCCTTGTACTTGATAAGTTCTTTGGCACGGTCGATGACAAACACAAATCCGTCGTCGTCAATATAGCCGATGTCTCCCGTGCGGAGGAATCCGTCCTCAGTGAAGATACTTTGGTTCGCTTCGTGGTTGTTTTCGTAACCCAGCATAACCTGCGGCCCGCGGTACATGAGCTCCCCCTCTTGATTCGGCCCCAAGTCCCGGTCCGTGCTCATACAGCGAACACGAAGCTCCGTGTTTGGCACGAGTCGTCCGGCACTTCCAGGTTTGCGTGTGTGGTCTTCGCCATAGTTGACTGCAGGTGACAGCTCAGTCATGCCGTAGATCTGCTTCACGTTGAGTCCCAGTCGCTTGTTCACGAGGCTTTCGACCTGCTTGCCGATCGGAGCACCGCCAGATACGACGAACTCGGTAGACGAGAGGTCAAACTTCTCCACTAATGGATGGTGAGCCAGGAACAGCACTGCGGGTGGCGCAATGTGGGCTGTGCGGATCTGTACGGTAAACGGGGGTTAAAGGTGGTCACTCCTAACGCAACGTCATTAATGGGTGGAGCTCACCTTGTACGTGGACAACGCGTCGAGAAATGTGTCTGGCATGAACCGCGGCAACACGACGATACTTTTCCCCTGTAGAATACTGAGGTGGATGAGCATCATACCGTAGATGTGGAAGAAGGGCACGAGACCCAGGAAGTTGTCCCCTTCAGGCTCCACGTGGCTGACTTGCAGAGCGTTTGCCAACAAATTTTTGGCACTGAGCCCCACACCCTTCGGGTTGCCGGTGGTTCCACTGGAGAACGGCAGCATGAGCTTCAGATTCGGGTCCACACGTTCGTAGAAGAAGTCGTGCTCGGTCTGAGCTGCCATGTTACTAGAACACAACCAAAATGTCAGTTAAAGTGAAGTCGATGTACAAGTACCCGCAGTCAGTCCGTACTTGATGCTCTTGAGGTCGTGCGTCTCGGTTTCTTCCGTTGCCCCCATTGTGAACGTGACGGCATTCGTCAACCCTGCCATAGATGCAGCTTCAACAGCCACATTCTCCAACTGCTTGTGGGTGACTAGAAATCTCGCCTTCGACTGTGTCAGTTGGTACGATAGCTCATTGGGCACGAACAGTGGAGAAGCAGGTGAGCAAATAACTCCCATACCCGTTAGAGCTGCAGATAATGAGTTAGTTACATCACGCGCTCTAGAGCTTCAAAGATTGAAGAGTTGACGCACCTAGAACGACCATGGGGTACTCAATGCAGTTGAACGAGTGCACCACGACGACGTCTCCCTTCCGAACTCCCTCCCGTGCAAAAGACGCTGCAAGACGTCGAGCTCCAGTGAAAAGCTCCCGGAATGTCACCTTCTTGTGTGTCACCCCACATACAAAGGCCGTTTTGTCTCCACTGGCACGAGCTTGCTGTGCTGCCACCTCCCAAATGGTGTGATCGGGGATTGAGATATCTTCGTGAGGAGATTTGTGCACGATGGAGTCGAAGCTTTCGGTTGCATTCGGGAGGTTCACGACGTGTTCGGCCACTGCAGAGGACGAGAAGTTGGGCAGACTGGGAGTTGTGATCCCTCGAGTGAAGACCTGCTGGGCCAAAGCTCCACCAAGTGCTCGACGACTGAGACTGGACACGACTCGCTCCGTTCGAAGCAGAATCGGACGTTCAACTACCAGACGCAGCACACGCTTAGCCAGCATTTTTCCACGCAGACAGTGACAGGAGTGAGCGCGAATCGACCGAATCGAGAATGAGGCAGGGAGATACGTACCGAAGAGCTCTCGGACTCGGAGTGTCAAGTAGATAGATGACCGTCGGATGATGCGCTTGTTGAAGTTGGAGCCATCATCCATGTTGCGTGTACAGCGATGGCAAACTCATATTGATAGTGTTAAACAGTGCCGTTGGAATGGCTCGAACACAAAGAGTTCATTTGCCAATGCATCGAGGGTTTTGCCTACACTCTTGAGACCTAGTGTTAAGGTATAGCAGTAGCACATTAAAATGCCTCGAAATGCGTTTTTCGCTAGCATGGAGAGCTCATCTGGAATTCTTGGTCTTCAAGTTGAAGACCTCGAGCCAACGTCTCTCGAAGATGCATGAACAGTGTTCATTACCACCAGCTGAGCTGGCCTTCACTCTGGAGCTGGAGCAGTACAAGCCCTTCATGAAGAACAGTGATTTGACGAATCGGTAAAGCCCACGTTTAGCTGTTTGCCAGCCAAATGTCCGTACCATCAACAGAAATTGTTTTAAGAACTACAAGACTTGTCGCTCGACCTACTGAACAAAAGCCAGCTATCTTTTGTGTATCGTACACAACACAACTCAACGATTTAGTCGATACCAGATTTTATTTAAAAAAAATAACGCACTGCCCCCGTATCATGTGGCGTCGTGGTCTTCTCTCCAGCGTGGCTTCTGCGCGCCTCCTCTCGCGTGGGAGCTTGTCCCCGACGTCTCTGACGCTCTCTCGCTGTATCGCCAGCACCACTCCATTGCAATACGGGAAAGCACGCGCTATCGAGCTTAAATACCACGACGGGACGTGTACCTTGGCGGTTCCTCTGCCTCTCAACGGGTTCGACGAGGAGCGGGTCTTCAGTATCCCTCCAGGTAATATTGAATCTCTCTTAAGAGCATTCCCACCGGTTGCAACAAAACTCCAACTAAATGCTATATTTGACTGAAAGATAACTGCGCGATTGCTTTCTTGCGTTGCACCGGCTCGACAAAACATCAACCAAATCTAATCAACGACTTTCGTGTGGCGATCTTTCCGCCAAATCTGACGCACAAATAACTTTCGTCTAGTCAGAGCCAACTCGGGTCGACACCAGCTTCGCTGTACGTGCCCATGCCTGCTCGTGAGAAAACGGCACGGGGAAAGAACTATCATGCAGTGGAAGATGTCGAGTTGTCTCGCGCTTATGTTCAAGTGTCTACGGATGCATCGGTCGGGATCAACCAGACGGCAGAAACGCTTTGGAAGCGTGTGAAGGAGGTGATGGAGAGCTCGTCGCAAATCTCTGACGCTATTGCAAATGAAACCCTGGAGCCTCGCGCGTGGACTAGTCTGCAGGCGCATTTCAGTCAGATGCAAAAGTCCATCGCAAAGTACGTCGGCTGTGTGCATGCCGTCGAAAAGCTGCGCGAGTCAGGGACGACCGAGCGGGATATGATGAAAAAGGCCCCAAAATGTACAAGGGCGTCATCAGCACGACTTCTCATACATTGACTGCTATGACGTCCTATCGACATGCCCAAAGTTCCAGGCGTCGATTGACAAAGGTGAAAGCCGCAAGAAAAAAGCTCTTGCGAAGAAGCGCAATCACGCAGCCGAGCATCATGATGATCTGTCAGACCTGACGTCGACGGCAGAGCCCGGTAGCAGCATGGATGATGCGCGTCCTACACAAGGGGTGAAAGCTGCAAAGCGTGCAAAGATGGCTCTCCATCAACCTCAAGCCTCTTCTTGGGTTCCCGCGAGATCTTGTCCTGAAATGCTCTTGACCGGTGCGGATTTCCCGACCAACTAAATTTAGGCGTGATATTGTCAGAAAGATTCGAGTGCGTTATAGCTTCAGTTTAGTCGGAACCGGTGGGAATGCTCTAATCTTATTTTTTTCTTTTCGTTATAGAAGACGTATTTTTCTCATATTTTTTTTTATTTTACAGAAACAACAGTGGCTGATATTATCGCGCAAATTGAAGCGGAAGACAAGTCTGTGCAGAGTGTAGCCATTCGATCTGCTAGAGGAGAAGAGTTCCAGCCAGAGGATACTCTGCAGAAGGTGCTGACTGATGATTTCGAGTTGTTACTCAACGACCAAGTGCTGCCGGTAAGAGCTCCGGTATTCACCGGTAGTGCGTACCAGAGTCTGGCAGATGACGGGGATCTGGACGTCCGCTCCGTGGCCCAGAAAGCTGCTATCATCATGTTACGCAGCGACCTGGAGAGACTGGGCAAGTGGAAGATCAGCCACCCCGAGTTCATGCAGATGTGCCAGGAGAGAGGAATCCCCAAGAAACAGGCACCCGAAGTGCTGCAGGCTTTTCATCAAACGGGAGTGGTGTTTTACTTTGGCAAGTCGGACGACGAAGACTTGACGCATTCGGTGTTCTTACAGCCACGCAGCATCTTGGACTCGTATTTGGAGTCGATTGGCCTGTCGCCACTATCGTCTCAGCTCTTTGAGCAGCAGAGAGAGTCGCTGATGGCTAAGATCCAAGCTATGGAGCCGGAACATGTCGCTCTGGTGAATTTACGTCGTGAATTGGAGGCGACAGCTACCCGACAGGCAAATGTGATCGCGTACGGACTGTCCACGTCTCTTGTGGGAGCCTTCGGTCTCTACTTTTGGCTGTCGTTCATTCACTTTTCGTGGGATATCATGGAGCCTGTGACGTACTTCACAGGATTCGGTGTCTCTATCATTGGCTATGCCTGGTGGAGCCTCACGAACCAGGAATACGAGTACGAGAATATCTACCACTACGTGTACACTCGACGCCTTCGAAAGCAGATGGCCAAGTCGAAGTTTGATAAAGAGCGTTATGACGCGTTGACGGAGGAGCTGCGAGTAGCCAGGGAACAGTTGGCGCAGACAGAGCTTGTGCTGAGCAAGTCGACTCCACTGCAGGCCAACTACCTCCACCTGTTGGACACCAAGAGTAAATCGGAGATACTACTGCATGCAGTGTTTTAATGGCCTGTATAACAAAGCACCATTTCGCATTCCATTCGTGCTGCGGCAGGTGCTTAAAAAACAACTTTACTTCCATGCCATGATCCATCGATAGCTCTTGTGGCTAATGCTGGTGGCTTTAACTCCGTTACAGAAATCCTAACAAAAAGCTAGCTAGCTAGCTTCTGTCGCTTCCACGCTGTAACCCGTGGTGTTCAAGCTGTTCCGGTCGTTAATGATCCGTCGATAATGATCCAGCACAGACAAACCGGAGAATGTTGAAGGCAGCGTTGACATCTCTCCCCGCAACGTGATCACAATAGGGGCAATGAAAGACATCTCTGCTTCCGAGTTTGAGGTGGAGTCTGGAGCACCGCCCACATGTCTGACTTGTGTACATCTCCGAGCAGATGACAAGGCTTTTCCCCATCAACTCGCACTTGGCCTTCAGAATCTGCCGGAATTGGAAATGCTTGAGGCCCAGCAGCAACCGGTTGAAGGTGTGGTTCCGAGCAGTACTTTTCTTCACCATATCCTTTGAACTGAAGACAGGGAGGATGATAACGTCGTACGTCTTCGTCAGGTAAGCTGCCGCCTGGTAATGCATCTCCTTCACGGCGTTTTTCAGTTTTGCCGTAGCGCAGTGGAATGCACGCTTGGCTCTCGCGAACACTCGCCACTGTCGCCCGGACCGATGTCCCTTGAAGTTTTTAATGAGCGCCATCTCCCTTTGGGCATCGATGATCCTGGCTCGATACCCGTCTAGATGCTCTCTCGTTCCACGGCCGACGTGAAGGACATTTCCATTTAGATCCACTCCAGTCATGAACGCCTTAACCCCTGGGTCCAGTGCGATAACTCTGCCGTGGTAGGAGTACTCATTCGGGCAGTACGCTTGCGGGATCACGGCGTACCAGAAGCCGTTCGTGTTGGTGATCTGGATCTCGTTGGTGATAACGAGGCCCGGATCGCAGCGGATCGGGATACCCTTCAGCTTCGAGATGGATAGTAAAGCACGCTGACCCCTTCTGTGTTGAATTGTTGCGTGTGATGCATCCTCGCAAAAGGTAAAGTAGCGTCCGTCTCTCTTTCGACTCTTGAATCGAACTTTGAACTTCTTGATGTTCCCAGCAGACAGGTTGCTAAACGCACTCTTCACATTGCTCTCAAACTTGCGCAGCGCATTGAATCGAAAATTCTTTGGCGTTTCAAAAGCCCATTGCGGTGGCGGCTCCATCCCCTCGGGATACACGCGCTGTTTATTCGAAACTTGAGTTACATAGAGGTCCCTCAGAGTGGCTGCTTTGGACACGTTCGTCGCTCGGAAGTGAGCCACCGCTTGATTGTAGGTCCAGCGACACGTCCCCATATAGCGTATGAGCTGTTGGCGCTGTTTGGTAGTAGGGAACGCATGCGTGTTACCAGGAGTTTGTCCTGGGCTTTCAGCTCACGTCGTATGGCCGAAGCAGCCTCGATGTCGTCTGCATGGTCTGTTGCGTTGCATTTGAGGACGTTGATAGTTGCTGTGTACCTCGAAACTTCAGCTGTCCTTTCAGGCTTGGATTCAAACGCGACTCGCTTGCGCTCATGCTTTTCTCGATCGCACGGCCACTTTGCAGTGTTGTCAAAGTTTTCTACGGAGAACAAGGACTGCGTCTGCTGGTCGGTGTTCCGTTGTTTCTGGAACGCGAACCACGGTTTCGGCTCCAAAATGTCCTCCGCAGGTAGTAAATCGTTTAGTCTCTGCGAATCAAAGAAGTCATCTAGACGGTCGATACGGTCGGCCGGGACTTTGGCTAAGAGCGGTCTAAATTCTCGCACGTGACCGAGAATCACGTGAGCAGCAACACGACCAAGCAGTTTATCTACGCGACCGTTCATCTCGCGTATCTGCAGCGCCCGCGCCTCCGGGTCTGCTTCGTCCTTTCCGTCCTCTTGGGTGTACACCTTCAATGCGTCTAACGTATTCTCGAGGTCGCCCTCGCTAGTGGTTGCGCACTCGCGTAACGCCAACCACCCGATAGTCCGCCACCTCAGAATGGCTCTCATCCGGACAGCTAAACACAGCTTGGCGTCACTCACGTGAACGAAGATTAGGACGCGCACTTGTTGCATGATATCGCGAATGTGTCTGCGCAGGTCTGACCAGCCTGCTCTGCGTCGTGGAACCTTGCGTGGAAGAGCGTCTAGCGTGTCATCCTTCGGTAGAGGTCGGCGGTGACTCTCTCTATCGGGAGGGCGGTGGCAGGTGCTTGAGGGGGGTGATCCCATGGAGGAGAATTGAAGACTGAGAGATCTTCGTGCGAAAACTACCATCTTTGCATTTTTCTATTTTTCTTGGACTGGATTGTTTTAGAACCCATTAACGTACAAAGCATACTGGCCATCTGGACGCTAAAAAGCATCGACGGAGCATATCTATCACAGACTATGAGGTCCTTGTTGCCCGGAAAGGTCTAGAGTCTGTAGAAGATTAGTGGGAACTCCTGACTTCCCTAGCCAAAAAAATCAAGGTTCTGTTCAATCAGTACATCCAAAAACAAGATGATAAGGTACGACAGTACTAGAAGAAACTCCAGTAAAATTTTTAATTTAAAAACTTCAGTAGTTTTTCCAAAATCTTCAAGTTTCTTATATGCACAATGCGTATTTGTTATCGTGTAGCCAACGTATGTGCAAGTATAATGCACCAACTCTCAGTCAAATTGATGCAGGATTGGCCACAAAACAATTAGTTATAATCAACTTCAACACGTTGCACCTGTAACACTTGTTACATAGTCGGGCACATGGGTACATGCATCAAATGCGTGTCATAAACATGCAAACTTTCAATAGTCGTTTTATTACATACAACTTTTGGCTGGACCAGGGGCAGTGTAGCGCAGCAGCCAGCCCGTACCAGCAACAGCTAAAATTCCTGCAAGATCTGGCACCCAGTGCAGTGCTGAGTGTAGTACGCTCCCACCAAAAGCTCCAATGGAGCTCCCGGAACAAACACTTGGAACCCACTAATTTTCACTCTTTTATGCTCGAAGCCAGTACCCAGCACCTCGACTGGGACTCTCGTCTTGCACTGCCCACATTCGACCACCGACAATTGCTACGTACGAACATTGATTCTTACCCTTGCAGTTCCCTCACCAATTCCTTGGCTGTCGGTCGATCCATCGGATCCAAAGACAAACAAGCCAATCCGACCTTCTTGATCCTCGGAGGACAGTCTTGAGAGAACGTCGGGCGGAGTTTTCCTGCCATGACGTCCTGCAGGATCTGGAACGGTTTAGGTTTGCCTCCGTTCTCCGTAGCTGCGTCCGAGTACGGGATCGCACCCGTGTCCAATTCGGTTAGAACCACCCCGAATGAGTAAATGTCCGCCTGCTCTGTGTATTTCTTCCCCTCCAGGATCTCCGGGGCTGTCCAATATGGCGTCCCCACTCCTGCAGTCATTGTAAGGTCGACGGTGTCACGACTTACGCCAAAGTCAATCAGCTTTGGCGATAGTTTGTCCGTTAATAAAATGTTGTTCGACTTGAGGTCGCGATGGATGAGAGGCGGCTCGCGAGCGTGCAGGTACTCGAGCGCCTGGGCGACGCCAATGGCCACGTGGATTTTGTCCCTCGCCCACGACAACAAGTCCGAGTTCTTCTGTAGATAATCCTGCAAGTTGCCCATGGGGAAGAACTCGAGCACCATCGTTAAGTTGTTGAGGCTGTTCCAAGCCACACCGATGAACTCGACGATGTGCGGGTGGACGAGACTGGCGCTGAGTTCGATCTCAGCAGCGAAAGCCTGCACTTTCTCGGCCATTTGCTCTTTGGTCTGCAGTAGTCGTTTAGCCGCCACTTTCTGTCCGTTGAACTCGCAGATCCAGACTTCCCCTGACGCCCCCTTGGACACAGCTCTCTCCAGTACGACACTGTCGTACGGAATACGTTTACCCTGGAGGTGTTTACTGTCCAGAAGGATCTTCAGCGTCTTGTTGGATCCTGCACTCTCGTAGTGCTGACTTGAGAGGGTGGAGCCCTGGGTGGTTAAACCAGTAGGTCCTAGAACCATCTCGGGCGTACCGAGAGCCAAATACTGGTCCGTTTCCAGGTCGTAACCGGGGTTTGGCGATTTCTGCGCTCTCTTCGATTTCCGTTTCCATAAGAATCAACCGAGAATCGCTCCAATGACAACAAGAACTCCCAAAATGATCGGGATCAGCAACAGCTTATCGAATCCCGAACCTTCACTGAATTCCTCTTCTAACCACGTCGTCACCCACGCACTTCCAGTGGATTGTCGTGTTTTCCGCCATGAACTCGTCCGTGAATTGGTCCCGTCTGGCACACGGAATGCTCACTGCACCATACTCATCAGGACATTGTCCCCATGCAGCTTCCTCTGCACTCGGCACCGTGTGAACAACGTAGACGGAGAACTTTGTCACCCCACCGAATGCTGAAATGTTCTCGGACCACGCGTGATCTCTCAGTTCAATTTGGGGAGCCACATCTGGATCCCCTCCATTGGCCCACATGTTCCCCAGATACGTAGCATCACCCGAATCTTCAAAGACATCCACCACACAGTGCGAAGTATTGAGCATTTGATAACCAGTGCAAGTGCGGGAATAGTAAGCAGTCACATCATTCGGCTGGGAGCAGTTGGTAAAGGTACACTGCACTCCAGAGACTTCCCACTTCGGAATGGCGATGTTATCCATCGTTCGGTTGTTCATGGGGTAGACTTGCACCGGAATATTTCCTGGTGCAATGGCAAAGCCAGTGTCCCAGAGTACTGCACGTTGAACGAGACCAGGGAGTGAATGAAAGTCGACGTTGATGGAGTCAAGACGGTCGGTCACTGCACTGGGGACGGTCGTGAGTTCCACTTGGTTGTCATTGTCTCCTGCTTTGTGGCGGATATAGAGTTGTCTGGCAATGTCCGAGTCGGACCCATTGAATATGTAGTCGGACGACGGGAGTGAACTGGAGCTCCACAGAAGGATGAGAACGTGCCTCTGTAGAAGAGCTATCGATGGATCATGGCATGGAAGTAAAGTTGTTTTTTAAGCACCTGCCGCAGCACGAATGGAATGCGAAATGGTAAGGTGTGTGCATTGTAATACAGGCCATTAAACACTCCGATTTACCCGTCTATCCGAAATCTTGCTACAACTCCGCTTAAACCAGGCGGTTGTACGTCTCATTCCGCGAAAAACGCGTCACCAATTTGCTGACGAACATCCCGAACATGATGAAGGCCGCCGCGAGCGCGAAGAGCGACAATCCGAAGCTGTCGTCCTGTCCGCCAGTAGATTCTTCCACTTCGATTTCCTTCGTTACAGTCACGTGCAGCGATACTACACCTTCTGAAAGCTCTTCAGACTGTAGAGGTAAATTGCTGAGCACAACATCCGCCGTCGTGTTGATCGGGTGTGACGTCGCGGCGTCCTTAGCAAATGGCACAATTCCCCACAGCGAACCCCCATATAGCGGTGTTGTCTTGGAGAAAACCAACTTTTCATCGGAAATATCGGGTCGCACCCAGTGACAATCAGACTCGATGCCAAGATTGTTCACACCACGAACGATCTTGAAAAATCCCTGCATGCCCCAATACGTTCCCCATGAGTTGCGGACGTTCCAGTACTTGGTCCCATCGGCTTCTTCCCCCCACCCGACAATCTCCACGTCGTGGTCAATGTCCAGAAATCCAGTTTTATCCTGGAAAACACCCGCCGAGTAGTTGAACACAAACTCGTCACTGCAGGCAATGCCGCAAGTGATGGGACCATTTAGCAGTTCCTTCATCATAGCGTGTTCACCCGATACTCTTCCGTACTCTGCAGCGCGGTAACGTACTACCGTTTCTACTGGGAAGCAGTGGGGGCCTTGAGGATGGTCTGGCGTCGTAATACAGCTACAACATAGCAAAAAGTTAGCATTCTCCAGAATTTGCAGGACGTTGAACCCATCGGTCAGGTTTCTACAGGACGAAATGTCCTGCAAAATCCAAATGGAAAGCAGCACAATCAGAAATAAGCAGGCGCTCACTATTGGTCTGATTCATAAACACTTTCGACAACTTTTGCAGGACAACCGTCCAGTGATTTCTGTATACAGTTTTCTATACAAGTTCATTTTATTATTAGCAACGCGATGACAAGTGTTGACTGGGAGGATCTGACACGGCAAGTCACGGAGATACAGCGGAACACCGTCAGTACTCGATCGCGCGCAGTGTACCAGAACTCGTACTGCAGATTCATCGCGTGGATTGTTCTCTACAAGCCGGTACTCATCCCTCAAGCGTTTTCTGAGAGCCTTGGAGACGTGTCAGGCTTCTCCATCAAACAACTCCGAGAACGCATAAAACCTCTGCTGAACAGGGACGAATTAAACCCTCCACTTATCTTTGACAGCCTAGACATCGACATCATTGGCGCTTGGTTATTGACACTTGAGAAGGCGGATGGGACTGCTCTCAGCTACGCAGCACTGAACACACACAGAGCGGGACTTTTTAATTTGTTTCGCGACTACGGTCGAGAAATTCCGGCTGCATTAGAGAAAAAGTTACAGAAGTACTTCAAAGGCTTGAAGCGAGATCGAGCCACCGCTGCTGCTCGTGGAGAAATCCGGGCGAAAACCGGCAAGGACCCACTCTCATTTCAGCTTTACTCCTTTTTGTGTGAGGAATTGTTCAAGCACCCGTCCAAAGACATGATTTTTGCGCGAACATACATGATTATTGCTTGGAATCTAATGTGCAGGTCCGCTAATGCGTTTGGCGTTCGGCACGGTCACATGGAGTGGAGTGGCGATGCTCTTTGTATTTACTTTGCTCACCAAAAGAATGACCAGGAAGGATCCAGACCTCGAGACCCAAGACACATTTACGCCAATCCGTTCGAGCCAACAATTTGCCCGGTTCTTGCTATTGCCATGTTTTGGGCGACTTCTACGTTTGATGGTGGCGACCTGCTATTTCCTGGTTCTAATCAATATGAGCGTTTCCGCAAATGCCTACGGCGATTACTAGAAGGTGGTGAAGCGGCAAAGGAATTACACCGGCGTGGTGTGAACGCGGATGATCTCGGTACCCATTCAATGCGGAAAGGAGCCGCAACGTACTGCGCTTCCGGGTCGACAGCATGTCCATCGTCGACTGCTGTACATTTAAGAGCAGGATGGTCACTAGGTGGTGTTCAAAACACATATCTACGCTACGAAGCGGCTGGAGACATGCATGTAGGAAGGACTGTGGCGGGACTTCCTACTGGAAGTCATGGATTTGCTGTTCTCCCACCGCATTTCGCTGAACGAAACGAGCTTATCGAACGTGCTGTTGCGTGCGTTTTTCCTGGGCTTCCCTCTCACTTAGTATACGTTGGAGAATTTTGTTTAGCTTCACTGGTTTATCATGCGCCGTATCTACGAAGGACGTTAACGCCGAAGCACCCGCTATTGGAGACACCATTATTCCAGCATCCATCTCTTGTTGCAAATCTGACCGATAAAGTTTGCGGTGTAGACGATACGAGTTATCGTCTACAGGCAACGGTGTACCGCCTCATGTTGCTATATTACGTGAAATGAAGTCACTACTGGAAGTAACTCTTAAAACCGTCGAGCATATTGATGCCTCACGAACTGCGACTGTGAAGGATATTATGGGCGAACTGGAGCAACGGGCAATTGGAGCAGGTGTCGTGACATTTGACGGACTCGATAGTGCATTGAAACGATGTCTAGAAGCAGCAGGGGTTTCCACTTTGGTTGAGAAGTTGACGACAAAACCACAACAGAACGATCTCCACACGGATAGCATCTCTTCTACTCCTACATACTTCTGGGGAGGCCGTTTCCGGCGAGTTCCGTCGGACTTCAAACTTCCGGACTGCACGGTTGCAATGCTGTGGGTCCTGTGGCAATGTGGTAACGCCATCAAAAGAATACCTCCTCTGCGGGTGCTTGATGGACGCGATATGCCAAACAGAAATCAACAGAAACGACTTAGTGATGCTCGATACCTAATGCGCAAAGTAGAGGATGAAGCAAAGCGTACCGGGACCTGGCGCTCTCACCAGAGCGTAGAGGAAGCCGTTGAAACCTTCGCTGCGTGTGCGAAGAGCGTCACTGTCCCAGAACTGACGGGAAGAAGCCGTAAACGCCGCCGAGGCCAGCTCACCTGAATTACCGTCGTGGCACTGCAACGCAGAGCTCAACTACATCACTGATGTGATTGGATGAAAACTACTCCATATAACAATAGCATTGGTTAAAATAACACATTCTCCATGTCCTGCAACTGTCCTGCAAATTCCGTCTAACAATCATTCTCCAGAATTTGCAGGACGTTGAACCCATCGGTCAGGTTTCTACAGGACGAAATGTCCTGCAAAATCCAAATGGAAAGCAGCACAATCAGAAATAAGCAGGCGCTCACTATTGGTCTGATTCATAAACACTTTCGACAACTTTTGCAGGACAACCGTCCAGTGATTTCTGTATACAGTTTTCTATACAAGTTCATTTTATTATTAGCAACGCGATGACAAGTGTTGACTGGGAGGATCTGACACGGCAAGTCACGGAGATACAGCGGAACACCGTCAGTACTCGATCGCGCGCAGTGTACCAGAACTCGTACTGCAGATTCATCGCGTGGATTGTTCTCTACAAGCCGGTACTCATCCCTCAAGCGTTTTCTGAGAGCCTTGGAGACGTGTCAGGCTTCTCCATCAAACAACTCCGAGAACGCATAAAACCTCTGCTGAACAGGGACGAATTAAACCCTCCACTTATCTTTGACAGCCTAGACATCGACATCATTGGCGCTTGGTTATTGACACTTGAGAAGGCGGATGGGACTGCTCTCAGCTACGCAGCACTGAACACACACAGAGCGGGACTTTTAATTTGTTTCGCGACTACGGTCGAGAAATTCCGGCTGCATTAGAGAAAAAGTTACAGAAGTACTTCAAAGGCTTGAAGCGAGATCGAGCCACCGCTGCTGCTCGTGGAGAAATCCGGGCGAAAACCGGCAAGGACCCACTCTCATTTCAGCTTTACTCCTTTTTGTGTGAGGAATTGTTCAAGCACCCGTCCAAAGACATGATTTTTGCGCGAACATACATGATTATTGCTTGGAATCTAATGTGCAGGTCCGCTAATGCGTTTGGCGTTCGGCACGGTCACATGGAGTGGAGTGGCGATGCTCTTTGTATTTACTTTGCTCACCAAAAGAATGACCAGGAAGGATCCAGACCTCGAGACCCAAGACACATTTACGCCAATCCGTTCGAGCCAACAATTTGCCCGGTTCTTGCTATTGCCATGTTTTGGGCGACTTCTACGTTTGATGGTGGCGACCTGCTATTTCCTGGTTCTAATCAATATGAGCGTTTCCGCAAATGCCTACGGCGATTACTAGAAGGTGGTGAAGCGGCAAAGGAATTACACCGGCGTGGTGTGAACGCGGATGATCTCGGTACCCATTCAATGCGGAAAGGAGCCGCAACGTACTGCGCTTCCGGGTCGACAGCATGTCCATCGTCGACTGCTGTACATTTAAGAGCAGGATGGTCACTAGGTGGTGTTCAAAACACATATCTACGCTACGAAGCGGCTGGAGACATGCATGTAGGAAGGACTGTGGCGGTACTTCCTACTGGAAGTCATGGATTTGCTGTTCTCCCACCGCATTTCGCTGAACGAAACGAGCTTATCGAACGTGCTGTTGCGTGCGTTTTCCTGGGCTTCCCTCTCACTTAGTATACGTTGGAGAATTTTGTTTAGCTTCACTGGTTTATCATGCGCCGTATCTACGAAGGACGTTAACGCCGAAGCACCCGCTATTGGAGACACCATTATTCCAGCATCCATCTCTTGTTGCAAATCTGACCGATAAAGTTTGCGGTGTAGACGATACGAGTTATCGTCTACAGGCAACGGGTGTACCGCCTCATGTTGCTATATTACGTGAAATGAAGTCACTACTGGAAGTAACTCTTAAAACCGTCGAGCATATTGATGCCTCACGAACTGCGACTGTGAAGGATATTATGGGCGAACTGGAGCAACGGGCAATTGGAGCAGGTGTCGTGACATTTGACGGACTCGATAGTGCATTGAAACGATGTCTAGAAGCAGCAGGGGTTTCCACTTTGGTTGAGAAGTTGACGACAAAACCACAACAGAACGATCTCCACACGGATAGCATCTCTTCTACTCCTACATACTTCTGGGAGGCCGTTTCCGGCGAGTTCCGTCGGACTTCAAACTTCCGGACTGCACGGTTGCAATGCTGTGGGTCCTGTGGCAATGTGGTAACGCCATCAAAAGAATACCTCCTCTGCGGGTGCTTGATGGACGCGATATGCCAAACAGAAATCAACAGAAACGACTTAGTGATGCTCGATACCTAATGCGCAAAGTAGAGGATGAAGCAAAGCGTACCGGGACCTGGCGCTCTCACCAGAGCGTAGAGGAAGCCGTTGAAACCTTCGCTGCGTGTGCGAAGAGCGTCACTGTCCCAGAACTGACGGGAAGAAGCCGTAAACGCCGCCGAGGCCAGCTCACCTGAATTACCGTCGTGGCACTGCAACGCAGAGCTCAACTACATCACTGATGTGATTGGATGAAAACTACTCCATATAACAATAGCATTGGTTAAAATAACACATTCTCCATGTCCTGCAACTGTCCTGCAAATTCCGTCTAACAATCATTTTGCCTATGAAACTCCAAAAGATACCTACTTCATGCAGTAGCCCTCCGGGGGACAAGTGCCATTGGTCTCCGTGTATTTCTTGTAGTCCGTCGCGCTGTAGGGTACACAGGTCTCGTCTGGTAGTCCGTAGTGATGCATAAACTCGAACACATCCGACGGTTCTCCACCCCCGCAACCATCCGAGAGTCCATGAGCAGGACCGCAATTGAGGAATGTCTGACGACCCAATTGGACGTCCGGACCCGCATATCCTTGGGCTTTATGCAGCATTTTGATACGGTCTTGGGCTGCAGACAACGCCCCGTGGGCGAAACAGGAGCCGCAATACTGCGGGATGTGCTGGTTCCATGAGGGTGTGCACATTCCCCGATCACACCAATTCAATTGGGAGGGGAAGGCCTGAAGCTCCAGCAGCTCCGACTGAGTCGTGGGTGGTAAAGTGAGCACTTTTGGGTGCAAATGCTCGCGGTCTTTCCACGTTCGAACGCATACTGGAGCGGCCATAGTCTCTGGTAGAAGAAGAAAGAGCGACACAAGGGAGAACTTCATGTTTGATACGGACAAGAAGGAGAAGCGAGCTCTTTGAACTGCTGGCAGGACGCCATACTGAAGTACTTGGAGTTTGTATGCACTGAGTTGATGTGTGATGGCCAATCAACAGCATCAATAGTAGGATGCGCATTCTCTTCTCTTGGCGAGTTAAATTATTGTCCGTCCAAGGAGCTCGTTAGCTGTGTACAGTACACTCGTGTGAAACACTACTTCTGCACATGTAGCGGGGCTACAGCGCCTCGACGGAAGGTTACGCGTCCATGAACACACGCGAGATGACAGCTTTGGTACCCATTCCAGTTGTGTGAGTGGCACCAGTCGTGCATAGAGCTCCGTTAACACGACGTCGAAGTGAACATGTACATGTACCACCAACGTTGAGATGAGCTTCTTGAATTGATGACCCGAGATCAGCTACACAATGCAACGACGACCACGTTCGCTGTGGAATCAATCTACTTGATTCCGTAGTGATTCTCAATGCACCACTGAACCCATCGTCGCATTAGGAGCTATGGGTTCAACTAGAAGGATAACGTTAGTGGGTATCAGTTGGATCGTAAAGTCACTCGTGCCTCGACGTTCTCTCAGTCTTCAATTCTCCTCCATGGGATCACCACCCTCAAGCACCTGCCACCGTCCTCCCGATAGAGAGAGTCACCGCCGACCTCTACCGAAGGATGACACGCTAGACGCTCTTCCACGCAAGGTTCCACGACGCAGAGCAGGCTGGTCAGACCTGCGCAGACACATTCGCGATATCATGCAACAAGTGCGCGTCCTAATCTTCGTTCACGTGAGTGACGCCAAGCTGTGTTTAGCTGTCCGGATGAGAGCCATTCTGAGGTGGCGGACTATCGGGTGGTTGGCGTTACGCGAGTGCGCAACCACTAGCGAGGGCGACCTCGAGAATACGTTAGACGCATTGAAGGTGTACACCCAAGAGGACGGAAAGGACGAAGCAGACCCGGAGGCGCGGGCGCTGCAGATACGCGAGATGAACGGTCGCGTAGATAAACTGCTTGGTCGTGTTGCTGCTCACGTGATTCTCGGTCACGTGCGAGAATTTAGACCGCTCTTAGCCAAAGTCCCGGCCGACCGTATCGACCGTCTAGATGACTTCTTTGATTCGCAGAGACTAAACGATTTACTACCTGCGGAGGACATTTTGGAGCCGAAACCGTGGTTCGCGTTCCAGAAACAACGGAACACCGACCAGCAGACGCAGTCCTTGTTCTCCGTAGAAAACTTTGACAACACTGCAAAGTGGCCGTGCGATCGAGAAAAGCATGAGCGCAAGCGAGTCGCGTTTGAATCCAAGCCTCAAAGAGCAGCTGAGGTTTCGGGATACACAGCAACTATTAACGTCCTGAAATGCAACGCAACGGATAATGCAGACGATATTGAAACTGCTTCGGCCATACGACGTGAGCTGAAAGCCCAGGACAAACTCCTGGTAACACGCATGCGCAAATACCGACTTTTCCCTACTACCAAACAGCGCCAACAGCTCATACGCTATATGGGGACGTGTCGCTGGACCTACAATCAAGCGGTGGCTCACTTCCGAGCGACGAACGTGTCCAAAGCAGCCACTCTGAGGGACCTCTATGTAACTCAAGTTTCGAATAAACAGCGCGTGTATCCCGAGGGGATGGAGCCGCCACCGCAATGGGCTTTTGAAACGCCAAAGAATTTTCGATTCAATGCGCTGCGCAAGTTTGAGAGCAATGTGAAGAGTGCGTTTAGCAACCTGTCTGCTGGGAACATCAAGAAGTTCAAAGTTCGATTCAAGAGTCGAAAGAGAGACGGACGCTACTTTACCTTTTGCGAGGATGCATCACACGCAACAATTCAACACAGAAGGGGTCAGCGTGCTTTACTATCCATCTCGAAGCTGAAGGGTATCCCGATCCGCTGCGATCCGGGCCTCGTTATCACCAACGAGATCCAGATCACCAACACGAACGGCTTCTGGTACGCCGTGATCCCGCAAGCGTACTGCCCGAATGAGTACTCCTACCACGGCAGAGTTATCGCACTGGACCCAGGGGTTAAGGCGTTCATGACTGGAGTGGATCTAAATGGAAATGTCCTTCACGTCGGCCGTGGAACGAGAGAGCATCTAGACGGGTATCGAGCCAGGATCATCGATGCCCAAAGGGAGATGGCGCTCATTAAAAACTTCAAGGGACATCGGTCCGGGCGACAGTGGCGAGTGTTCGCGAGAGCCAAGCGTGCATTCCACTGCGCTACGGCAAAACTGAAAAACGCCGTGAAGGAGATGCATTACCAGACAGCAGCTTACCTGACGAAGATGTACGACGTTATCATCCTCCCTGTCTTCAGTTCAAAGGATATGGTGAAGAAAAGTACTGCTCGGAACCACACCTTCAACCGGTTGCTGCTGGGCCTCAAGCATTTCCAATTCAGGCAGATTCTGAAGGCCAAGTGCGAGTTGATGGGGAAAAGCCTTGTCATCTGCTCGGAGATGTACACAAGTCAGACATGTGGGCGGTGCTCCAGACTCCACCTCAAACTCGGCAGCAGAGATGTCTTTCATTGCCCCTATTGTGATCACGTTGCGGGGAGAGATGTCAACGCTGCCTTCAACATTCTCCGGTTTGTCTGTGCTGGATCATTATCGACGGATCATTAACGACCGGAACAGCTTGAACACCACGGGTTACAGCGTGGAAGCGACAGAAGCTAGCTAGCTAGCTAGCTTTTTGTTAGGATTTCTGTAACGGTCATGTTAAAAAGCACAACGATAATATCGTTGCATTGTGTTCTCTGAGCAGCAATACTACTTATCGCATTGTGTTACCGATAGTACATGTAGCTGATCTCGGGTCATCAAGCTCATCTACATGTACCACCTCAAGTCTTCCGCCTTCTAATCCATTGGGTTCCCTCTCCGACGCTGCTCCTGACGCCTCTCACTTGCAAATTCACCACCTTCCACCCACCTCCGCCTTTCGAAGACGCTTCCAGTCATGACTCCAGAGACTCCAAAGAGACCGAGCAACGTCGACTTCGACAAGTTCGACAAGGGATCGCCCATTGTAAACCCCAAGGTTGAAGACGTAGAGCCCAAGAAACGTCGCTGCTGCAACCCGAAGGTGTGGGCCATCACTCTACTGGCTGTCGGCTCCCTCACCGTCATCCTCGGCATTCTGTACGGTACTGCCTTGCCTGCATACGTCAATTCGGCCGTGAAGGGCGAGGTGGTGCATTGCTCCGACAGTGAAGTGGCCAAGGAGAGCTATCTGGACCCGTACGGAGACTGCGACGACTGCTCTCCATACTACGTCTCCGTCTACATGCTCAACGCCACGAACGCCGAAGATTACCTATCTACCAACGCCAAGCTGCAAGTCCAAGAAATGGGGCCGTACGTCTACCGTCGTCGCGAGATTAAGCTGGACGTGACGCTATCGGACGATGCGTCCACTGTCACGTACAAGACGTACACGTACCACACGTTTGAAGCGGATAAAAGTTGCTCCACCTGCCTCGAATCGGACGAGATCGTCAGCTTTGACACTGGGTACTTCAGTGCCATTGCAGCTACGGGTGGAGAGAGCAATTTGCTGTCTATGATCGCTGCGCAGTCGTTCGCCCCGAACGCTACTGTAGCTGAACTGATGGAGATGTTGACCCAATACGGCGAGCAGATGATGCGTTGGTTGAACGGCCTCAACTCGCTCGATCCCGAGGCGATGCAGGCAACAAACAGCAACAGTAGCGTCCTCCGTGTTTTGTCTGCCGGACCAGCAGCAATTGCAGACTTGGATCTCTCTGGATTCGCGTACAATGGGCTGTTCGCCAAACGCACCGCCAAGCAGTGGGCTCTGGGGTACCCGAGTATGCTGGCCGGTCTCCTTCTCGGCGCAAACTATATCAATACGTGTACGACCGGCATGAATGCACAGTGCGCGTCTTGCACTGGTGACGACTGTGTGGCTATCGCAGCAGTATGTTCTCAATGCGCCAAGGGCGCGGCTGTCGTAGCGGTGAACAACGTCACATGCAGCATCATCGAGTCCATTTACGCTGCTGAATACGGCGCTGATGAAGCCGCCAGCTTCGCCGCCTCTACGTGTGGACTCTGTGAAGCTGCCGGTCTCTGTGCTGCGCCACTCCCTGGTATCGTCGAAAGCTCCGGTATGGACTATTCGCAAGCTCCACCGGACGCGTCGACACTGAAGACGTACGTTAAACGCACGGGTTGCGACGACCTGACCAAGATCGGGACGTACGTGGAGTACAACGGCTTCACGGTCGCGCCCGTGTGGGTGGATCTAGGTGAGCGTCGTAACCCGACGTTGGCCGAGATCACCGCGTTCTCGAGTTACGCCAACTGCGACGCACCTGTCGCCAACGTCACGTGCTTTAACGTTTCCGGTACGGACGGCGCGTCGCTCAAACCTGGAGGTGTGACCATTAACGGCATGGCCAAACACACGACCGCCGACTACTTCAACTCGTACACGGGTGCGGCCGAGATCTACATCACCATCTCGAGTATGGACACCGAAGTGGATTTCAAAGGGGTCTCACTGCACCGGTTCGGAACACCCAGCGACACCTTCAGCTACACGGCCGAGAACGCCAACATCGGGACGGGCGTCCCGGTTGACGGGTTGCAGCAGCTCAGCTTCGTCACGGGCTTCTTGACGTACATGTCGGGTCCGTTCTTCATCTATGGCAACACAACTCTGCTCGAGGACGTGACGATGACCAACGTCGACGGGACGGTGATGACGGCCGACAGTATGTACAATTCGGACGGCAGTCTAGTCGAGAGCTTCCATAGTGCGTACGGCACTTTCGTCGACATCGAGTCGGGCACGGGCCAGACCATGAGCGCGCGCAAGCGGTCGCAGATCTCGTATGCTCTTTCAGCTTCAAGTGCAGCGTCCAACGCGTCCATGAGCGACTTGGTATGGCCGTTGCTGTCGACAGAGGTAGTTCTGCCAACGTACTGGGTGGAGGAAGCGGGTGAAGCTAAGGACAGTGTACTGGACACGTTCAAGAGCACACTCACACTTGTCAAGACGTTCCTGCCGGGACTTATCGTGCTCATTATCGTGGGTGTTGGTGAGGTAGGAGGTGGTCTCTTCCTCTGGCGTCGTCAAGCTCAAGATGGAGAAACTACGCTACGGCAGCGTCATCTAATACATCGTAGTTAGCTGTACCAGCCTCATGAATAGTTCCTATATCCTGGATACATGTACGTAAAGCATTTCGAAAATTCTTAGTCTTTTCATGAATTGGCGCAGATGCTGTCGGCAGTTCATGTTGGACACGGAATAGATGGCTACTGACTGGATATCCAGCTGCCGGTGGTGCTGGAACGGGTGCGCGTCCGTCCCGCACAACCGATTTTGAAGCGTGCACGGGACTGGGGAGCTGTACGAATGGACGACTGCTGTAGCGCCTGCTGGAGCGCGGTCTGTGCCGGGTGCTGCATCACGTGCGCTGAGGTGACGTGCTACCCCGTGTGCGACTACTGCTCGAGATGTTGCTGCGGAGACCGAGGCTTTTCGTGCTGCACTGGTGGACAGGACTCCAGACGGCAGAGCTCCGAGGCGTACAGAAGAAACGATTCCCCGCCGCCAGAGATCGTCGCAGTGCCAGTCAAGATGCAACCAGTGACACCGGGAGCGACTGCAGGCTCTGAGCCTGTGCGACTAGGTAGACTCCGAGAAGATGGAGAGATGGCCAGGATTGAATGTTCGGGTAAGACGTCGGGGTCTTAATATTGACGTAGCCATTATTGAGGTCTTGTGTCTTATGGATGAGGTTGGTTCCCAGATAGAACAGCAATAAGCTGCCGCCGTCAACAGGTTGCGCTTAATTAAGCAGCAGCACTATCGAGCAGTCCGAATTCGCTGATGGAGTTCGAGATTTCCTATTGCATCACGAAGAAGATGACGTGTCAGCAACCAGATGTGTCATGGTAATAAATCGCTTCCAACATCGTACCAGGAGCGTCGGCCATCGTCCAGTCTCGAGCTTGGAGAAGATCAAGTCGTCTGCAAACGTCACGCTCACATCAGCACCAGAATACTCTTACAAACTAACACCTCTCTCCTACCGTTAAAGTAGATCTCGAACGCTCCCGACGCCGTTAAACTGCTGGCTGCAGTCCCCATGAACAACACAATGAAGAAGGCGACGATGCGGTTGTCCCGCGCCCAGCGAATTATCGCCACGTCCACCCCAACCGCTGGTAGAATCTGTCACCAGGTAGAACAAAAAGTCATAAACCAGAGCTCTTGGCTGTACTGGAGAGCTGAACAACACGCACATATTCCCCAAAGAGCAGCAGAATCATCGCGGTCACTTGTCCGTAGCCTAATATGTGCGCCAACATCTACAGAAGGACATTTCTCATCAGCATTTTCGGCGAATCTGTTCACCTTGTAGGAATTAAATGATCACCAACCGTCTTGTAAGGATCCACTTCATAATTGCTACCGTAGATTCTGTCCACCAAATGGGGGAAAGTGTCCTCCAAGTACGTCTTGATCTGCTGGAAGTTCTGCTGGTAGCCGCACGCAGTACAGTACCTCACCTGAACTTGATCATCCGCAATGTTGCGCTGCAAATTCCTCTCCTTAGCAGCAGCTGCTTGCTCCTCCTTCGCAGCGGCATCAAATACAGACTCAGTGGGTGAAACCTCCAGTATCTGCAGAGCTACGAGGCTCAACAGCAGCAGAATGCGCAACACTCTCGACGTCATCTCTTCCTGACTTGTTCAGTGGTTTACGCTATAGCCTATACCGGTACCTATAGCCTTTAGGTACCGGTATATTATTTTTTGTCAATTATACAGAGGATAAAATATACAGTTTTCTTCCTCAATAAAGAAGTTGAGGTCTGCATGCAAATGGCAAGGTTATAAGAAATAGACAAGACAGATCAATGTTGTCAGGTCATTTTATGGTGACATGCAGCTCAGAAGGTTATCGGTTTTTCAGACTTCTTTATTGAGGCAGAAAACTGTAATTGATATATAATTATGCTTGAAGTCATTTTTCATTTTAGTGAATGTGTGACTGCGAGTGTGGAGATGAGGGCGTGTCGCCCACGCGCCGTGAGAGCGCGTACGACATGATCCAAGTGGGAGCTGCAGTGGAGCTGGTGCTGCAGCAGACGCAGCCGCTGGAGGCTGTGAAAGTGCAGGCGCACGAGGCCGACGGAGTTGTATTGGCCGAACCTGTGCACAGTATTGTCAGTAGAATCTTTTAGAATGAAATATTACTACTTTTATTTTGACATTAAATGTACTGCAGGAACCACTACCGCCGTTTAGGGCGAGTATTATGGACGGATACGCTGTTATTGCAGCGGATGGAACAGGAACAGTAGGTTATGCTGTTGCTTTTGGGTTTATGTTGCAGTTTTAACTGGTTTTGTAGTTCCCTGTGGTGGAACGTATTGCAGCAGGAGATATGCCAGCAAGCTCTTTGAAATCTGGTCAAGTGTCGTACATTACGACTGGATCTCCTGTTCCTGATGGGGCTGATGCTGTGGTGAAGATTGAAGATACAAGCAGTGTTGAAGGCAATGAGAAACTGGAGAAGGAAACGGCGGTGAATATCCTTAAAGGAGTGAAAGCGGGGCAAAATATCAGGCCTATTGGATCGGATATTAGTCCGGGGGAAGTACTGGTGGATGCTCACGAACTTGTGACAGCTGCTGAGCTGGGGCTACTGGCGACGGTGAGCTGGTGGAGCTAAAATGCAATAAATTATTGCCTTTTTACTGACATTGTTGTTTGATGCAGGCTGGCATTACCGAGGTGATCGCACATAGGAAGCCTGTGGTTGGTGTTCTCTCAACTGGTAGTGAATTAGTTGAGGCATTTCTAGGAACGGCTACACCTGGCAAGATTCGAGACAGTAACCGCCCAATGCTGCTTGCATTGTTGAATGGATGGGGTGCGACAACGCTCAACTTGGGTGTATGCAGCGATAAGAAGCAGGCGTTGAAGGACACCATACTGAAGGCGCTCGAGAAGGTTGACGTGCTGATTACGAGCGGTGGTGTGAGTATGGGTGAACACGATCTTATCAAGCCTTTGCTCGAGGAAATGGGCACCGTCCACTTCGGAAGATTGATGATGAAGCCCGGAAAGCCGACTACATTTGCCACATTGATCGTGCAGAATAAGAGGAAGCTGGTGTTTGCACTCCCAGGCAACCCTGTGAGCTCCTTCACGACGTGCCACTTACTGGTCCACCCAGCATTGAAGCGACTTCGTGGTCTTCCGATCTCTAAATGCTACCACACTAAGGTGTACGCGGCACTTACTCATCCAATCAAGCTGGATGCTGAACGTCCTGAATTTCACCGCGCAAATTTGGAATGGGACGGCAAGCAGCACAAATTTCTTGCCACCAGTACTGGTCGGCAGATTAGTTCTCGCTTGCTAAGGTTCGTTCTCAAGTTGACCTTTTCTTTTACTCGGTGTGACCAAGTTGCTCTAACCTATGGATACTGTTTAGCTGTCGCAATGCGAATGCACTCCTTTGCCTACCGACTGGTACTGAGATCCGTGACGGTGATGCCGTTGCAGCCCTCGTTTTGGACAGTACCTTCGGAAACACCACGGGTGTTATTCCGACGATGTCACTCAAGAATCAGGGCACAACGGTGTCATCTGAGCTTCCTGCGAAAGAGAAGTCCAGTGTTTCCAAGACAGTGTTTCGAGCTGGCCTCTTAACGGTGGGACTTAGTAGTTGCTGTTACTCGCGTACACTGATGCCGTTTTGCTTTCCTACCTAAAGATTAGCGACCGTGTGTCTGCTGGTGCTTCGACGGACATGAGCGGACCGGCGATGGTCGACGTTCTCCAACAAGTCGACAAAGTCCAGATTAATGTGGTGGCGATCAAGGTGGTGCCCGATGATGTGGATCAAATCCAAACGGTGGTGATGGAGTGGGCAGACTCGGACACTGTGGATCTGATTCTGACATCCGGTGGCACGGGTTTCAGTCCTCGTGATGTGACCCCAGAGGCTATCAAGGCCGTACTGGAGAAAGAGATCCCAGGGTTCCCCATTGCCATGCTTGAAAGCTCACTCAAGATTACGGCAAAGGCTGTGCTGTCTCGACCTGTGGCAGGGATCCGGAAGAGGACGCTGATCGTGACTCTGCCAGGAAAGCCGAAAGCTGTGGTGGAAAACTTTTCAGCAATCGCAGAGGTATTGCCACATGCGCTGCATCTCGTCCGCGATGTGCCGCATGAGCACCATCGAGCGAACCCAAGCTCACTTTACACTTAAGCATTTCCGAGGCGCTGCATTTCACGCCACCAGCTACTCCCTCATCGAGATCGACGTCTGGACGAACTACACTCCCGTTCGCGTCCAGAGGCATCGGACGCCTTATCCACTCCAGCACCTAATCCTTACGCTGCTGTGTTAACGTCGAAGTCTCCATTGAAGTATGAGGAAGGCATCGAAGCGAGGTGAAGGCATCGAAGCGAAGCGAAGCAGCCGGCGACCAGACCGGAAGTAGAGAGGTTCACTGCAATTTTCTATAATAAAGTTTAACAGTTGTCCAGGAGCTCTAAACCAAAAACTGCCCATGTACGACGAGATTTGGTTGTTACCAGTGTACTAGCACATTTACTCGAGCAAGAGACAGCTCGCTCCGTTCGAGCATCGCTTGGAGATGTGTCGCTTGGCTTTAGAGACAATAGAGACCAAGTTTCTGTCTACCTGGTCGCTGTCCGCTTAAAGCTCTGGATCCGGGTTCCTGCTTCGTTCAGCGAGCACTCGATGATCTCCCTGTTGAGCCCATACTTGGCGCTCTGCACGTCGATCTCCCTCTCTGTTTCTTCATCGTAGCAGAAGCTTGAGCACATGAGGAACACACCACCGGACGACAGCAACCTGTCCACTGTCCAGAAGAGTAGAGGCACCACCTCACGGGCATAAATGAGGGTGCGGACTAATCCCGAGTACTGGAAGCCGGAAATCGAGTACACATACCGCCAGCGCCGGCCGAAACCCGAGTTCACATCGGTAGAATTCCAAGTACGATGGCAGAATTCGGAGTACAAAAAATTGGCGGGAAAAAAGTACCAGGGAAACCTGGCAGAATGCCGCTCAGCCATAACGAAGCATTCATTAATTTAACTCATTTATTGTCCGTAATACTGGGTTTATTCGCGTGCTCCGCACACGGAGCGTTAAACCGCCAGCCTAAGCCCGCTCCGGCTTCGCCTTCGCTTGATCTGTCGACAGCGCTGTTGCGGTCCAGTGCTTCGCACACGGAGCATTAAACCACCAGCCAGGCGTTCTCCACCGCGCTTGTCCTCTCTCTGCTGTCCTTTACTGCTCAGCCACACAGCCCGCGCGATCCCAGCCACCTTTGTGCAGCTCGCTACGCTCGCGAGTGCAGATCTTAAGCCCGCTCCGGCTTCGCCTTCGCTTGATCCATCGGCAGCGTTGCTAAGCCCGCGTGCTCCGCCGCGCTTGGCTTGTTCTCGAGTTGTTGTGAGCTAGTAAAACCGCAAAAGTACCGGTACGAACTGACCTCAATTCGTTTAGCAAAACCTCTCAAAGTCGGTTGGTGTACTCGGGATCCGGCCACTGGTACTCGGAATTAATCCCCTTCCGAGCCGACAATCAACTCAGTAGCACCGTTAGCTCCTTCCGGTCCGGCCTGGAGTTTCTCCAATGCTTCAATCTCCTTCGCTCCGTCTGGTCCCCAACGCAAACTCTGCGTAAGGCACGTGGCTTGTGGTCGTTCCTGCTGACCAGCATTGTGCTCAATAACCTTAAGAACACCAGGATCATGATCCGTGAAGATCACAGTGGCGTCTGGCCGCAATTGGGCTACAGCCAGTCCCGTACTCCAGGTTCACTGCAATAATCTATAAAAGAGAACGAAGTGGCAGTTCTAAAGAGAAGTTGTACGAAGTGTTAAGAACACGTTCTAAGAACACGTTCTTCGTACAACTTCTCTTTAGAACTGCCACTTCGTTCTTTTTTATAATTGTACAAAGTGGCAAAAGATGTAATTCAAGTACCGAGCAGGATTTCATTTTCACTTTAACTCTGAAGATGGCAAGACGCAGAAACACTGGGCGACAACACCGCCGCAAAAAATTCGTTGCATGGTCCACTCGTCCTCAAGACACCAAGCGGGTCGCGCACAAAGTTCTACGACACTTCACGCTGTTCTTCCCCGAAATCGAATACGTGGATGGAGCCCCGTTCATCGCTTGGGATGACCTGTTGAAGGGGATAACGAAAAACCCACGTGGACTTTGCGAAAACCTGGAGAGAGCATTTCGCTGGGAACGTCTCACCATTGACAGATCCGGTTCACGATCCTTGTCGTCAAATCCTGTTCGTGAAAGAGAAATCCATCCGAGTGAGAAGGTCTTTCTCAGACTTGAGCACGCTCTTCGCGATGAGCACACGTTTGAGGGACTCTTGAATGTGATGTACAAATGGTACTTGAACGTATTCTTCCCAGGGCTTTCAGCGAACGGCGAACCAATGGACTACATAGTCTATAACGGCCCTCAAGATCCTGGGTTGCTGTACAAGACCCCAGAGGACGCCAAAACTGGGATCTACGCGCTTCATTGTGGGTCTACGTACTCGTTTAATAACGATGCGTATGACGGACCGCTCTTCGTCATGAAAATTGGAAAGTCCGAGAATATGGTCAACCGATATACGACCCATGCCTCCTCCACGTCAATGCTAAGTGCTTTGGGCGGTGATGTCGACTTCCTTTTCGGGTTAGAAGTCGACCCTGAAGATTTGACGGAAGCCGAAACTCTTCTCAAGGCCAAGTTGACCGAGTTGGGATTTGCAATGCCCATCGTGAACGAGAACCAGGGCAGGTCCTTGGAGACCTTTTCATTTTGTGAGGGGTCTCTCCCTTTAATGCATGAAGTGTTGTGCCAGCTTCGACTGGTTTATCCTAAGCACGGTGATTCGGAACCTGAACCTGAACTACCCGAACCTGAACTACCCGAACCTGAATTTCCCGAACCTGCATTACACGAACCTGAACCTCCCGAACCTGAATTACCCGAACTACGTGAGCCTGAAGTGCAACCTACCCGATCATGCCCTACCTTTTATCCCAGAACTTTTCGCCCTCAATACTCCGGGTTGGGGTGTTGATGAGACTCCCGCTGCACCGATGCAACCGGAAGTTCGGGGTCCGGCCGAAGGACCAAATGACCCTGGCCCCCCTCGCCGTCGAGCCCGACTTAACAACTACCTGTCCTAAGGGCTTCCTGTTTTCCCTAACGTGAACTGAACGAACAGCTCAGAATAAATGTTGATAAAACTAACGTTTTCCATTCATAACGATACGTTCGACTGCGTCCAGCACGGCTTCACTTCAACTCTGCGCCATGAGCGAGTCCGTGGGCGGGTCTGGAGTATTCTGTTCGTACGCCTAATGCTGCCGTTGTACGGACTCGGCTAGGAACCTCTTTGACTTGATACTATAGGGATGCATCAAACCTATCGGAACTTAGAGTATCACGGTCAATGTAGATCTCCGCCAGCCCACAGCGCGGTCAATACTGCGAAATGAGCGGCTAAACTTGGCATACAATTAGAAGGCATCTTCATGAACATACCTGCACAGCGTTCCTAGCGGAGAAGCGGTTGTAGCAGGCGCACCTCCGCGATATAAGTGCAAGGAAACGGGTCTAGGGTGATATCTATGAAGGTTTCCGTGAGCCAATCAGCGCCAAGCGGAATCTTACGCGTCTGATTGGCTGAAAATCGCAGCGATTACGAATCTGCTTAATTAAATTTAAGCGATTACGAATCTGCTTAATTTTACTTAAGCTGAAAGCTTAATATAAAATAAGCTTATTTCTGATTGGATGAAATCCGAGTGATTGTCTACGTCATCACCGGCTATAAATGTAATTAAAATAAGCTATGGCTATAAATGTAAATAAAATGGGCATCATACCCAAAAAAATGGCCTCGTGTCTATTTTCGTAAATTCCTCTCAGCTATTGCTGATTGGACAGCGCTTAAAATTCGGTTACGTACGAAAACGTTCGTCCCTCCCAACCAGCAGAAGCCAAGAAGCAGCAAGTCCCAGGAGCTCTTTGCTCTTCGCGTATTCCCCCCCCCTCCCCTCTCCTTTCCTCCATCTCTACGCTTTAACAATGGCCGACCTTGCTGACGATCAGGTGGAGCTCTTCAAGGTGAAGAAGCTCATCAAGTCCCTCCAAGCCGCTCGCGGGTAAAATATCCCTCTTTCTTGTTATATATTTCTTATTTCTCATGACTAACAATATATTCCCTCTCAATAGTAATGGTACCAGTATGATCTCGTTGATCATCCCTCCCAAGCAGCAGATCCCTCTAGTGGCCAAGATGCTGGCAGATGAAATGGGTACAGCCTCCAACATCAAGTCGCGTGTCAACCGCCTGTCCGTGCTGGGCGCCATCACGTCCACGCAACAGCGTCTGAAGCTGTACAACAAGTGCCCGCCCAACGGCCTCATCATCTACTGCGGCACGATCATCACGGACGAAGGCAAGGAGAAGCGCGTGAACATTGACTTCGAGCCTTTCCGCCCCATCAACACGTCGCTGTACATGTGTGACAACAAGTTCCACACGGAGGCGTTGGGCGAACTGCTGCAGGACAACGACCGCTTCGGCTTCATCGTCATGGACGGTAACGGAGCTCTGTACGGAGCTGTGTCCGGCAGCAACAGGGAGATTCTACACAAGTTTTCGGTGGACCTACCCAAGAAGCACGGTCGTGGTGGTCAGTCCGCGCTGCGTTTCGCGCGTCTGCGTCTTGAGAAGCGCCACAATTACGTGCGCAAGGTGGCGGAAACGGCCACGCAGATGTTCATCACCAACGACCAGCCCAACATCTCGAACTTGGTACTAGCTGGTTCCGCTGACTTTAAGAACGAACTGAACGGTTCCGACCTGTTCGACAAGCGTCTCGCTGCCATTGTGGTCAAGGTGGTGGATGTTTCCTACGGTGGAGAGAACGGGTTCAACCAGGCCATTGAACTGGCGGCTGAGACTCTGACCAACGTCAAGTTCGTGCAGGAGAAGAAACTCATTTGCAGCTACATGGAGGAGATTGCTCAGGACTCGGGCAAGTACTGCTTCGGTGTGAACGACACCATGAAGGCTCTGGACTTGGGCGCTGTCGAGACGCTCATTCTGTGGGAGGACCTGCCGCACCACCGCTACGTGCTCCGTAACGAGTCGACAGCCGCCGAGTCGTGGAAGATCCTGTCGCCGTCGGAGGAGAGCGTGGAATCGAACTTCCTCGACTCGGAGACGGGCGCCAAACTGGAGACGGTGGAGCGCGTGCCCCTGGTCGAATGGTTCGCCAACAACTACAAGCAGTTCGGTACGACGCTGGAGTTCGTGACGGCGCGTTCGCAGGAGGGATCGCAGTTCTGCCAGGGTTTCGGTGGCATCGGCGGCATTCTCCGGTGGAAGGTGGACTTCATGGAGATGGACTACGACGATTTCGACGACGACGACTCTGACTTTGACGAGGACGCGTTCATGTAGAAGTAATTATTGCGTGACGCTTTGCGCCAGTCTTAGTTAGGAAAAAGCGTCACGCACCGTGGCGCTGCGGAAGGAACTTGCGCAATCTGACAAAGAAGGAATGCATTTTCAGGCCAGCCGTCCACGGAAAGGAGACGCTGCTATAGATTTCGAGCAGGAAGGAGGAGCAGTACAGCGGCTGATCCGGACGAGCTGTAAATACCCAGTGAGGCGAGGAATACACGACCGATTCCATGCCGAAAATGTCCGAGTACCAAAAGAGTCATTGACGGGGCTTGTTAGCTAACATGTTGTTCCCTTTGTAGAGCTCAAGTCCAGTGAAGCGACGCCCGGTAGTTATCTGTAGACGCTATGGATGGAGCGAGTGAGACTGCAGTCGAGCACAACGAAGGAGGCAAATTGGACGAGGTGCGGGAGGCCCGGGAACAGGAGGCAGCGGCCTGTTTGCAGCGGATGTTTCGCTGTCGGAAGGCTCGCTTGAGGCTGCGTCAGATGCTGTCGTCCGTGTTCGAGAAGTTTTACGACGCCGACTCGGGATTGTATTACTACCTGGACAAACGCACAGGCGAGACAACGTGGGAGAAGCCTCGTGCGTTGCGTGAAGGCGATGACATCGAGTTGACGGCCGTCTACGCTGCGAAAGAGGTAGCATCGGAAGCAGAAGGCACTGGCTCCTCGGAAGTCGAGGAACTGGACAAGGACGACAGCAAAACAGATAATGAAGAGAGTGAAGAGGCTGAAGCAGAGGAAGACAAAGAAGAAGAAACGCTGTTGGGATTCTCGATACAGGACGTGGATCTTGCACGGGAGCAATTCGCCAATTACGACACGGACTCAAGTGGATCCATCAACGCCTCTGAGCTGCACAAACTGTTCACGAACCTGGGCGAGCAGCTCACGCTGAACAACGTGCGAGAACTCATCAAAGCAGTGGACACGGATGGGAATGGCGAAGTGGATTTCGATGAATTTCTCCAGCTCCTACGCAAACAGCAGGACAAGAACCAGTACTCGGCGTCGCTGTCACTTGCGCTGCTCTTCGGCCCCAAGGAGCTTACGAAACTCAAACAGCAGTTCATGGTGTTAGACTTGGACGGCAGCGGATCCATCGACGAGAACGAACTGCAGCAGCTAGTGAAGAAATTGGGGCGTCGCGCGGAAGAGTTCGACTTGCCAGCCATGATGCGGGAGGTCGACGTGGATGGGAGTGGATCAATCGGCTTCAACGAGTTCCTGCAGATCGTGGCGAATATGTCCAGGAACGACGGTCCTAAGACCGCCTTCGCGGCGCTTCTGGACCTCGGTATCGCTCAGGGCCTGCTCAACGGACTGGACGAAGTCGTGCAAGCTTCACGCCAGAAGGTCTTCGAGTGGCTCAATTCGGACCTTGTCGCCGAGCGAAAGAGACTTCAACTGAAGCGCGAACGTCGAAGACTTCAGGAGGAAGAGCGACAGCGACAGCTCGCGAAAGACCAGGAGTACTACGCGAAGCACCAGGCCGAGCTAGCTACTGTCGAGCGAGCTCGTAATGCGCAGATCGAAGGATTGGCGATCGAAGTGGAGTTTGAAGGCGACGGCGTCAACTTCCCCGTCACAGGACAATTCGCAAGAGTGCATTATACCGCCAGCTTCGAGCGTACTGGGGAGGTGTTTGAATCCACTCGAGCACGATGCGGCAGTGCACTCGAGTTCTGTGTGGGTGCCGGCCATACTATCCGCGGCTTCGACTTGGCCTTGCAGCGCATGAGTGTGGGCGAGACAGCTCGAGTGACGATTGCTCCGGCGCTGGCGTACGGTGTGAAGGGCCGACCACCTCGAATTCCTCCGAACGCCGCTCTAGTATTCCGTATTGAACTCATCAGCATCAAGGAGAAGCTCCAGTCTCCGATTGAGGCGATGCCGATCACTCCAGTGCAACGGTTGAGGAATAGACAGCCATAAGCCACGAAATCAAGCAGCGAGATGATTGGGATGTCCGCTTAGGTCAATGGAAGTTCAGTGTCTGGACTTAATGGAGTGAGTTCGACTGGCCATTTACACATCGCTCATGCACGAGCAAAGTGGATCGATTAGGTGGCTGCACCTGCGTACACGTCGTGGTCTTATTCTCGATGGCCCATTTGCTCTCCGAACACTCAAGTGGACAAGATATGCCAGTTGAAAATGACAATACGATGCACTTCCTGATCCCTCGTTGCTTTCGCCGTAAGAAGACTCCACCAACCCACGAGACGGCTGGAAACATCTTCGAACAGCGGATGAAGCATCGGCTGAAGAAGCAGAACAAACGATCAACTAGAACGAATCGCGTATGGAAATCTCCGCCGGAAGATACCGAGTTCGCGACATTTGACCTTCTCGCTGCGAGAGACCCGATGAAGAGCAGCCGAAACACCAAACAGGAGGTGCATTCACACTTTTTAAGCTGGGATTCCGCCGCGGATACGTACCTGAGTCCTCCTTCATCGGCCGGGGCTGAGGCTGGCGGAGTTGTTGGCGCAACACACATAAGTAACCTGGACTCGGACATTTTTACGGCACAGTTAAAGCGGCAGGAGATTTCCCAAGAAGCTGAATATCGTCTGCACCAGCTCGCACATCTGGACATGAGAAATTCAAACCCATCGTTTGTATACCAAGTTCCACGACAGTCTGACAGGAAGTGGAGCATGGCCACTACACAAGGAAGCACTGGCGAGCAGTTGCGATCGACTCCGAAGGCTTGCCTCACCTAGCTGAATATAATCTTTGAACACAAGTCGACGTCTGAAAAATTATTGGCAACTTGGCAACCTCATACCACAACAGCAAAACAAACCGCTTGATCTACATGCACTAGATCATGTCGCCGTCTTCGTCGCTGTCCTCCAAGTCGATCACGAGATTGTCGGCCTCCTCCGTTAGTTGGTTTAGCCCTGTGAGTTCTTCCAAGTAAGCCGTCGAGTTGCAAGCCTTCTCCAGCAGACCTAGCGCATCCGCAGTGTAAGCATCCAGAACTTTGGAGCTGCAAGCGATGCACTTGTCGAACGCCTCGCCTGTGATCACCATGTTTTCAAATGCGTTGAGGAAGCCACGAAGCTGGTGTGGGATGTAGCCCATCGGGACAGAACCGTCACTTGGCTTCGTGGCACTGGCATATTTTCCCTGGGGTGAATGCAACACAGCAACGAGAAGTTCCACGGCTGTCGCGGCGGCAATCGGAGCAAGACCTGGGCGAGTCACAGTACACATCTGATCCAACGTACGATCCTTCAGTGAGTCGCGAGGACTCACAATATCGTTACAGAAGTAGCAGCCTAATGACGGCTTCGTTACGTCACCACCCTCAGGGTGGACACCATGACGCATCACTAGGTAGCTGTCGAAGCCCAATGCAGCATTCAAAAGCAGTTTCTTCTTGAACGAGGCGATTACAGTCGGTAGCCAACGACTCTCGCGCGAATCCGTTCCTAGAAAGATGACGTCGTGCGCCTCGATAAGCTGCTCCAGCGTCTCCAGACCTTTTTTGGCCTCCTCCATCAACTGCGGGCTACTCAGAGCGTGACCTGCCATGGGGATCGTTAGATTCACAGCCTCGGAGTTCACTAGAGGGAAAATCCGCTTTAGGGCGTTCGCTGCGCATTTTCCTTTCGGTTTCCCAACATCGTTAAACTCGAACAGTGGTTGCCGAACCGGATTGGAGTGGCTCACGGTGGAGTTGTCCACAAAGGTGATGTTGCGAAAGCCCCACGAGAGTAGACTGCGTGCAGTGTAGCAGCCGAGTGTTCCAGCACCAAGTAGTAAGCATTTGGTTTGAGCGAGCAATTCCAAGTCGAGAGACGGCAACTGACGCCACCTCATGAGCTTCAGATTCAAATCCACCGACGTTTCTGCGAGTCGGATGGGGTCCAAAATGCCACCAAGCTCCATGATCCGTGGACCCATCTTACCTCGAACATTTGTTTCCCAGCCCGTAACCCGCACGTCTTCTCTGGATCGGCCATTAGCCATAAAGGACTGGTCACTTTTGACCTCAAACACCACAGAGCTCTTCCATTCGAAATCGTCTGGTACCTCGGCAAATTGATGTACATGCTCACGGAAGGAGATTATCTTGAATGGGCGTGAACAATCCACTTTCTCAGCCGGTAGAGCCGTGAGCAGCGCTAAGAAATTGCGCAGTGGCCAACCTGGATTCGTCTTCAGTGGGCACGGATCGACGAAGCCAAAGAGCGTCTCGACTACGTCTTCCGCGCTATGATCAGCAGCTCTCCACGTCAAGACTTCCGAAACTCTCACGCATTGTTCACTGTTGGCCAGACGCTCCAGTACGAAAAACGGTGCAAAGTTGGCTTCCACCGCTCCGGTTGCGCTGTTCACACGGCGGAGCTTCAGTAACTCTCGAAGTGTCTGCACCTGCTCCCCGGCTGACAGCACCGAAGACACTGATGTAGGTGGAGATCGATACTGGAAAGTAGAGGGAGGAGACAGTGCCGGGAAGCCGAACCAGTACAAGAACGAGTGCTTCTTCAGATCAGCAAAAGTGATCAGGACGAACGCGTTCAGCTGGTCGATAGCGGCACTTTCACCGCCAAGTACCAGGTCCAGGATCTTCTCTCCAGCATCTCGAAGAAGTTTCGTCTTGTCTAGAGTCTTGAAAGCCTGCAGAGATGATAATAGAAAATCATTTTGAGAACGAAAGGATGTATGTATCTACCTCTTTTGTACCCACCTCAAGAGTGTTGGTGTTGAAGAGTAGTCCTGGGGCCTGCCACTCGTACCGAGCGCGGTCCGTGTCTCTGTTGGTGTCTGCACTTGGGAATGCACTCTCGTCGATGGTGAAACGCGCAGGGACGTTCACAGACCTCCCGGGCGTGAAATACCCCGCAATTGTCTGCAGAAAAAATGTATAGCGTTAGAGCTTTACTACTACTTGTTACACTTGATTGCATCGTGCTCACCTGCGCCTGGTCGTCGAGCTGGAACTTGTCGAGCTTCAGCGACGTCAGTCTCTGCCAGAAGGACACGTCGGGCGCGCTGTTCCACGGCTGAAACTTGAGCACTTGCCACTCGGCGTCGGTCATTGTTGCTCCTGCTTGAAGAATCAATTGAGAAATGTAGCCATGTTGTGAGTTTTTTTTAATCAAATTATAGAGGTATCTATATAAGGTTTGCGCGGATCCGCGCAAAGGCACCACACTCCCAGTGCTAAAACTTGGGGTATACATGTACACAGAGAACTGATTGAAGCAGCTTGTGACGCGTTTGCAAGGCGCTGTCTCGCGTGCACGACGCACAAGGGCGAAATATCGAATGGTCGACCATGATTAATAATAAGCATTGTTTAATTTTATTTAAGCACAGGGTCGGATCCGCCGGCCGACCTTGCTTACTAAGATGGTTGGGTTAAAAATCCCACCAGCGCGCTCAATGAGAGGCAAAACTTGGCATACATTTAGAAGGCATGCTAATGAACATACTTGCATTGCACCATAGCGGAGTCGTGCTTGTAGCGAGCGCACCACCGCGATAAGGCACTGGATTTTGGATCATTTTGCGGCGGTTGGCGTTCTTTCACCAACCAGTTGCTGTGGCCAATCAGCGCGCGATAAATAAAAGTACTTTTTTGTGATCAGGTATAGTATACACTTTTCAAACCAAGTGCTTTCTTTTAGTATACGTCCTACGGGTTAACCCCACATTGAAGATCACTCTTCCGAAGTGGATACATTTGGTGTGCCACACATCATGATGGCCTCCGCAGCCAAGCTAACAAGAATAATTCAGTCTTAATCCTACCTAAACTACCCCAAAGCTTGGGACGAAGTGAACTACCGTTCACAAGGAGTTTGTATACTCCAAGCCTTCCTCTGTGTGAAGTGCTGTGTAACCCCCCGTCACAGTACGAGTGCGCACCTAGCAGTTGCTTTGGTTAAGTTTCTGACTACACAATGCATGTGTTTCATTCAACCAACAAAATGCATCCTATCGCATGGAGTACGACAAGTTTGATTGGCTGACGGACTCAGCTCAAAATATCTAGGACAAAGTAATCATTTAACCGACAACACATGGGGTCAAATTGACCCTTGTCGTACTCCATGAGATAAACCAGTAAAAAAACCGCGTTTCACGTTATTTCAAACAATCAGAGATCACGAAAGATGCGTGTACGCATATCCGACATATCGTGTCGGAGACCAAAATATTAATATCCTCTTACAGCCCCCCCCCAAGTCATTCGCATACGAATAACACTCACCCTCCGGTTTCTCCGAGCACCCATGTGTCTTAGCGACCTTGCAACTACCAACACGAAGCGCGCCCAGGAAGGTGCAACGACAAAACGCTCCCCTCGCTCTCGAAGCCGTAGTGGACAAGTTTGGCATGAATCTCGCGTTCAAGGAAGGCAGCAAGGGACAACTCTTGCCCAGACACTCGGTGATACAGTACAACCGTCAAGCCAAGAATTGGCTGCTCGAGCAGTTTCCCCAGCATCGCGCCGCGGTGGAGAAGAATATGCTGAAGAAAGGACAAGTGCTAGAGCGACACGTTATGAAGTGCGAGTCAGGCATGTTCGTCAACAAGGCATCAGTGTGCATGAAGAAAGCGCTTAAGTAGATGACAAAGCACATGTATTCGACTGCTGTTACTGCTGCTGATTATCAAGATGCTTCTCTTCTGTGCTTACTTTGGTTCCTATTCGGCCACGCTTCGGCCTTGATGCTTCTTCGCAAGGCGAACCTATCAATTGGTTTCAGTGACATCTTCTTCGTTCGATTCATCCGTGTGAAGACTTCCGAAGAACAAGGCTTACCGCTCTTCCCTCATGATGGTTTTGTGACCTGCTCGTTACTTGCCCTCGCCCTCGCATTGATCGATCACCCTGCAGTCTCCAACGGTGGCGCTGCTTAGCCAACTCCCACAGCAACTGTTCATGTCTCAACCTGCCGTCTTGCCGGCAATTCTATCGCTTGACTTGATCGATCATCCAGAATCAACACGCGACGTCTGATGTTAATGATAAGAGCGTCAACGGGCTACCCGACATCCACAGCTACGTGAATCGATCAAGAATTCGCTTCACCACTAAGTCAGGTGTTGCCGAGGAGTTGACGACGCACTCATTTTGCCGTAGAGGGGTTCAACACGCTAGCATGTGCATCCAGTGGCAAAGGAGCGTTGAACATGACTGCAACGAACAAGGCTTTCGCGTACGTCTTCAATACTCCGGCAGAGGACCACAAAGTTGGGAGAGTCTTGAGTAGCCATGGTCCTTAAGCCTGTTCACCTTCTCTCATTGGATACCTTCGACTCTGACACTCAAGTGAAGATACGAGGCGTTGCATCGGTACTCTTCTGATCTTCTTTGGGTATGAAGATGCCATCGTACAATATCGATGTGCGCATGCTCAACATTCTCACCGCAGATACTGCGCCAATATCCAGGATTGAAGCCCTTGAATTATAGCGGCCTTGGTGTTCAATGAATCGAAGCTTGCGCTTTGGAGAAAGCTTAAACGAGCTTCTGGCGTGTCATCGCACCCAAGAGCACCAAGCACACTCAATGTTTCGTCACCAAGCAGCGTTGATTGAGCAGTTAGTTCAAATCAATCAAAAGCTCCGCGTGCGTCTAGCTGCAATGCTGCAATGGAGGCTACAATGCACAACAAACAGCAACCAACAGCAATGGAATATGTGAACATTCAAACACTGAACCACCGGTGAAGCGACAATGCATCTCTACAGTTTCCAGCTTGAAGGATGCGTGGTTCATGTGATATACGTGAGTGCCTCTTCAACAGACAAGTCTACGAAGCACACTCGATCTACCTCCAAGTTAGTCATCGCATTTATGAAACTCTTCATTTCCAACGGCTTTAACTTAGACGAGCCGGTCGGATCAAGTACTGATCACTGGAGAATCAGCCGAGAACCCCTTTCCTTTCTCCGCGAACAGAGCTTCACTGTTCGAGGTGCCCAAAACGTGTTACAGTCTATGCGCAAGCCCACAAAAAGGACCATCTTAACGAGCACATTAGCCGCTAATCAACGTCAACAGCAAGCCCCATCGTGGACCCAGCACCGGCACACCCATGAAACATAATTAGTTTAGTCAGTACCCCCCCATAATAACAAACACCGTACACCCCGCTGTGCACCGGCGAGAGGCATCGTCACGCTCGCAAGCTTTGGAACTGGAAGCGCGTTAGAGGTAAGGCGTGTTACTTCGTAAACTGGGAGTCGACGTGGGAGCCGCGGGAATTCGTTAATCCGTCCGTTTTTGCTGTGTTCGAAGAGGAGAGATGCCTACTTGCCCGCAAGAAGTTCTTCGAGATGAAGCTGTGGAAGACAACACGTTCGACTAAACCAGATGATAGAGTAGGGAGCACTAATACAGTTGTATTTTACCTTAAGACACGTCAGTAGCGCAGTATACGATAGTAAAACCGATCGGAACAGCAAGGTTAACCTCGCCACAAAATACGCCAGTCTGCACACCACAGAAGTAGAGGCTGCTGGCATTACGCAAATATACATGTATACAAACGCTAAGGTAAATTCAGGGGGGGGGGGGCAAACCTCACTCCCCGGTTGAGAATGAAATTACTGTACTGTAATTGGGTAAAGTGTATAAAAAATATTCAATCATTTACACCCTTTCTGAAGCTGCGAAGGTCAGTTCACCACGCAGCGTGTAGGAGCAATGGCTATAGATCCGCCCACAAACCAAACATCATTTCAACCCCCTGTGGTGCGTTACCTTTCTCAAGAACTCGTCGATGTCGCAGCATAGCATGCGTGTTTCGCAGTTTAAGTCCACCAAGCTTTTCAGTGCCCTGACACGACAGAGGGCGGTCATTTAGATATACCTGAAGGTGAAAGTGTTAGTGGTGCGGCATCTTTTGACCGTAGTGGCACCGTTGGTGGTTCGTACCCACACTGGCGATGGTGTTTAGCCAGAAAAAAAACAACAATAATCACCGCTCCTGTAGCGACGACTCCAAACACCGACGGATTCTAGATACAGGAAATCTCTGCGCAGAACAAATGGCCTAAAGTTGGCTGTTGTCAATTTGATCACAACAGACCGGAACGGATCACATATGCTTGGCGACTGCGTTGCAAGCAGCTTGTGGTCATCGAACACGTCGCTCATTGTTGTTTTACAACTCGCTCAGGGAATTGATGTCGCTCGAGTCCTTTCAGTTCATACTTTTCGAAACGAAGTCTCGTTGTGGTACGTCAGCAGATGCGTCTGAGATGAGGATCTCGAGTGAACTTGCTGGACGAAACAATTCGTTCTGATCTCGTAGCTCGAATTGCTAGCAGAAACCTGCATCGCCCAGAACGAACCTGTTGAGGCGGCAAAAAGAACGAAGGGAGGCAGGTAATGGTGACGATATGATAGAACGATTGCATTTGAGCGAGACGTTGGAGTGTAGTTCAACCTCTAAGGCCCTGGTTTCTCCATCGGTGTCTTGAGTCTGGAAATAAGCGACTTGATAAATCCTAGCCACCGACAGCAGTTCACTGGGACTAAAAGATGCACTGCTGATTTGCATATCCTTTCAAAGTCGTTTTACATTTATACTAAGTCGCTTTGGGCCAATCAGTTGGAAATTTTGCCGAAGTCCTCATGCAACCGAGCTTCATGGAGATTCTCTTGGCGCCTGTGGACGATACAGCCCTCATACCGGAGCCAGCATCGGCAAGGCTAACTTCTACTGTTGCGAGCGACAGTCAGGATGGTGGAGGTCTCGCTGCGCAAGAGCGGTGCGGCGTTATCGACGGTAATTAAGAAGCCCAAGTACCACAGGTTGTGAGAAGCGCTGCCGTCCAGCAAAAGAAGAAGCGCGGACGCCCATCTAAAAGCGACATGGAGGTGTGGACGAAGGAGGCAACCGAGACGCTGTTCACTGTGTGGTACGTTCGTGCATGACGGATGCTGCTCTCTCTAAACTCACTAACTTTGTTCTGCATGCGTTATTTGTCTAGATATGTGACGGCGAAGGATGAGTTCAAGCGTGCTCGCAACCACGTGGAAGTTGGTGCAGCTTGGGTGATGGTGGCCACGTTGGTGAACAAGGCTGAAGAGAAAGCATACACTGTGATCCAGTGCAAGGATAAGGTAAAATAAAATTGATAATTGGCCGTTTGATAACATCGATAATTATTTTCTTATATTCTTGGCTTATAGATCAAGTGGCTTAAGAAGAAGTGGTCTTTATATCGTGCTGATCGAAGTGCTACTGGCAACGCGCCAAAAGCAGCCGATCCTCCTTGTCTTGAGCTTATGCTTGAGCACTGGGCGCCAAACCCAGGTATGCAAAACACTTCTCTCTGTGATCCTTTGACGATGGAATCGACGTGAATATGGACAGTATTGAGTCGAACGACGACGAGGCCACGAGCACTACACGCAATAAATGCAAGAAAACGAATGGAGAATGCGTTGAAGAAGGTTTGTACTGTAGCAAAATTCTATTTAGTACTGGAACTAATTTGTTTTGAAAACAACTACTTCTATTGTTATAGGCCTTCGTGCGCTCGCTGATAGATCAAGCTAGTCGAAGCAATGAAGGGAAATAGTTCGGCATCGTCTGAGGCGTCATTCTCCCTGATGTCGTTGCGTCAATGGCGCGCCAGGAACTGCCATCGATGAGCTCATTAGCGCGCTACGAGGGAATAACTAACGTCTCTGAGCTTGAGAGAAAAGTAGACTAGCTATGTCGTTACGCTTCGCTTTGCAAATATAACGTCGGTCGGTACTCGGCTATTTCCAACACAATATCACGGGGTTCATCGCGTTCGTTCCGGCTTATAGTGTTGTCTTCCAATTCAATTAGAATATTGTGCAGCACCATGGCCGCTAAAATGCAATTGGCGTTTGACTTCTGCTCAAGTTGACGTCGAATTAAACGAAATCTCTGCTTCAACATCCCAAACGTACACTCGATAGCCATTCGAGTGGCGCTATGAATGTAATTGTAATGTTGCTGTCGACGGGAGAGTTCACCACCTTCCACGTGGAATATACGGTGTTAGTAGCTCGCAGCTGGGACTATACTCAGCATCTCCAAGTAAATGACAACCGCGTGGAATTACATTTTGTAGTGATAAACCAATTCTGGAGGTCCGCCAAGTTTTCTTGTCACTATAAGACCCTGGACGCATGTCGTAGTCCATAATACGGCGGCGAGAATCACAAATAGCTTGCATGTTTATTGCTGGATAAAAATCATCGCAGTACCAACCCTCGTACTCGGCAGGACTTGCAATCTCGAAAAGAGAGCCATCTACCGCTCCACATACGTACGGAAAGCCACGAACAGCCGAAACCCATCCATAACATTCTTCCATTCGGTGTCGCTTGATGGCAACCTAATGTAGACGCCTGCCTTGCCGCAACTTAGAATCAAATAGCGTTGAAATACCAACTGCGTGTGGCTTCGAGATGCCAAGCGCCAACCCAGCGTCTTTCATGCTTCCCGAGGACGCTAGATACAGCTTCAGCAAGCCCATCTTCTTCTCGAATGAGTGCACACGTCCATGAAGTAGACTCAAAGGCGCGAAGGCCGAAATAATTGGCAAATTCGGACGAAATTCCTCTGTGAGCAGCGCAGAACCACCCGTCGAAGCGGGGTGATGCCAGAAGCCGGTCGAAATCGAGGTGGATAACGGTCAGTTGGTTGTCATTGTCAGCTCTGACACGCGTTGTACTGGCCGCTATCGCTGCAGCACAAACCGTCACGAGTAGAACAAGAGCCACAGCGTTTTCTTCCATGACAATCAGACGTTGCCAGCCTCTCTGAGTTTATGTCTATCTAGGAATATAATCTTTGATAAATGGCTCGTCGGGGAATAAAATGCTAGCCAATCAGCGTCGCCTCAATAATTCCCAGACCCAGACACTGATTGAGAAACCAGGGCGTAATAGATCCACGTGTGACCCAATTTGATCTTCTTCAAACAGTTTATATCCATGTCCGATGCGTCTTAATGTAAATGGTCTTGGTTGTTTCAAGATCGTACATCTCTTGCCATTGACTGCAGTATTTCTTGTCGAGAAGTGTTGGCGGTCATGAGCCTTTGAGTAATGCAGACATTATGCAGACGCATGGACACAGATATCACAATCCGACAGTGACGAAGTCTGTCGAAAAGAGGCTGCTTCAGGATTCTCCACTTGCTGACAAGAAGTTCGAATGCCATTTCAATCCATATTCTGAGTTGGCTGACGTGAGAATTGTAGCTATCACGATCAGGGCGGTCCACCAGCTCCGCCTTATTAAATGGCGTCATAACTCGTCTGTTCTGAACATAAGCATTATCTCCGATCACAAAATACGGCCCTGAAATTTCACGAAGGGCTTTGCTCAGTTGCCAACGCTGAAATGCATAGGAATCGTTAATTCCTCCAGGTGAGCTAATCGAAAACACCGTAACTTGTGAGAGGTGATCCGAGCAGGCTTGAACAGTTGATCCATACTTCTGATATTGTCCAGAAAAGAAAGGTAATACTCGTCCACACTCATTTTTTTCGGGGTACACGTATTGGACAAAGCTAACCATCGATAACGGTTCTCTATGAGGTCATGGCTACTGCAGGATCGAAAAGCAGCAGACGCCTCCGTGTCATTTCTGTCACTTGATTTCTTTGACTCGCATACCCAGCGTTGTATCCGATCGGTCACGTCAGCGCTATTTACATCTTCGTCTGGGATGGAATCGGAGCAATACAACGTTAATGCTGCTGTACTCGACACTCTCATGGCTTACCTCCTCCGGCACTAGCCGGTTCTGAAGGCGCTATCGGGTTCCGTTCTTGTGGTTTTGTGCTTGGAAGCATGTGCTGCGAAGAGAAGATTCACCGTGAACGACTTGCTGGCCTGGTCGGCCCACCTAACCAGCAACCCAAGTACAGCGGCTGACTTCAAAACCATGATATCACAAGAAACCCCGAGCGATATCACGCAGCACCCCGTATTTCTTCAGCAAAGAGCATTGATTGAGCAGTTAATGCGCGGCTGACTGCAATGGAAGACAAGATCGTCAACAAGTACCCGCGAACGTCTACAAAAGCAGAAGAGAATGAGGACCCCAGCGACAAAAACATCTCCTGTCAAGCGACGTCGCACCTCTCCAGCTCTGAGATTGAAAGACGCTTGATTCGCATGGTACACGCAAGAACCGCGAATATGGAGCTTGACAGACTCCGAAACCAAGCATGCGTGCTCGACAGCCAAGCTGGTCGTTGCGTTTCTGAAGCTCTTCCTCCCCGACAGCTTTGTCCTCGACGAAACATCCCCTCGTTGCCGCGATGGTGTCCTTGAAACAGGCGCTCGCGCCGATAAGGCAATGTTGATGTTCTTCCGACAACAAGGCATCACCGCTCGCTTAGCCTAAAACGTCTTGAAGTTTATGCGGAAACTCCGCAAGTCTGGCGTCCTGAACGAACGCATTTCAACTACCAACAGCGTCAGTCTCAAGGTCTCATCGTTGACCCTGCTCCTTCACACATAAACGATGCCATCGGGTTCGTGACCACACAGTAATTAAACATACCCACCCGTGCTTTACGGCCACTCGTTTTCAGGTGGTGCGCGTTCGTCTCTCAGTCTTCGAGTCCGCCATTCCTCTCAAACTTCACACGCACCCGATGCCCCTCCAGAAATCTACCAAGAACGGCATCAGCACCGCGAAGGGGTCCAAGATCCTGTGTATTGATGTGACCAAGTCGCCAGATCCGAGTTAGTGATGAAGCTATACGGCACCTTCGACTCACTATCAACGCGACGGTTGTCTCCACGAGTCTTCTCCCTGAAGCAATCGAAGTGGCCTTCACGTCGCTGGTTGAGCGAACGAAGTGCAGCGATACGCTTGAAGACTCCGCGAGTGGCTTGCTCCTCCTGCGGTTGACGGCGAAGAGGGGGCGAAGACCTTGACGGGGAGAAGCTCCACTACGTGCACAAGATCTTGAACTGGAAGTGTGTCGACGGGAAGACGTACTACCTCATCGAGTGGGAAGTGACTTGGGAGCCACGGGAGCATCACAGCCGCACCGTCGTCGCAGTATTTGAGAAGGAGCGCCACCTGCTTGTACGCAAGAAGTTCTTCGAGGACGAGGCTGTGGAGGACATCTCGCTCAACATGACAAGACGGACAAGATCAAGTGAGGTGCAAACAGCGTATATTACGAGCTTAGAGAGGGTTAGAAGGCAGAGGTAGACTCGTACAACAATGTTAACCGCTGAAGACAGAACACAAAGCGTAACCTCCTTTCGAAACAACAATGTTAACCTCCGTTCATCATAGCACACGGTTTAACTCGAGAGAGCTTCACAGCACATCCACCCACACACGCATACAAACACACATACAACACACACACTTACTACTGGCTTGCGCCAGACAGCAGAAATCGCGGTCTCAAAGCCCACTTTTGGGAGACCACGTGTCAGCGTATTTACGCTGTTGTAGAAAAAACTGGCTTTTGACAACATTGCTCTTTTTAGCCCCCCAACACTCACACCATTTCTGGCCTCGTGTAATGGCGTGAACATGTTGTACAAACCAACACGTTAATGCCAGACAATACTTGAAATTTGTATGGTCACCTTAAGTTCGTCTGGACAAAGATTTGGTTGGCCGTGTACAGACAAGTCTATCGCACGATTATGTCGAACATGTTGTAAAAGACATCGACGCTTCAGACCTGCCAGCAAACATGTTGTTATTGACTTCATCCAAAAAGCCCCTTTTACCGGAACTGCATTTTCTGTGGAAGATCGCTGCACAGAAGATAGACGTGCCGCAAAACTATGTTCGGAGCTGCAGTTGACACGCAATATATGCATTACGCTTACTCTTATCACGCTATATAAATACGCGCCACACTACAAAAATAGCCTACTCCGCCGCGTCTTCATCGACTTCCTCCGCATCTTCTTCCGCGTCGTCCCCCTCTTCCCCCTATCTATAAAGTAGCGATGCTCCGTTACTAGTATCCGCCATTTTTCGGGGCTTCTTCCCTCAAGTCGCGCCTTGAAAACTTCAGATTCCAGTCGGGTCTCACGTCGGGAAACCATCTCCTCTTCAAGTCTCAACTGTTTCAAACCGACTGGCTTTCAGCCAGTCATCGTCTTCGAGCAATCAACTTCATACGAAAAGCCCTGTCGCTGCAGTTAGTCATCACATCTTCAGCCATTTTTTGCAACTCTTTGACCCAAACTGGCAGAGACTGCACGAAGTGTGCGTGCATTAACATGTTGTATTTAACAACATGTTATGAAAAGGTGCTGAAAGCGACGTTGTTATATACAACCATACGTGTTGGGGGGGGGGGGGGGGGGGGGGGTTAGTGGACACCGACAATGGGTTTCGGCCCTCATTTCTCAATTTGCACGCTGCGGAGCCCTGTGCTCTGCAGCCAAAAATCAGGCTTTTTTTTTTTGCTTTTATCTCCGTTTCAGAGCATGTAAGCGCGCCTATAAACGTGTTGTTTCGGCCATTTTTAGCTATTCAAATCTGCACATGATCTCATTTTACCCTACCCGCATCTACCTTGATGCTCCACTTAGTTTCGGCTCTGTCCCACCTATACGGTCGGAGCTCGTCGGAGGTCGAAGATTTTTTGGTATGACCCGAGAAATCAGCAACAAAACACATCAATTTTCTAGACAAAACACACGCCATGAGTCATGTCCACGCATCGTGGCATATTCAGCAATGAGCGTCAAAATCAAAACTCGGCTTTTTTTTACGAATTTTTGCAGTGTAATTACCGCTAGCTGTGGGTAAGCTCAGTATAAAAATTCTGTGGGCCAGTGGCTTACCCTGCTTTTTTGTTGTTGCCTAAGGTGTGTTCTCAACTGAGGCGTAAATCTCACGCATGCGTGCTAAATAAACACTTTGCGTTCTAATTGGAAGATTTTTCTACCATAAACAGTACCACAGTTGTTGGATACACGCGTGCGCTGCCAAGTGTTTTATGTTTTACCCACTAACATTCCAGTAAGTTCAGCAGAGCCCAAAAGAGGATATGACTGTGCCCCCCCCCAAGCCAAGCAACCAAACTCACGCAGGTGTATCTCCGCAGCACGCCAAGGGCGGTGTTTGAAAGCAGACGATGAATTGTGCAGCCTCATCATTTGCTTGGTCGCGTTTATGAGACTTCAAGGAGCAAAGAAAACGGATCCGGTGGTGCGAGAATGGCTATCCTAGAGAGACCATGCGTCTACGTTGTTGAAAGAGAAGACATTCAATAGGTACTACCGTATGAGGTTTTCAACCTTTCAAGAGCTTTGTGTATTGTGGGTCCCTACTTGGTAGTTGACTACAACCAGTCTCCCCGGCGTTCTTGAGGGATCCCTCCGCCTTCCCCAGCAATAATGTTGCAATGTGCACTGTCCTGGCTCGCTGAAGGCAGTTATCATCACATTCGTGTGGTCATGGGAGTCAGCACTGCCGCTGTTTACCGTATCGTGTATCCACGGTTCCCGTCAACTCCACAAGAATTGAGCGCTTCGGCTGGGCCACGATCACTCAAGACACGAGCGACCTTGTGATCTTCTGCCGGGGTGTTAAAGACGTACGCGAAGGCCTTGTTTGTTGCCGTCATTTTCCACGCTCCTCGGGCAAAGATCCACTGAACACACATCCCGATCCCGTTGGCATGATGCGCACCACCACGACGAAATGAATGAGATGTCAAACACTCCGCGACACCAGCTTCAGGCATTACTCGGGCTAAGCCGCGATTTACGTAGTCGTGGATCCCAGTCGTGTCGTCAAGCGGCTTGTCCTCCTCCGATGCTGAAGCGAGAGGCGTAACGGCTTCGGAGTTATCGATCAGCTCGATCGCGGTGTCGCTCGAGTAAGCGAAGCTTCCGTCACCATTTGCTGCTCGAGAAGGTGGTTCAACAATGCAACTGACGCCGCCGACTGGGTTGCAAGGGCCACCGCGATAGCAAGCAGCGGGAACGTGAAGAAGTCTTCGTCAGCAAAGAGAGAGAGGCCGTGTTCTTCAGACATCTTCACTCGAATCAGGTTAAGAAAAAATATTCCAGCAGAGCCGATGGACAAGTTCACTTTCCGGAGATGCGAGATGTCAAACGCTCGTCTGAAAAGATACCAGAGCAAGCACAGCAGCGCCGTGTCTTAAGAGTCAGGGGCTGTGGAACCAGTTGAATAGAGGTACAACATCATCTGCTTGAGCGCCTCCTTCGTACACGCAGGGGCTTTTTTTTACAAACTTCCCGGACTCTCGCTTCATGCAATATCGCTCCAGCACCTGACACTTCTTCAGCAGTGCCTTGTCGACAGCCGCGCGATGCTGGGGGAATTGATCGAGCAACCAGTTCTTGGCCTGTCGGAAGTACTGCATCTCCGAATGTCTAACTAACAGCTTGCCCTTGTGTCCTTCCGTGAAAGCGAGATGGAGCCCAAACTAATCCACCACGGCCTCCAATATGAGAAGAGCGTTGTCACACTTCATTCACAACTCTAGGTACTCCCATGTTACCCCCTCTTCCTCGAGGAACGCCTTGAACAAGCGCACCGCGCCGTCTCGAGCGCGCTTTGTGTTTGTAGGTGCGAGGTCGTTCAAACTCATCTTCGGTTGGGGCGGTCGGGGCTACGTGTTATTCGCAAAATTGGCTAATGAGTAACAGTAAGTATGTGGATATTAATAACACGAGGGGAGGGGGGGGCTCCGACCCGATATGTCGGAGCTGCCCCAGTTGGACCTATCTGTATTATAATTGGCTAAAATTAGAGCTTAACAGAATTTGATTCGCCTAAATACCAGTGAGGTATTTCGAATGGCGAATATTCATCATAACATAACTAAGTATAGTCGGAGAAATGATGATATTCGTTCATAGGCCGTTTCACTACAGAGTGTCAGATATAGAATCGATGTTTTGCATACACCCCAATCTTAATTTTAGCTCCTTTACTCGCTTACACATCTAATAAATAACGTACATGTAGTCTACACAAACTAGCTTTTTTGTGTTGCTGCCGGAGACGGTCGGAGGTCGGCGATTTTAGGGTATGGCACCCATGCGTTTGCGGTGAAGCGTGAAAAGGAATGTCGAGAAGGCAACGTCGGACCCAGAAAGAGTCAGATCGAGCGACAGGGGTTCAATGTCAAGCCAGATATCAGGTCGACGGCCCCAGGATCAATCGTGCGACAGGTGATGAACGGATCTGAGTTTGTAGTCACCCAAGTCTCTCTAGCGGGTAGATGGATGAAGACTCGACCGAGTGAGGCTAAGTGATTAGGGAGCCTCCAGTTCGACTAGACATATCAGCGCCAGGTGAGGATGATACGTTTTGGTGGATATCGTGGTACGGTCGCCCGAGATCAAGGAGATCAAGGGGATGATGGAACAGGCCGGCCTCGACCGACCCAAATCGACGGCGATCTCTTTAAAGGCGCGAAGGACAAAGCTTCGTTTTCGTCTTCAAAGATGATCCCAGCGGTTTCGTGAGAGATCACGAACAGCAGTGAAAGTGACGTCACAAGACCTGTAGTGATTGCACACCGCACCAGGCATTGGGAGGTGCGAATGCGGCCAAACAGGAAGATCAGAGAAGTCCTAGATGTGACCAATCGCCTAGATCGAGATCGTTTGGGGGACGCGGCTCAAGCCAAGTCTCAGTGATGGATGATGACGTCTAAGGCAAGGGAAGCAGCAATCTAGAGCCATGGCATCGAGGTGGTTTGAGATTTTTTGAAATCCAAGAAGTTTTCAAGATCGTGGTCAGGACGTCATCGCGATTGAGGGTTCGATGGGATCAGGATCGCAGATCAACTGTGTAGCCAGGTGTCAGGTTGTCGTAGGACAGCAGCTGGACTATTGAAAGTAGGAATAACCGTAAACAGACTCGATTTTGCTCTGGACCTCACAAGTGACTTCGTTCACGCCTGGAACCGGGACATTTAGTGCCCCATGAGCGTTTTGGAAGGTAAAGAGAAGGGGTCTAGTATAGAGGTTAATACTGGATAATATATTGGCCAGCTTTTTCCTATCTGGTGCTCTATCCTTGAACTACGGATCAGAAGAAATTGGCTACTTGGCCTGACTATCCTGTCGACTCTCAACCCCTCGCAACCCCCGCTATAAAAAGCGGCAAGCATCGTAAAGGAAGTGACCAGATCCCTAACATTGGACGATAGGAATACCTGGGTCGAAGACCAGGCACCTGGGTCGTAGGCTCGAGAACTCGCCTACGACCCAGATCAACTACCCCGAGGTGGAGTGAAGAACTTCCACGCTACCTCAAACCCCTGCATCCCACATAACCTCCTTCTTGACCTACAAGACATCTTCAGAAGTCACCTGGAAGAGCCTACCGACGGGTACACAAGGTGAATACTACACAAAGCTAGATTGCGGACAAGATGACTACACTAACCACAACATTTAGTGTTAGTGGATGAATATAATGTTAGTTTTTATATAGTGTTATTAACACTATTTTTTATAAAAAAAATGTGTGGGCTCTGAAAGGCAAGAGAAACTACATGTAACACGACATAGAAGCTCAGAACAATGCATGTGCAGCTCAAACACTTCCTATCATTCTCCAAGAGCAGCACTTCACCACCCACCACTTTTGCAATGCCCGCATCCGTTGATATCCCAAATGGCTCGGTGAGGCTAGGATGTTACGGAGACTACCAAGAGAGCAGAAACGGATTATCTGGACTGATAACTACAGCGGTCACAGCCTTTCGGACGACGCAAAGCAGCAACTTACTCGTCTTAACGCTGATATTTGCTCCTTCCCAGCCAACGCAACTCATCTGGTTCAGCCAGCCGATTCATTCGTCATCTCCAAGATAAAGACGCCTGGACTAAGCGTTGGGAAGTGAAGAAGGTCGAAATGATCAGAGCAAATGAGTGGCACAATGATATTCGGAGTGACAGTTCGTGGTCGGGCGCTCTGCGGAACCGGGTAAGTCCTCCTTCTTGAACCTCGCAGCCGATGCCGTTGGAGACGTGAAGCAGCGAACAAAAAGGGCAACATCACGTACGCGCAAAATGCGATGGTACGTTGAGGTTATTCTACCGTAAATGACAAGTGGAGAATTGACAAGCTAAGCGAAGAGCTTTAGTTCGTCATTGTGAATCGTTGTGATCATTTTAAAAGCAAACCGGTTGAAGATGCAGGCCCAACACCACTACAACCGTCTGAAGATTTTCCACCAATGCAGGCTCAAACGCAAAACCAGTCCGGAGAGCGGCTATAGGTTATTGTAAAAGCAACGCAGGTTTATTTATACCATCACTAACACTACACCTTTTCAGGCCAAAATGACAATTCATAATTCAATGTGACAAAATCAAAGTTCAAATTGGCAAACAAAAACGAGCTGCTGACGTGAGACTTTACATGTTTTTTTATTCACGAACATGCATATCTTTCATCTGAATTGCTGGGACTTTACATTTTGCAATGATCATTTGTAGCAGATGGAAGGAGTGATGGCTTCGTTGACAAGCATTTCTGCGGCCATCACTAGATAGACTTTACGATGCTCCGTAATGGCGACGTGCGGCGGCACTTGAAGAATAGCTAGACTATGGCCAAAACGCTCTTGACCAGGGACTTGAAGCTCGAAAACAAAATTCGATCGGGTTCAGCATAGGAGAATACGGCGCCAAACGCAACCGTTCCGCACGTTGAAAATCATCTTACACCGACGCTACTATGACATGGAGCATTGTCGTACACAAGAACAACATCGTCGAGAGGTGTTGGCTTGCTGATATGCTGCGGAAAAATTGACAGAAGTGAAGAATCCAAAGCGTTTTTCTGAGTACGCAAGACCGTCCTCAGAGATACAGGCGATGATATGGATGTTAGATCCCTTACGTGCGGTGTTCTTGTTCACTGCGCACTTGCCCTTTAGACAGCGGTCACGACGCCGCGAGCACCACAAATTAAAGCTAGTCTCATCAACGTAAAAGATTGTCTTACCTTTGCTTTTATAGGTCGACAGGTCGACGACGTAGAGTCTTGTTTCGTGGTAGATTGCGGTAATTGTTGTCGCGGTGGGTTTGCTTCATGGTGTACGTACGCCCATCAACGTGTTCCTTGATAGTTTGACTAAATACCTTCACATCAAAGCGAGATTCTATAGCGTTGACCATCTCATGGAGCGTCAAGGAACAGTTATCGTCGATCAAACGCAGTGGGTACAGTAGTTACGGAAGCTAGTATGTGTGAACAAATAGCATGAGTTCAAATTTAGTGACACCTTTTATTGGTGAGACTATTACCTGTGTAGCCAGGATAATATTTTGACCGGATGCATTGGCTGCATTGATGGGTGGCTGTGCGATATTCGGGCCCCAAGCACGAAGGAAGTACCCGGTGCTGCCTCTTTTTTCTCGAGCCACTACCAACGCTATGGGGTGATTGTCCAAACAATTCGTGACTCGGTGTCTCGTTTCATGGGTTACTGCTTTGACTCACCTGTAAAAGTGGGGACTCTATTGCTTTCAAGAAGTGGAAGCTAAGTGCAGGAATCATGGATCTACCGTCGGGCTTTATATTGTTGGAGACAACGCATACCCTCTCTCGGACTCTTTGCTGTCGCCGTTCACTAAACTCGAGCTCAAGAGCAAGGCACACTCGGACTACAATTTTTATTTGATCCAGCTACGCATTCGCATCGAAATGGTATTCGGGTTATTGGTAAACAAGTGGCAGATTTTTAAGCGACCACGTTGTTGCCTTTGTCAACGTTAAGAAGGTGATCAAGACGTGCATGAAGCTGCATAATTTCTGTATTGACGAACGCCTCAAAAACCAGAGTGCAGCTACGCACCAACATGCACTTTCTACCGAGTACCACAGCTTGCAAGAAAGCTGGCACAGATCCACTGACAACAGCACCGATCTGGATATATAACCTCGCGACGCGATGGGACGTATCCATCGCGAGGTCGTCATGGATCACATTCAAAACATTAATCTTCGTCGCCCAGGTGCGCGTTAGAAGCTCTGCTACGGGAATCCGTGCATAATATCGCACTCGAGTTGGTTTATCTGTAGCTCCATCGTCTGCTTGGCTGGCAAGGCATTCTCCAGCCTCGGATGCATCAAGTTCCTAGCGGATGTATTCCGCACGTTTCACCAAGAGCTTCTGGGTGGAGCTTCTGCGCCGCGCTCTGCTTTTGAATTAACAGGTTCTGCTCTCTCCATGTTTCCTTCTGCATAGCTGATGCCTCTTCATTTGACTCCATTTCCAGTAACTCGCTCACACGCGCAAGAATATCTACTGATTGGGAGCTTTTACGCCGCTTTCGGTTCACCTTTTGGTTGACTACCTCATGGCCCTCCTTGGTTGAGTCATCCTCGTCATCTGGGTAGAGATTCGCTGAACAAACCCCCACCCTGTCGATGCTCACACCACCGATCCAAGTAGTAAACGTCCGTGCTTCCATCCCAAAACTCCCAGAAATCATTGCTCACTTCCCCGGACACGCTTATTGGACAAATACGCACGCCAAGTGGTCTTGTTCCGATCATATCCCCAAGCGGCGTGCCTCTCGTCGCCTAATATCGCGGTTTCGCCGCCGCTGAGGTTCAATTGGCTCATCAGAAGCGCTGACATGTGTGGCTTGCAGTGACTGCCTATATATCGTTGCTAGCATAACGTTCATTTCTCGACGTACGCCTTTGACCTGGCTTCTGCATCAGCAAAATTGCTACTGATTTCCTTCCACATCCTCTTGAGCTTTGTCGCCGAGTGTGGCATCGCAAATTACGTGCTAATATCTTCAAACATGGTATCAGGCGAAATCAACGAGTTGAACTCGCTGGTGTCTTCACCAAACACTGCGACTACATCCGACCAGAGCGTGAAGCTTCACGCGAGATAGCTGCTTTCCTATGGCAAGAAACGCCTTGTAGAAACGATCTAACTTCAGCAACCTGAATATGCAGCCCTTGGTGAGCTTGACATCCCCCTCACACCCACCTTCTTTGCTCTCTTGCGTTGTCGCTGCCCCCTGCAATGAAGCTTCGACTCCGCCCCTGTCCGCGTGAAGGAGTCCGACGCGGTCGTTCTTCTTCATGTCCTTGGCGACATTTAGCTTGTGCGATGTGCATTCCAGCTTGAGCTACTCAAGGCTCCACTTGTCGTACTTCTCAGATGTCGGGGGGGGGGGGGGGCAGGTTGCTTGAGCGACGTTAGATATATCGTCTATTTTGGACTCACTGTGCCGGCAGCGGCAGACGCATTAGCGGCAGAAGAAACCACGGTGGAAGTAACCGCGATGGGGGTGGCAGCAGAAGCTAAGGTGGTGGTAGCAGCAGAAGCTGTGGTGACTGCGAGGTCTGTGGCAGCCGCTGTAGCAGTCGATACTTCTACAGCAGCAGATCTCTTCTTCATGTCCACGGCATGTTTTCTTTTGGCGCCAAGTTGGTGCGCAAACTGCTTTCGGATCGCAACCCGGTCAAGAACGGCCGGGTCGCGAGTTTGTAGCCATTTGCCGCTGAGGCACGCAACCCATCGGAATCGCGATCCCGGTCAAGAACGGCCCTAAAGTAATAAGCACTGCTTGCGGCTTAATAGATTCGTAATCGCTGCGCTTTTCAGCTAATCAGAGGCGACCTCGTCTATGATTGGCGGACACGGGACAGGGATTTTAGTCCCGTTTGGTGGTCATATTGTGATTTAGTCTAGATAGTTTTCATAGTCGGGCCATCGACACAAAACGCGTCACGACTATATCAAAAATAGCAGGGTACCCCCCTACTCTACGATGGCTCTGCTCAGCCTATTCCTTTTCTTACGGTGACATTGACGACATCGAAGCCATGAGTCTACGAGCGCATAGGACGATCATGAGAGCTATGACCAGTGTCCCCTGCCATGAAGATGCCTTCCAATTGTATGCCAAGTTTCGCCGCGCGCTGTGTGCTCGGGACACTTGCCCCAACTATCACAACTGTCAAATATTATTATAGAAAATTGCAGTGAATCTCTCTACCCTTGTTGACCATCAACAAAGGAGGTCTCGAGCGGTTGAACTGGAGTCTGTAGCTGAGGAAGGCCCTGCTCGTACAAGGGACTCTCCACGGAGTTGTCGTGGTTGGGGACTAGTCTGTCGATCGGCGGGTCATAGACATAGCGTATCCTGCAGACTACGTCGTGAATCAACGGAAGAGTCTTCTGAGAAGGAGAAGGTCTCTGTCGATCGCCCTTCACTGTAAAGCGAGAAAAACCGAACTCCGTCAGCATAACCTTGAGCAAAGACTCCGCAGGGACTCGATCGCACTTGTCTATCTCCATTCCAAACAGGAATTCCACCTCGTAGCGGGGTCAGTCTGAAGGGATCATCATTGAATGAAGGCTTGACGAGTGGAGAAGGTCCCTGTTGCTGCTGATAAGGAGAGGACTCTGACTTCTAGTGCCTGGGAAACGTTGCTGATGCTAAGGAAGGCGTCAAGGAAAAGCTGAGGTATCAACTGAACTAGAAACGCTGAATGGAGACGCGAGTGCCTTGCATTCATGGGCAAGCGGCAAGTTGACTCAACTTCCAGGCAAGGATTTACGTAGTGTGCAACAGTCGCGCACTTCCTCAGAATGTTGGCAACACTTAAACAGCCTGTGGAGCAAGCTGCTGTCCAGCTACAGACAGACCTAGCAACACGGTGGATGAAGAAGCATCCATTGCGATCTACCTACCATCAGACCCCAGAGTTATTTTTACTAAAGGGGATCCAGGATATCTTCGACCCTTCGCCTCTTACCACTACAGCGCATGGCTCTCAGTATGATATGGGGCTTCTTTCTGGCCATCCACGTCTTGCTGGCCGTCGTTGGTGCAGACCTGACTCCAGAGGAGGAGGCTCAACAGTGGATAGATGATAACAAGGACTTTGACTGGGAGCAACAGCAGGCGAGTGCTATCGTTGATATAGTCGGTGGTACGAAGGATGCAAGTGGCAATTGGTACTTCGCAGGCTCCAAGACTCTCGACAGCTCGAAGCCCGACCTACTGAACATTTTTGTAGCTCGAGTTCATGCCGACGGAACTCTCGATTGGACCAAAGAGGTAGCAAACTCTGGATTTTAGATCTTTGTACGGGTTTTACTTACTGTTGGGGTGGTTATCTCCAGTGGGGGACAGACCAAGCAGATGCAGCCACTTCTATCATCCTCCTCAACGACGCTGGTGCCACCGAGTTTCTCTACGTTCCAGGGTACACGTGGGGCTATCTGGATGAAGGAGGCCACGCCCTCAACGGCTTCGGGCAATACGGAGGTCGAGATGTTGTACTACTCAAGCTTTCATTAAACGGAGAGAAGCTCTGGACGCGTCAGTTCGGCACGACTGCTAACGATGTCGCTGACGGCGTGAAGCTGGACGGCAACTTTAACACGCTGCTACTTTCAGGTGGGTGCGTCATGAATCAAGCGGAGGATTCCAATCGAGCGTACGACTTCATCGTGAGTGTAAGTTTCGATGGAGATATTCTGGATTATACGATGGATGGGGGAGTGACGCTGACACCGAGAAGGAACTCAATCGCAGAAGGAGGACTGGTGGCAGACTATGCTGTGGTCCTGAACCGCCAGCCCGTCGCTGACGTCGTAGTCCAAGCTCAAGATGTTCGTCTGCTGGATCCAAGCAGGAAAACAGTTAAACAGCTCCAGTTCTTGACCTCACAGGATGTAAAATTCACGTCTGCAAACTGGAATCGAGAGCAGTTCGTGCAGTTAGCTGCAGTGAATGACGATCTGGCAGAAGGAAGGCACTACGCCGTTGTTACTCACACAGTGACGAGCTTGGACCCGAATTTCAATGGAGACACACCTTTTCTTGCTGGACGGAACGTGACTATACAGATCGATGACAATGATGTAGCTGGCGTATCTCTCTCAAGACAACATGTATTCGTTGCTGAAGGGGGTGGTAAGGATAGCTACGAGGTCGTGCTGACGTCTTGTCCGTGGTATCCGGTCAAGGTAGTAGTTAAAGCTCTCCACGCTAATCAAACCGCCTTATCCTCCGAGGCTTCAAGCGCAGGAGAAGACACAGTAGAGCTGATGTTTCATCCTGACGACTGGAACACCCCTCAGCATGTTGTGGTTAGTGCCGTGGACGACGCCGAATCTGAAGTGGAGTACGGTGGACTATACAATGGAGGTCCATTACTTCACTACACCGAGAGTAAGGACATCCGATACCACACTCGTCGCCCCCAATGCTTCGACGTACCAAATTGTGATCCTCAGGCCTCTTCAGTCTGTTTACTGTCCAAGGAGGAACGACAAACCGTTGTTCGAGTATGCGACTTAACCCGCGACTGTGCCTTCGCACAAGGCAATGGTGCGTGTATTGCCAATGTGGTAGGTGGAAATGTCCCAAAGCGCTTCGGAAACCCACCGCTAGACCCTGGAAGCAGTGAATCCCCAGCAAATCTGAGCTACATGGCGATAATTGAAGTGCTAGCAGCCGAGAAAAGCGACCCGAGTCTTTCAGAACAACAGGTTGTATCTGAATCGGATTTCGTTCCGCCCCCGCCAGAGTTGAGGGGTTTTGTACTCAGTTTTCTGGGACTGATGAACGTTGATCAAGTCCGGAAAATGAGTACGAACCCGATGAATATCCAGCATACACTTTGTGCAGGCTTGGTACGACTAGAGACGATGGGTTGGGCATACGGAGAATGGCCCGCAGGGTATGTAAATCGTGTCTTGGCTGCCACGTTCGCGATGTTCCCTACGAAATATTCACTGGAGCGACATTCGTGGAACTGCGGGATGGCGAACTTCCTTCCTGGCAACACAATCGACGTGAGTATCTGGGAAAATGACCCTGGAGTCACGCTTTCTACCGCTGACTTGGAAGTCATGGAAGGAGATCTCACTGCCGCTGCATACGATGTGGTTTTAAACGCTCCACCTTCGATAGGCAGCGCAAAGATTGTCAGTACGAACGAATTGCACGTGTCGTCGGCGTATTGTAAGGATAAACAGTCAGATACGTGCGGGTTCTGGAAGGATTTTAAAGCTCTAGCTGCGACGATCTATGATCAATCAGCATGGAGCTCGAAAGACGCCCCGGAAGTGAGTATTGCGATTGAAGGAAACTCGCAACTGGCGATTTCTCCGTCCCTTTTAACCTTCACAGCCACAGACTGGTTCAAACCTCAGCGTGTTGTGGTGCGAGCAGTGGACGACGCTGTAGCTGAGCTTGACGTGAGTTTCACAGTTTCTCATCGAGTACAGAATACGACGTGTGGATACACGGAATCCACTGCTTTCTGGTTCCGAGGCACAAACGCAAAGGCTAGTGAGCTGCATCCAACTTGGGATGGCGGTTCAATCCCTTATAACCCATTGCCCACAGTTTTCCATTCACCAGCTCACAAACTGGTAACTGTTTCCGTGAGGGACAATGACGTTGCGGAGGTTAATGTGGTAGTGAACCAACCAAAAGCGAAGTTGGCGACGAAAGAATCTAGTGATACGACGAATTGGGTGGGCGACTACGTCACAGCGCTGGCGTTCCACGATGTGTCGGTGTCAAGTGGTAAGACCGAGGCAGCACTACGGAATGTTCTGGTGTTGGGTGCGGATGTGGTGACATTTATGAAGTTCCACCTGCCGCATTTGCATGAAGGAGATACGTCTCTCAAATACTCGAAGGCGACGCTAGTGCTTCATCAAACCCCGTACGAAATCTTCGACGTATCTGACCTCGATAGCGGCAGTTCGACAACTGGTGTGGAACTTACGAGGGAATATGTGCTGAAGGTAACAGCTGTGACCAACGCTTGGACAAGTACAAGTATTCATGAAGGTGTGACACCTGAACCTCTTTCTTTCCTGGATGAGGCGTCCATCGAGATTACTGCAACTGTGAAGAGAAGCCGCTCAATTGAAGTGGACATTTCCCCACTGTTAGTGGAGATTCTACCGACTCGATTGCCGGTAGTTTCGCTGAAGATTCAAGTGCTGTCAGAGGGCGGAAGTACCGAGTCTATTGCTACGACACAATTGTGCTCTTCGGTGTTTGAGAGGAAGCTACGTCCGCTGCTGACTCTTTCCTACGCGTTCTCAAATATCCTAAGTGGCTTAGCAGCTTCTCAGAGCACAACTGCAGTGACTTCCGTGTCTAACAAGCCGCTCGAAGCTTCCCTCGCAACCAATGGAGCTCAGTATGATGATTCACTCGACAGTACAGCTATGGTGGCTACCACTACGAGTGAAAAGGAGCCGTGGTGGGAAGTACTTCTTCCTGAACTGACAAAACTGGGAACGATAGCGATTTTCCTGCCCGCGTCACTGGTTAAAGATACCTCGGGCGCCATCAATATTATCGTGATTGTTTCTCTGAAGCCATTCGACTCACAAGTGCACACACTAGATGACGCATTGACCAATGGTTGCCCAGATGCGTGCCCTAAAGTTGAACACTTGCCAGTTCGTAAGGGAATTTTACTCTGGGACGTCCAAGCTGGTGCAGTAGCAGTGCGAATTTATCGCCAAGGTGTCGGAAGTCTGCAACTGGCACAAGTTCAAGCTTTTGAACCCTTCTTGATAGTGACTCCGACTGCAGATGGAACTGGGATCCGTTCCCGACTCAAATCCGATTGGGACCCTAGTCCCGCTCTGTTGCAATCGTGGCGTCTCCTTCAGACCACAAGGAGATCGCAGAACGAAAACTTGGCGCTTGGAATGGCTACGAGGCAGAGCAGTACTGAGCCAAGTGACGCGTTGGCTTACTTGGCTGTAGACGGTTTGCAACATACTGGATGGGACCCCCTTATCATCCGAAGTAAAGACAATAAGACCATGGCGGCTGGTAGTACGCGAACGGGAGTGGAAACGAACGCATGGTGGGAAGTTGACCTGGGTAGAGTGAAACCTGTACGTTCCGTTGTCATATATCCTTATGTTGGGAACCTATACGAGGAGATCTGTGCGAGTGGCGACCTGTACGACGACAGTCACATGGACTCTTTGTTACAGCTGAAGGCCCCGTTTTCTCAGCAGTTTGACGTGCTTTTGTCTGATAAATCGTTGACGACAAGCGACGGAGCTGCGACTACAGCTTCTGTCACGGTCAGTAAGACCCTGTCGTTCTCGTGTGAGGGCTACACGAACTCAGTAGCATGGGAAAACATCTTCTCCAATGCTCGCTTTGTGACCGTGCGGAGGCACGGCGCTGGGGTTTTAATGTTGAATGAGGTCGAAGTTCTACGGTGGAACCCAGCTGTTCAATCGCGTTATCTGCTGCTGGATTTGTTTGGGAGTGGAGAGAAACCCCTAGCATTGTCTAGTGTACAAGTCTTTCCTCCAAGTGATGTAGCACCAACGGATTCCGACACTCTAACTGCCTCGGCTCCGTTGAGTTACATAATCCACAGTGTGAGCTCTCAGCGTGAAGACTCAGCCAGTGCACTGTTGAACGTAAAGGACAAAACGGATTGCTACGTTGCTAGCGCTCCTTCTTACCACGAGTGGCTGGTTCTGGAGTTCCAAGTACCAGTGGAAATTGGACTAATTGACGTTCAAACACAAGTAGATTCCTGTTCGGCTGCGAATGTGGAGGCTGTGGCTGAATTCTCCGTTGCTTCCCATGGCTCTGAGCTCACTGGCATTCGGAGTGAAGCTGCAATTCAAGCTTTAACTGAGACATCTTCGCTTTGCGAGCTAGATGCAGCGGGCGTTGAGGTGTCTCCAAGTCCCCAGTGCAAGAGTTTTACTTGTGATGCAAAGTGCCAATCCCCTCTCCGTGCCAACAATTTGGTGCTGAGTGACTTCGTTGACCTCGCTATCCTCGCGAAATCGGAGCTACTTCCGGTGAATCGGCTTCCGTTATCAGTGAATGAGAACCGCGTGCTACTACTATTGGCCAACCCTGTCATAATCTGGTCTTTTGACGATGCCCCCAAGGTGCTGATTAGCAATGATGATAGCGAAATCGTGCGTGGCGGAAAAAACAGAGCAACCGGCGCTTTGGAGCTAAAGACTGCAGTGGATCTGAGCATCAGTGATCACTTGGAAAATTCCTTTTTCTCGTCTACGCTGACAAGCCAAACGATCATGAATCCGTTCTCCCTGGAGTTCTGGTTCCTACTCAAGCAGAGCTCCATCGACTCGGTGGATGTTGCCACCTTTTTCGGTAAAGATGCAAGCGGTGACCAAGTAACATTTGGAGTTGTGGGATTCAGTAGCGAGGCGGGAAGATTCTACTTAAAACTGACCAATCCAGAGAACGGAGTGGTCTGTAAATCGGAGCTGGGCGAAGACTCCGAAGCTTTACCCTTCGCAAAAGCCTGGCACCAGGCCGTGGCGATATATGACCCTGTTTCGTCTAGTATTTCGTTCTCCATATGCGCTACGGGCGAACTGGAGAGCGTGAACTGCTTTACAAGCTCGACGTCTTGCACCATGGCGTTCCGGAATTTGTCACAGAAAGTTATTCGCTTTGGAGGTGGGCTCACTGGGAAGATAGCGAGTGTTTCGTGGTTCCCTCGACCACTAGCAACTACGGAAATCCTGGATCACTATCACGATTTCCTTGATGGGGTCTCTACTGAAGGCACTGCAGCCCACAACACGTACTCCATCACACTATCCGCCAAGCCGTTGCAGCCTGTGACCGTGAAACTCAGTGCGGAGAGCGCCTGTCATCGCTTCAATCTGTGCGACGTGGCACCTATCCCGTCCGTACTGGTGTTTTCTACAGAAAACTGGAATTTGCCGCAACTTGTGCATGCTTTGGCAACGAACGACCAACTTTTCGAAGGTTTGCACTCGACAAACGTTTTACACGTTGTATCCAGTCCATCTTTGTACCAATTGACCAAGAAAGCGAGCACTTTCAGTGCAACGAGTGGAGACCTTTTATCTAAAGTCGAGGAGTCGGTGGCGGCATTTTATAGCGATTTCGTCGTCTATCGAGTTCTCGAACAGAGTGATGACCAAATTGCACGCCAAGACGCGTTAATGGATCTTCGATTGTCCTGGGCTTCCCAGTCTCTAGAGCAAGATATCGTGGCTGCTAATGCGTATGCTGAGGTTATTGCAGTGGCGCCAGTGGGTGTAATCCTTACGGACTTAACTGTGCCGGGCATCGAGTTCTCGACGACAACGCTGAGTGTGTCGGAATACGGGACAGGCAACAACTATCAGGCGATTTTACTTTTCAAGCCAACGGAGGAGGTTCGTGTGACACTGGACATCACCTCCGGTTGTTACCGTCCGTGTCGGGAAAAGCCTTTGTGCCCTTCACACACAGTTGGGCTCCCGACTGGGAAATTTGCAGTGCCAACAGACGATTTGTTTCTGACTTGTGGAGATGAGAGTAAGACCAGTAAACTGCTGTGTAACATCACAGTGTCCCCAGACACCCTCGTTTTTACTACGGACGACTGGAGTTTACCGAGAACTGTACGAGTTGTTGCAGTGGACGACCATCTCGATGAGGGGGACGTCCACTTGACCGTTATTCGGACAACCACGCAGAGTTCCGACCCTTTTTACAGTGGCCTAACGCTGCCAGACATTGTTGTTGCCATCGCAGATAATGACGATGCGGATATGACCTATTCAACTAAGCTTGTATCTCTCTCTGAGAAGAACGTAACAGCTTCAGCGCTGCAGTATCCTCACTCGGATTCCTACACGCTTCAACTGCTTACTGAACCCTACGCAGATGTCGCGATTTCGATGAGTAACGAGGCAAATGAAGCGTGTTATCGACGATGTGGTTACCCCTTTGATGGGACTTCGTGTGGTGTTCCTCGTCCACAAAGCGTCAGTTTAGTGCATCTAAGCACGATTTCGACCCGAGAGATCCACCAGATCTCCTTGAGGATGGACAAGATTACTGAAGTGCAACGAATTGTGACGCATGCGGACCACGTCGACCAGATTTTCCTGCTCTCTGTGTCTGGAGGGTTCAATTTCGAGATTCAAGCGATCGTTTTCACTTTCGACGATGATTTTAAGTCGCGTTTTGCGTCTGCTGAAGCTATCACTTCCGCTACAAGTTACGGCAGTACCTTTACCGTCACGAGTGACGACGGTTCCAGCACGTCAGGCCTTGATTTGTTCGCTACGGCTATGCAAGTCCAAACAGCGATCAATGAGTTATTTCCCGGCGCAACAAACGCTGTCAGTGTGGGTCGAACCATTCAGTACGCAGCTTCAACGCTGACGTGGAGCGTGACATTCCTACGTTTTGTGACTTCGGATGGGACTTTCCCGCTGCTTTCTGTATCGGTTAATGACATTAGTCAAGGCGAAGTAACCTGCCAACGCAGTCAAGCGAGTGTTCCTCCAACTGGGACGTTTAAATTGAGTTATGGGACTGCTACTTTCTCACTAGCAGTACTACCGACAGCTGAAGCTCTTCAGAACACCCTAAGCTCACAAGTGGGGGTGCATTCTGCATCGGTCGCAAGGAGATTACTGAGTAATGGAGGCTACGGGTTCGAGTACATCGTCACTTTTGTGAGTGTCGATACCTTTTTCAGTCTCGTCGTCAACTCTACGTCTAGTGTGGTGGCAAATGCCATGAGTCAAGTGGTCGTTACAACGACGGAGACGCAGTCACCAGTTCTGATGAAAGGGGCGTTTGTGATTGACTATTTTACCTCTCTCAACATTGCTACGACTAAGCACAGCCGTAGTGTCCCCATTTTTTGGAATGACTCGGCAGAGACACTTGCCACCAAGTTAGGACAGCTGCAAGGCGTAGCGAGCGTGACAGTGTCTCGCGAGAAGTTGTCTGCGGAAGGAGGAATGGCGTGGACGGTTCAGTTTCTTCAGAACTATGGGGATTTACCCAGTCTGGTTGCAACGTCTCTAAATCTAACGGGTAGAGGTGTCACAGTTGGAGTGACTACTATTCGTGACGGAGAATCTCTGCGTGGGAACTTTATGGTTCAAATGGGAGGCTGGTTTAAGAGGATAGATACGCGTGCAGACAGCGCGTACATGATGGATATTCCGTTGAAAAACACCTCATTACTGCCATTTGACGCCTCACCATCGCGTGTTCAGGAAGCACTTTTTGCTCTTGGGGTTACCGAAATGACGAACGTAACACGATTCGGAGCGGATTGCGATGCTTTTAGTATTTGCAACGGATACAATTGGGTCATCAGCTACCTCAACAGCCCGGGGAATCTCCCTCCGATCGCTGTTTTCCCTGATCAAATTATGATACAAGCTCCTGGGCTAAGCCTCACTTCTGCTACGGTTGCTAATGGCACGTATTTGGGCGGTGTTTTCAATTTGAAACTGGAATTACTGGACCTTGACACCAATCGAGCATATACTGGCACAACGTGGTGGCTCCCTGTTAATGTATCTGCCATTGGGATGGATGAAGCACTGGAGGCTCTAGATTTCGTTCGGTCGAACCGGGAAAAAGAATACGACCCAGATACGAAAGGCTGGCGAGGGCTTCAATTCGATGCAGGCGTGCGAGTGTATCGGGAAGGACCGTATCTGGACGGAGGCCACATGTGGAGGCTGGAATGGGCGCTAGAGGACTCCATGCGCTTCGCCGACCTAAAAATCACCGTTGATGTGTCTCGTATCACACAGGAGATTGACCCGCTACCAGTTCCTTCGGAACACGATTTACAGGGCACGCCGAGGTGTTCAGGCATCCCCAGTGCTATTTTCCAGCCGGATTTAACCGACCCTCTTGGTCTTCGTGGCTACTGCGTGTATGCTATTGCTAGCGAGGCGACCCACGAGCAACTCCTCTGTAACTATACCGTTTTGAACCCGTGGATTGTTTTCACGCCTGAGAACTGGTGTATCCCCCAACAAGTGAAGCTTGAGGCGGTAGATGACTTTCTCGATGAAACCACACCGAATGGCTCGGTGACAGTCTCTAGACTGACGCACAAGATTCTCAGCGATGACTTCAACTTTTTAACCCTTTCACTTCCTGATATTACAGTTAAAGTGGAAACTGACGATGTCGCACAAGTCTTAGTCTCAGAATCAACACTTTTAGTAAGTGAAGACGGGACAAGCAGAGCTCAGTACTACTTACAGCTGAATTCCGAGCCTCTGGCGGACGTGAAGATCGTGGTTCTGCCGTGGCTCGATGGGGAGAATACGCAGTGCTATCGATTCGGTCTGTGCAACGTGACGCTGCCGGTTTCTGAGTTCGTGTTCACGCCTCGGAACTGGAACATCGAGCAGAAAGTGGTCGTGTTGGCTACAGACGACGACCTGGACGAATACGATACGCACCCGACTGGGATCTCGCACACTTCGTTCAGTGCCGACCCGAAGTACAACGCAATGCTTGATATCGCCAAGGTGAACGTGACCGTGCGCGATAACGACGTGTCTGGGTTCAAGGTGAACAAAGTGAGTGTGAACGTGACGGAAGGCGGCGCAACGGACACGTACACGGTGGTGTTGCTGTCGGAGCCGTTCGCCAACGTGAGTGTATCTGTGACTAACATCGGGACAGTGGGGAATTTCGCCGTGCCGAGTCCGTCGAAGCTGGATTTCACGTGGAAGGACTGGAATGTCGCGCAAGTTGTGACGGTGACGGCGACTGACGACGACACGGAAGACGTCGTGGGCTCTTTTAGCCAGCTGAACCACTCGCTGGCGACCGACGACCTCATCTATGCTGGACTACAGGATTTAGCTTCCGTGAAGGTCTTAATCGCGGATAACGACAAGTCTGGCATTGAATTGTCGACGAGAGAGATATCCGCGGTGGAAAGCAACACGACGGTGCTCTCGTACAGCGTCCGGCTGACGTCCGAACCGTGGGAGCCTGTGGTGGTTTATCCCAACGCGAACAACGAGTGCTACATGCGTCTTGAAAGCGAACGCGTGTGCAACGTCAGTCTGACGAGTGGGTCAGCGTCCCTGTATTTCGGAGCGGGTAACTGGAGCGTGTGGCAGAACGTGTCGTTCGTTGCCGTGGACGACTGGCTGGACGAGACGGATGTTCACTCTGCTCGAATCTCGCACTCGTCAGCGAGTTCCGATCCTTTGTACACTGTGAGCGACTACAAGATGGACGTGACGGTCTCGATCGCCGACAACGACGTGTCGCACGTGAATGTCTTGCTCCAAAGCGAGAGGAAGCAGCTGGAGGTTGCTGAAGGCGGCGCTAACGATTCCTACGTCGTGTCTCTGAGCTCGGAACCTCTGGCGGACGTGAAGATCGTGGTTCTGCCGTGGCTCGATGGGGAGAATACGCAGTGCTATCGATTCGGTCTGTGCAACGTGACGCTGCCGGTTTCTGAGTTCGTGTTCACGCCTCGGAACTGGAACATCGAGCAGAAAGTGGTCGTGTTGGCTACAGACGACGACCTGGACGAATACGACACACACCCGACTGGGATCTCGCACACTTCGTTCAGTGCCGACCCGAAGTACAACGCAATGCTTGATATCGCCAAGGTGAACGTGACCGTGCGCGATAACGACGTGTCTGGGTTCAAGGTGAACAAAGTGAGTGTGAACGTGACGGAAGGCGGCGCAACGGACACGTACACGGTGGTGTTGCTGTCGGAGCCGTTCGCCAACGTGAGTGTATCTGTGACTAACATCGGGACAGTGGGGAATTTCGCCGTGCCGAGTCCGTCGAAGCTGGATTTCACGTGGAAGGACTGGAATGTCGCGCAAGTTGTGACGGTGACGGCGACTGACGACGACACGGAAGACGTCGTGGGCTCTTTTAGCCAGCTGAACCACTCGCTGGCGACCGACGACCTCATCTATGCTGGACTACAGGATTTAGCTTCCGTGAAGGTCTTAATCGCGGATAACGACAAGTCTGGCATTGAATTGTCGACGAGAGAGATATCCGCGGTGGAAAGCAACACGACGGTGCTCTCGTACAGCGTCCGGCTGACGTCCGAACCGTGGGAGCCTGTGGTGGTTTATCCCAACGCGAACAACGAGTGCTACATGCGTCTTGAAAGCGAACGCGTGTGCAACGTCAGTCTGACGAGTGGGTCAGCGTCCCTGTATTTCGGAGCGGGTAACTGGAGCGTGTGGCAGAACGTGTCGTTCGTTGCCGTGGACGACTGGCTGGACGAGACGGATGTTCACTCTGCTCGAATCTCGCACTCGTCAGCGAGTTCCGATCCTTTGTACACTGTGAGCGACTACAAGATGGACGTGACGGTCTCGATCGCCGACAACGACGTGTCGCACGTGAATATCTTGCTCCAAAGCGAGAGGAAGCAGCTGGAGGTTGCTGAAGGCGGCGCTAACGATTCCTACGTCGTGTCTCTGAGCTCGGAACCTCTGGCGGACGTGAAGATCGTGGTTCTGCCGTGGCTCGATGGGGAGAATACGCAGTGCTATCGATTCGGTCTGTGCAACGTGACGCTGCCGGTTTCTGAGTTCGTGTTCACGCCTCGGAACTGGAACATCGAGCAGAAAGTGGTCGTGCTGGCTACAGACGACGACCTGGATGAATACGACACGCACCCGACTGGGATCTCGCACACTTCGTTCAGTGCCGACCCGAAGTACAACGCAATGCTTGATATCGCCAAGGTGAACGTGACCGTGCGCGATAACGACGTGTCTGGGTTCAAGGTGAACAAAGTGAGTGTGAACGTGACGGAAGGCGGCGCAACGGACACGTACACGGTGGTGTTGCTGTCGGAGCCGTTCGCCAACGTGAGTGTATCTGTGACTAACATCGGGACAGTGGGAATTTCGCCGTGCCGAGTCCGTCGAAGCTGGATTTCACGTGGAAGGACTGGAATGTCGCGCAAGTTGTGACGGTGACGGCGACTGACGACGACACGGAAGACGTCGTGGGCTCTTTTAGCCAGCTGAACCACTCGCTGGCGACCGACGACCTCATCTATGCTGGACTACAGGATTTAGCTTCCGTGAAGGTCTTAATCGCGGATAACGACAAGTCTGGCATTGAATTGTCGACGAGAGAGATATCCGCGGTGGAAAGCAACACGACGGTGCTCTCGTACAGCGTCCGGCTGACGTCCGAACCGTGGGAGCCTGTGGTGGTTTATCCCAACGCGAACAACGAGTGCTACATGCGTCTTGAAAGCGAACGCGTGTGCAACGTCAGTCTGACGAGTGGGTCAGCGTCCCTGTATTTCGGAGCGGGTAACTGGAGCGTGTGGCAGAACGTGTCGTTCGTTGCCGTGGACGACTGGCTGGACGAGACGGATGTTCACTCTGCTCGAATCTCGCACTCGTCAGCGAGTTCCGATCCTTTGTACACTGTGAGCGACTACAAGATGGACGTGACGGTCTCGATCGCCGACAACGACGTGTCGCACGTGAATGTCTTGCTCCAAAGCGAGAGGAAGCAGCTGGAGGTTGCTGAAGGCGGCGCTAACGATTCCTACGTCGTGTCTCTGAGCTCCGGAACCTCTGGCGGACGTGAAGATCGTGGTTCTGCCGTGGCTCGATGGGGAGAATACGCAGTGCTATCGATTCGGTCTGTGCAACGTGACGCTGCCGGTTTCTGAGTTCGTGTTCACGCCTCGGAACTGGAACATCGAGCAGAAAGTGGTCGTGCTGGCTACAGACGACGACCTGGATGAATACGACACGCACCCGACTGGGATCTCGCACACTTCGTTCAGTGCCGACCCGAAGTACAACGCAATGCTTGATATCGCCAAGGTGAACGTGACCGTGCGCGATAACGACGTGTCTGGGTTCAAGGTGAACAAAGTGAGTGTGAACGTGACGGAAGGCGGCGCAACGGACACGTACACGGTGGTGTTGCTGTCGGAGCCGTTCGCCAACGTGAGTGTATCTGTGACTAACATCGGGACAGTGGAATTTCGCCGTGCCGAGTCCGTCGAAGCTGGATTTCACGTGGAAGGACTGGAATGTCGCGCAAGTTGTGACGGTGACGGCGACTGACGACGACACGGAAGACGTCGTGGGCTCTTTAGCCAGCTGAACCACTCGCTGGCGACCGACGACCTCATCTATGCTGGACTACAGGATTTAGCTTCCGTGAAGGTCTTAATCGCGGATAACGACAAGTCTGGCATTGAATTGTCGACGAGAGATATCCGCGGTGGAAAGCAACACGACGGTGCTCTCGTACAGCGTCCGGCTGACGTCCGAACCGTGGGAGCCTGTGGTGGTTTATCCCAACGCGAACAACGAGTGCTACATGCGTCTTGAAAGCGAACGCGTGTGCAACGTCAGTCTGACGAGTGGGTCAGCGTCCCTGTATTTCGGAGCGGGTAACTGGAGCGTGTGGCAGAACGTGTCGTTCGTTGCCGTGGACGACTGGCTGGACGAGACGGATGTTCACTCTGCTCGAATCTCGCACTCGTCAGCGAGTTCCGATCCTTTGTACACTGTGAGCGACTACAAGATGGACGTGACGGTCTCGATCGCCGACAACGACGTGTCGCACGTGAATATCTTGCTCCAAAGCGAGAGGAAGCAGCTGGAGGTTGCTGAAGGCGGCGCTAACGATTCCTACGTCGTGTCTCTGAGCTCGGAACCTCTGGCGGACGTGAAGATCGTGGTTCTGCCGTGGCTCGATGGGAGAATACGCAGTGCTATCGATTCGGTCTGTGCAACGTGACGCTGCCGGTTTCTGAGTTCGTGTTCACGCCTCGGAACTGGAACATCGAGCAGAAAGTGGTCGTGCTGGCTACAGACGACGACCTGGATGAATACGACACGCACCCGACTGGGATCTCGCACACTTCGTTCAGTGCCGACCCGAAGTACAACGCAATGCTTGATATCGCCAAGGTGAACGTGACCGTGCGCGATAACGACGTGTCTGGGTTCAAGGTGAACAAAGTGAGTGTGAACGTGACGGAAGGCGGCGCAACGGACACGTACACGGTGGTGTTGCTGTCGGAGCCGTTCGCCAACGTGAGTGTATCTGTGACTAACATCGGGACGGTGGGGAATTTCGCCGTGCCGAGTCCGTCGAAGCTGGATTTCACGTGGAAGGACTGGAATGTCGCGCAAGTTGTGACGGTGACGGCGACTGACGACGACACGGAAGACGTCGTGGGCTCTTTTAGCCAGCTGAACCACTCGCTGGCGACCGACGACCTCATCTATGCTGGACTACAGGATTTAGCTTCCGTGAAGGTCTTAATCGCGGATAACGACAAGTCTGGCATTGAATTGTCGACGAGAGAGATATCCGCGGTGGAAAGCAACACGACGGTGCTCTCGTACAGCGTCCGGCTGACGTCCGAACCGTGGGAGCCTGTGGTGGTTTATCCCAACGCGAACAACGAGTGCTACATGCGTCTTGAAAGCGAACGCGTGTGCAACGTCAGTCTGACGAGTGGGTCAGCGTCCTGTATTTCGGAGCGGGTAACTGGAGCGTGTGGCAGAACGTGTCGTTCGTTGCCGTGGACGACTGGCTGGACGAGACGGATGTTCACTCTGCTCGAATCTCGCACTCGTCAGCGAGTTCCGATCCTTTGTACACTGTGAGCGACTACAAGATGGACGTGACGGTCTCGATCGCCGACAACGACGTGTCGCACGTGAATGTCTTGCTCCAAAGCGAGAGGAAGCAGCTGGAGGTTGCTGAAGGCGGCGCTAACGATTCCTACGTCGTGTCTCTGAGCTCGGAACCTCTGGCGGACGTGAAGATCGTGGTTCTGCCGTGGCTCGATGGGAGAATACGCAGTGCTATCGATTCGGTCTGTGCAACGTGACGCTGCCGGTTTCTGAGTTCGTGTTCACGCCTCGGAACTGGAACATCGAGCAGAAAGTGGTCGTGCTGGCTACAGACGACGACCTGGATGAATACGACACGCACCCGACTGGGATCTCGCACACTTCGTTCAGTGCCGACCCGAAGTACAACGCAATGCTTGATATCGCCAAGGTGAACGTGACCGTGCGCGATAACGACGTGTCTGGGTTCAAGGTGAACAAAGTGAGTGTGAACGTGACGGAAGGCGGCGCAACGGACACGTACACGGTGGTGTTGCTGTCGGAGCCGTTCGCCAACGTGAGTGTATCTGTGACTAACATCAGGACAGTGGGGAATTTCGCCGTGCCGAGTCCGTCGAAGCTGGATTTCACGTGGAAGGACTGGAATGTCGCGCAAGTTGTGACGGTGACGGCGACTGACGACGACACGGAAGACGTCGTGGGCTCTTTTAGCCAGCTGAACCACTCGCTGGCGACCGACGACCTCATCTATGCTGGACTACAGGATTTAGCTTCCGTGAAGGTCTTAATCGCGGATAACGACAAGTCTGGCATTGAATTGTCGACGAGAGAGATATCCGCGGTGGAAAGCAACACGACGGTGCTCTCGTACAGCGTCCGGCTGACGTCCGAACCGTGGGAGCCTGTGGTGGTTTATCCCAACGCGAACAACGAGTGCTACATGCGTCTTGAAAGCGAACGCGTGTGCAACGTCAGTCTGACGAGTGGGTCAGCGTCCCTGTATTTCGGAGCGGGTAACTGGAGCGTGTGGCAGAACGTGTCGTTCGTTGCCGTGGACGACTGGCTGGACGAGACGGATGTTCACTCTGCTCGAATCTCGCACTCGTCAGCGAGTTCCGATCCTTTGTACACTGTGAGCGACTACAAGATGGACGTGACGGTCTCGATCGCCGACAACGACGTGTCGCACGTGAATGTCTTGCTCCAAAGCGAGAGGAAGCAGCTGGAGGTTGCTGAAGGCGGCGCTAACGATTCCTACGTCGTGTCTCTGAGCTCGGAACCTCTGGCGGACGTGAAGATCGTGGTTCTGCCGTGGCTCGATGGGGAGAATACGCAGTGCTATCGATTCGGTCTGTGCAACGTGACGCTGCCGGTTTCTGAGTTCGTGTTCACGCCTCGGAACTGGAACATCGAGCAGAAAGTGGTCGTGCTGGCTACAGACGACGACCTGGATGAATACGACACGCACCCGACTGGGATCTCGCACACTTCGTTCAGTGCCGACCCGAAGTACAACGCAATGCTTGATATCGCCAAGGTGAACGTGACCGTGCGCGATAACGACGTGTCTGGGTTCAAGGTGAACAAAGTGAGTGTGAACGTGACGGAAGGCGGCGCAACGGACACGTACACGGTGGTGTTGCTGTCGGAGCCGTTCGCCAACGTGAGTGTATCTGTGACTAACATCGGGACAGTGGAATTTCGCCGTGCCGAGTCCGTCGAAGCTGGATTTCACGTGGAAGGACTGGAATGTCGCGCAAGTTGTGACGGTGACGGCGACTGACGACGACACGGAAGACGTCGTGGGCTCTTTTAGCCAGCTGAACCACTCGCTGGCGACCGACGACCTCATCTATGCTGGACTACAGGATTTAGCTTCCGTGAAGGTCTTAATCGCGGATAACGACAAGTCTGGCATTGAATTGTCGACGAGAGAGATATCCGCGGTGGAAAGCAACACGACGGTGCTCTCGTACAGCGTCCGGCTGACGTCCGAACCGTGGGAGCCTGTGGTGGTTTATCCCAACGCGAACAACGAGTGCTACATGCGTCTTGAAAGCGAACGCGTGTGCAACGTCAGTCTGACGAGTGGGTCAGCGTCCTGTATTTCGGAGCGGGTAACTGGAGCGTGTGGCAGAACGTGTCGTTCGTTGCCGTGGACGACTGGCTGGACGAGACGGATGTTCACTCTGCTCGAATCTCGCACTCGTCAGCGAGTTCCGATCCTTTGTACACTGTGAGCGACTACAAGATGGACGTGACGGTCTCGATCGCCGACAACGACGTGTCGCACGTGAATGTCTTGCTCCAAAGCGAGAGGAAGCAGCTGGAGGTTGCTGAAGGCGGCGCTAACGATTCCTACGTCGTGTCTCTGAGCTCGGAACCTCTGGCGGACGTGAAGATCGTGGTTCTGCCGTGGCTCGATGGGGAGAATACGCAGTGCTATCGATTCGGTCTGTGCAACGTGACGCTGCCGGTTTCTGAGTTCGTGTTCACGCCTCGGAACTGGAACATCGAGCAGAAAGTGGTCGTGCTGGCTACAGACGACGACCTGGATGAATACGACACGCACCCGACTGGGATCTCGCACACTTCGTTCAGTGCCGACCCGAAGTACAACGCAATGCTTGATATCGCCAAGGTGAACGTGACCGTGCGCGATAACGACGTGTCTGGGTTCAAGGTGAACAAAGTGAGTGTGAACGTGACGGAAGGCGGCGCAACGGACACGTACACGGTGGTGTTGCTGTCGGAGCCGTTCGCCAACGTGAGTGTATCTGTGACTAACATCGGGACAGTGGGGAATTTCGCCGTGCCGGAGTCCGTCGAAGCTGGATTTCACGTGGAAGGACTGGAATGTCGCGCAAGTTGTGACGGTGACGGCGACTGACGACGACACGGAAGACGTCGTGGGCTCTTTTAGCCAGCTGAACCACTCGCTGGCGACCGACGACCTCATCTATGCTGGACTACAGGATTTAGCTTCCGTGAAGGTCTTAATCGCGGATAACGACAAGTCTGGCATTGAATTGTCGACGAGAGAGATATCCGCGGTGGAAAGCAACACGACGGTGCTCTCGTACAGCGTCCGGCTGACGTCCGAACCGTGGGAGCCTGTGGTGGTTTATCCCAACGCGAACAACGAGTGCTACATGCGTCTTGAAAGCGAACGCGTGTGCAACGTCAGTCTGACGAGTGGGTCAGCGTCCCTGTATTTCGGAGCGGGTAACTGGAGCGTGTGGCAGAACGTGTCGTTCGTTGCCGTGGACGACTGGCTGGACGAGACGGATGTTCACTCTGCTCGAATCTCGCACTCGTCAGCGAGTTCCGATCCTTTGTACACTGTGAGCGACTACAAGATGGACGTGACGGTCTCGATCGCCGACAACGACGTGTCGCACGTGAATGTCTTGCTCCAAAGCGAGAGGAAGCAGCTGGAGGTTGCTGAAGGCGGCGCTAACGATTCCTACGTCGTGTCTCTGAGCTCGGAACCTCTGGCGGACGTGAAGATCGTGGTTCTGCCGTGGCTCGATGGGGAGAATACGCAGTGCTATCGATTCGGTCTGTGCAACGTGACGCTGCCGGTTTCTGAGTTCGTGTTCACGCCTCGGAACTGGAACATCGAGCAGAAAGTGGTCGTGCTGGCTACAGACGACGACCTGGATGAATACGACACGCACCCGACTGGGATCTCGCACACTTCGTTCAGTGCCGACCCGAAGTACAACGCAATGCTTGATATCGCCAAGGTGAACGTGACCGTGCGCGATAACGACGTGTCTGGGTTCAAGGTGAACAAAGTGAGTGTGAACGTGACGGAAGGCGGCGCAACGGACACGTACACGGTGGTGTTGCTGTCGGAGCCGTTCGCCAACGTGAGTGTATCTGTGACTAACATCGGGACAGTGGGGAATTTCGCCGTGCCGAGTCCGTCGAAGCTGGATTTCACGTGGAAGGACTGGAATGTCGCGCAAGTTGTGACGGTGACGGCGACTGACGACGACACGGAAGACGTCGTGGGCTCTTTTAGCCAGCTGAACCACTCGCTGGCGACCGACGACCTCATCTATGCTGGACTACAGGATTTAGCTTCCGTGAAGGTCTTAATCGCGGATAACGACAAGTCTGGCATTGAATTGTCGACGAGAGAGATATCCGCGGTGGAAAGCAACACGACGGTGCTCTCGTACAGCGTCCGGCTGACGTCCGAACCGTGGGAGCCTGTGGTGGTTTATCCCAACGCGAACAACGAGTGCTACATGCGTCTTGAAAGCGAACGCGTGTGCAACGTCAGTCTGACGAGTGGGTCAGCGTCCCTGTATTTCGGAGCGGGTAACTGGAGCGTGTGGCAGAACGTGTCGTTCGTTGCCGTGGACGACTGGCTGGACGAGACGGATGTTCACTCTGCTCGAATCTCGCACTCGTCAGCGAGTTCCGATCCTTTGTACACTGTGAGCGACTACAAGATGGACGTGACGGTCTCGATCGCCGACAACGACGTGTCGCACGTGAATGTCTTGCTCCAAAGCGAGAGGAAGCAGCTGGAGGTTGCTGAAGGCGGCGCTAACGATTCCTACGTCGTGTCTCTGAGCTCGGAACCTCTGGCGGACGTGAAGATCGTGGTTCTGCCGTGGCTCGATGGGAGAATACGCAGTGCTATCGATTCGGTCTGTGCAACGTGACGCTGCCGGTTTCTGAGTTCGTGTTCACGCCTCGGAACTGGAACATCGAGCAGAAAGTGGTCGTGCTGGCTACAGACGACGACCTGGATGAATACGACACGCACCCGACTGGGATCTCGCACACTTCGTTCAGTGCCGACCCGAAGTACAACGCAATGCTTGATATCGCCAAGGTGAACGTGACCGTGCGCGATAACGACGTGTCTGGGTTCAAGGTGAACAAAGTGAGTGTGAACGTGACGGAAGGCGGCGCAACGGACACGTACACGGTGGTGTTGCTGTCGGAGCCGTTCGCCAACGTGAGTGTATCTGTGACTAACATCGGGACAGTGGGAATTTCGCCGTGCCGAGTCCGTCGAAGCTGGATTTCACGTGGAAGGACTGGAATGTCGCGCAAGTTGTGACGGTGACGGCGACTGACGACGACACGGAAGACGTCGTGGGCTCTTTTAGCCAGCTGAACCACTCGCTGGCGACCGACGACCTCATCTATGCTGGACTACAGGATTTAGCTTCCGTGAAGGTCTTAATCGCGGATAACGACAAGTCTGGCATTGAATTGTCGACGAGAGAGATATCCGCGGTGGAAAGCAACACGACGGTGCTCTCGTACAGCGTCCGGCTGACGTCCGAACCGTGGGAGCCTGTGGTGGTTTATCCCAACGCGAACAACGAGTGCTACATGCGTCTTGAAAGCGAACGCGTGTGCAACGTCAGTCTGACGAGTGGGTCAGCGTCCTGTATTTCGGAGCGGGTAACTGGAGCGTGTGGCAGAACGTGTCGTTCGTTGCCGTGGACGACTGGCTGGACGAGACGGATGTTCACTCTGCTCGAATCTCGCACTCGTCAGCGAGTTCCGATCCTTTGTACACTGTGAGCGACTACAAGATGGACGTGACGGTCTCGATCGCCGACAACGACGTGTCGCACGTGAATGTCTTGCTCCAAAGCGAGAGGAAGCAGCTGGAGGTTGCTGAAGGCGGCGCTAACGATTCCTACGTCGTGTCTCTGAGCTCGGAACCTCTGGCGGACGTGAAGATCGTGGTTCTGCCGTGGCTCGATGGGGAGAATACGCAGTGCTATCGATTCGGTCTGTGCAACGTGACGCTGCCGGTTTCTGAGTTCGTGTTCACGCCTCGGAACTGGAACATCGAGCAGAAAGTGGTCGTGCTGGCTACAGACGACGACCTGGATGAATACGACACGCACCCGACTGGGATCTCGCACACTTCGTTCAGTGCCGACCCGAAGTACAACGCAATGCTTGATATCGCCAAGGTGAACGTGACCGTGCGCGATAACGACGTGTCTGGGTTCAAGGTGAACAAAGTGAGTGTGAACGTGACGGAAGGCGGCGCAACGGACACGTACACGGTGGTGTTGCTGTCGGAGCCGTTCGCCAACGTGAGTGTATCTGTGACTAACATCTGGACAGTGGGGAATTTCGCCGTGCCGAGTCCGTCGAAGCTGGATTTCACGTGGAAGGACTGGAATGTCGCGCAAGTTGTGACGGTGACGGCGACTGACGACGACACGGAAGACGTCGTGGGCTCTTTTAGCCAGCTGAACCACTCGCTGGCGACCGACGACCTCATCTATGCTGGACTACAGGATTTAGCTTCCGTGAAGGTCTTAATCGCGGATAACGACAAGTCTGGCATTGAATTGTCGACGAGAGAGATATCCGCGGTGGAAAGCAACACGACGGTGCTCTCGTACAGCGTCCGGCTGACGTCCGAACCGTGGAGCCTGTGGTGGTTTATCCCAACGCGAACAACGAGTGCTACATGCGTCTTGAAAGCGAACGCGTGTGCAACGTCAGTCTGACGAGTGGGTCAGCGTCCTGTATTTCGGAGCGGGTAACTGGAGCGTGTGGCAGAACGTGTCGTTCGTTGCCGTGGACGACTGGCTGGACGAGACGGATGTTCACTCTGCTCGAATCTCGCACTCGTCAGCGAGTTCCGATCCTTTGTACACTGTGAGCGACTACAAGATGGACGTGACGGTCTCGATCGCCGACAACGACGTGTCGCACGTGAATATCTTGCTCCAAAGCGAGAGGAAGCAGCTGGAGGTTGCTGAAGGCGGCGCTAACGATTCCTACGTCGTGTCTCTGAGCTCCGGAACCTCTGGCGGACGTGAAGATCGTGGTTCTGCCGTGGCTCGATGGGGAGAATACGCAGTGCTATCGATTCGGTCTGTGCAACGTGACGCTGCCGGTTTCTGAGTTCGTGTTCACGCCTCGGAACTGGAACATCGAGCAGAAAGTGGTCGTGCTGGCTACAGACGACGACCTGGATGAATACGACACGCACCCGACTGGGATCTCGCACACTTCGTTCAGTGCCGACCCGAAGTACAACGCAATGCTTGATATCGCCAAGGTGAACGTGACCGTGCGCGATAACGACGTGTCTGGGTTCAAGGTGAACAAAGTGAGTGTGAACGTGACGGAAGGCGGCGCAACGGACACGTACACGGTGGTGTTGCTGTCGGAGCCGTTCGCCAACGTGAGTGTATCTGTGACTAACATCAGGACAGTGGGGAATTTCGCCGTGCCGAGTCCGTCGAAGCTGGATTTCACGTGGAAGGACTGGAATGTCGCGCAAGTTGTGACGGTGACGGCGACTGACGACGACACGGAAGACGTCGTGGGCTCTTTTAGCCAGCTGAACCACTCGCTGGCGACCGACGACCTCATCTATGCTGGACTACAGGATTTAGCTTCCGTGAAGGTCTTAATCGCGGATAACGACAAGTCTGGCATTGAATTGTCGACGAGAGAGATATCCGCGGTGGAAAGCAACACGACGGTGCTCTCGTACAGCGTCCGGCTGACGTCCGAACCGTGGGAGCCTGTGGTGGTTTATCCCAACGCGAACAACGAGTGCTACATGCGTCTTGAAAGCGAACGCGTGTGCAACGTCAGTCTGACGAGTGGGTCAGCGTCCCTGTATTTCGGAGCGGGTAACTGGAGCGTGTGGCAGAACGTGTCGTTCGTTGCCGTGGACGACTGGCTGGACGAGACGGATGTTCACTCTGCTCGAATCTCGCACTCGTCAGCGAGTTCCGATCCTTTGTACACTGTGAGCGACTACAAGATGGACGTGACGGTCTCGATCGCCGACAACGACGTGTCGCACGTGAATGTCTTGCTCCAAAGCGAGAGGAAGCAGCTGGAGGTTGCTGAAGGCGGCGCTAACGATTCCTACGTCGTGTCTCTGAGCTCCGGAACCTCTGGCGGACGTGAAGATCGTGGTTCTGCCGTGGCTCGATGGGGAGAATACGCAGTGCTATCGATTCGGTCTGTGCAACGTGACGCTGCCGGTTTCTGAGTTCGTGTTCACGCCTCGGAACTGGAACATCGAGCAGAAAGTGGTCGTGCTGGCTACAGACGACGACCTGGATGAATACGACACGCACCCGACTGGGATCTCGCACACTTCGTTCAGTGCCGACCCGAAGTACAACGCAATGCTTGATATCGCCAAGGTGAACGTGACCGTGCGCGATAACGACGTGTCTGGGTTCAAGGTGAACAAAGTGAGTGTGAACGTGACGGAAGGCGGCGCAACGGACACGTACACGGTGGTGTTGCTGTCGGAGCCGTTCGCCAACGTGAGTGTATCTGTGACTAACATCGGGACAGTGGGAATTTCGCCGTGCCGAGTCCGTCGAAGCTGGATTTCACGTGGAAGGACTGGAATGTCGCGCAAGTTGTGACGGTGACGGCGACTGACGACGACACGGAAGACGTCGTGGGCTCTTTTAGCCAGCTGAACCACTCGCTGGCGACCGACGACCTCATCTATGCTGGACTACAGGATTTAGCTTCCGTGAAGGTCTTAATCGCGGATAACGACAAGTCTGGCATTGAATTGTCGACGAGAGAGATATCCGCGGTGGAAAGCAACACGACGGTGCTCTCGTACAGCGTCCGGCTGACGTCCGAACCGTGGGAGCCTGTGGTGGTTTATCCCAACGCGAACAACGAGTGCTACATGCGTCTTGAAAGCGAACGCGTGTGCAACGTCAGTCTGACGAGTGGGTCAGCGTCCCTGTATTTCGGAGCGGGTAACTGGAGCGTGTGGCAGAACGTGTCGTTCGTTGCCGTGGACGACTGGCTGGACGAGACGGATGTTCACTCTGCTCGAATCTCGCACTCGTCAGCGAGTTCCGATCCTTTGTACACTGTGAGCGACTACAAGATGGACGTGACGGTCTCGATCGCCGACAACGACGTGTCGCACGTGAATGTCTTGCTCCAAAGCGAGAGGAAGCAGCTGGAGGTTGCTGAAGGCGGCGCTAACGATTCCTACGTCGTGTCTCTGAGCTCGGAACCTCTGGCGGACGTGAAGATCGTGGTTCTGCCGTGGCTCGATGGGGAGAATACGCAGTGCTATCGATTCGGTCTGTGCAACGTGACGCTGCCGGTTTCTGAGTTCGTGTTCACGCCTCGGAACTGGAACATCGAGCAGAAAGTGGTCGTGCTGGCTACAGACGACGACCTGGATGAATACGACACGCACCCGACTGGGATCTCGCACACTTCGTTCAGTGCCGACCCGAAGTACAACGCAATGCTTGATATCGCCAAGGTGAACGTGACCGTGCGCGATAACGACGTGTCTGGGTTCAAGGTGAACAAAGTGAGTGTGAACGTGACGGAAGGCGGCGCAACGGACACGTACACGGTGGTGTTGCTGTCGGAGCCGTTCGCCAACGTGAGTGTATCTGTGACTAACATCGGGACAGTGGGGAATTTCGCCGTGCCGAGTCCGTCGAAGCTGGATTTCACGTGGAAGGACTGGAATGTCGCGCAAGTTGTGACGGTGACGGCGACTGACGACGACACGGAAGACGTCGTGGGCTCTTTTAGCCAGCTGAACCACTCGCTGGCGACCGACGACCTCATCTATGCTGGACTACAGGATTTAGCTTCCGTGAAGGTCTTAATCGCGGATAACGACAAGTCTGGCATTGAATTGTCGACGAGAGAGATATCCGCGGTGGAAAGCAACACGACGGTGCTCTCGTACAGCGTCCGGCTGACGTCCGAACCGTGGGAGCCTGTGGTGGTTTATCCCAACGCGAACAACGAGTGCTACATGCGTCTTGAAAGCGAACGCGTGTGCAACGTCAGTCTGACGAGTGGGTCAGCGTCCCTGTATTTCGGAGCGGGTAACTGGAGCGTGTGGCAGAACGTGTCGTTCGTTGCCGTGGACGACTGGCTGGACGAGACGGATGTTCACTCTGCTCGAATCTCGCACTCGTCAGCGAGTTCCGATCCTTTGTACACTGTGAGCGACTACAAGATGGACGTGACGGTCTCGATCGCCGACAACGACGTGTCGCACGTGAATGTCTTGCTCCAAAGCGAGAGGAAGCAGCTGGAGGTTGCTGAAGGCGGCGCTAACAATTCCTACGTCGTGTCTCTGAGCTCGGAACCTCTGGCGGACGTGAAGATCGTGGTTCTGCCGTGGCTCGATGGGGAGAATACGCAGTGCTATCGATTCGGTCTGTGCAACGTGACGCTGCCGGTTTCTGAGTTCGTGTTCACGCCTCGGAACTGGAACATCGAGCAGAAAGTGGTCGTGCTGGCTACAGACGACGACCTGGATGAATACGACACGCACCCGACTGGGATCTCGCACACTTCGTTCAGTGCCGACCCGAAGTACAACGCAATGCTTGATATCGCCAAGGTGAACGTGACCGTGCGCGATAACGACGTGTCTGGGTTCAAGGTGAACAAAGTGAGTGTGAACGTGACGGAAGGCGGCGCAACGGACACGTACACGGTGGTGTTGCTGTCGGAGCCGTTCGCCAACGTGAGTGTATCTGTGACTAACATCGGGACAGTGGGGAATTTCGCCGTGCCGAGTCCGTCGAAGCTGGATTTCACGTGGAAGGACTGGAATGTCGCGCAAGTTGTGACGGTGACGGCGACTGACGACGACACGGAAGACGTCGTGGGCTCTTTTAGCCAGCTGAACCACTCGCTGGCGACCGACGACCTCATCTATGCTGGACTACAGGATTTAGCTTCCGTGAAGGTCTTAATCGCGGATAACGACAAGTCTGGCATTGAATTGTCGACGAGAGAGATATCCGCGGTGGAAAGCAACACGACGGTGCTCTCGTACAGCGTCCGGCTGACGTCCGAACCGTGGGAGCCTGTGGTGGTTTATCCCAACGCGAACAACGAGTGCTACATGCGTCTTGAAAGCGAACGCGTGTGCAACGTCAGTCTGACGAGTGGGTCAGCGTCCCTGTATTTCGGAGCGGGTAACTGGAGCGTGTGGCAGAACGTGTCGTTCGTTGCCGTGGACGACTGGCTGGACGAGACGGATGTTCACTCTGCTCGAATCTCGCACTCGTCAGCGAGTTCCGATCCTTTGTACACTGTGAGCGACTACAAGATGGACGTGACGGTCTCGATCGCCGACAACGACGTGTCGCACGTGAATGTCTTGCTCCAAAGCGAGAGGAAGCAGCTGGAGGTTGCTGAAGGCGGCGCTAACGATTCCTACGTCGTGTCTCTGAGCTCGGAACCTCTGGCGGACGTGAAGATCGTGGTTCTGCCGTGGCTCGATGGGGAGAATACGCAGTGCTATCGATTCGGTCTGTGCAACGTGACGCTGCTGGTTTCTGAGTTCGTGTTCACGCCTCGGAACTGGAACATCGAGCAGAAAGTGGTCGTGCTGGCTACAGACGACGACCTGGATGAATACGACACGCACCCGACTGGGATCTCGCACACTTCGTTCAGTGCCGACCCGAAGTACAACGCAATGCTTGATATCGCCAAGGTGAACGTGACCGTGCGCGATAACGACGTGTCTGGGTTCAAGGTGAACAAAGTGAGTGTGAACGTGACGGAAGGCGGCGCAACGGACACGTACACGGTGGTGTTGCTGTCGGAGCCGTTCGCCAACGTGAGTGTATCTGTGACTAACATCGGGACAGTGGGAATTTCGCCGTGCCGAGTCCGTCGAAGCTGGATTTCACGTGGAAGGACTGGAATGTCGCGCAAGTTGTGACGGTGACGGCGACTGACGACGACACGGAAGACGTCGTGGGCTCTTTTAGCCAGCTGAACCACTCGCTGGCGACCGACGACCTCATCTATGCTGGACTACAGGATTTAGCTTCCGTGAAGGTCTTAATCGCGGATAACGACAAGTCTGGCATTGAATTGTCGACGAGAGAGATATCCGCGGTGGAAAGCAACACGACGGTGCTCTCGTACAGCGTCCGGCTGACGTCCGAACCGTGGGAGCCTGTGGTGGTTTATCCCAACGCGAACAACGAGTGCTACATGCGTCTTGAAAGCGAACGCGTGTGCAACGTCAGTCTGACGAGTGGGTCAGCGTCCCTGTATTTCGGAGCGGGTAACTGGAGCGTGTGGCAGAACGTGTCGTTCGTTGCCGTGGACGACTGGCTGGACGAGACGGATGTTCACTCTGCTCGAATCTCGCACTCGTCAGCGAGTTCCGATCCTTTGTACACTGTGAGCGACTACAAGATGGACGTGACGGTCTCGATCGCCGACAACGACGTGTCGCACGTGAATGTCTTGCTCCAAAGCGAGAGGAAGCAGCTGGAGGTTGCTGAAGGCGGCGCTAACGATTCCTACGTCGTGTCTCTGAGCTCGGAACCTCTGGCGGACGTGAAGATCGTGGTTCTGCCGTGGCTCGATGGGGAGAATACGCAGTGCTATCGATTCGGTCTGTGCAACGTGACGCTGCTGGTTTCTGAGTTCGTGTTCACGCCTCGGAACTGGAACATCGAGCAGAAAGTGGTCGTGCTGGCTACAGACGACGACCTGGATGAATACGACACGCACCCGACTGGGATCTCGCACACTTCGTTCAGTGCCGACCCGAAGTACAACGCAATGCTTGATATCGCCAAGGTGAACGTGACCGTGCGCGATAACGACGTGTCTGGGTTCAAGGTGAACAAAGTGAGTGTGAACGTGACGGAAGGCGGCGCAACGGACACGTACACGGTGGTGCTGCTGTCGGAGCCGTTCGCCAAGGTTACTGTATTAGTGACTAATACCGGGACAGTGGGGAATTATGCAACTGTGAGCCCTTTGAAGTTGGTATTTACGTGGAAGAACTGGAATGTGTCGCAACTTGTTACAGTGACCGCGTTTGATGATAAAACAGAAGATTTGGCGGGCTCTTTTAGCTATCTAAACCATACTCTGACGACGAACGATCTGATATATGCAGGGTTCAGGAATTTAGCTTCCGTGAAGGTTTTAATCACCGATAACGACAAGTCTGGCATTGAATTGTCCACCAAAGAGATGTACGCTGTCGAGAGAAACACAACTACTCTATGGTACAGTGTCCGGCTCACCTCCGAGCCCTGGAAACCCGTAGTTGTTTTTCCAAACGCTAGCAACGAGTGCTACATGCGCCTTCAAAGCGAACGCGTGTGCAACGTCAGTCTGACCAGTGGGTCAGCGTCCATGTATTTCGGAGCGGGTAACTGGAGCGTGTGGCAGAACGTGTCGTTCGTTGCCGTGGACGACTGGCTGGACGAGACGGATGTTCACTCTGCTCGAATCTCGCACTCGTCAGTGAGTTCTGATCGTTTGTACGCTGTGAGCGACTACAAGATGGACGTGACGGTGTTGATTTCGGACAACGACGTATCGTATGTTAACATATCGCTTCAAAGCACAGCAAAACAGCTGCACGTTGCTGAAGGGAGCTTCAACGACTCCTACGCTGTGTTTCTAAACTCGGAGCCGTACGCATACGTGACTGTGACGTTGCGTCCTGCGATAGAGAATTTCATAAGTCTTGACTCGAAAGGAACTTTCACTCAGCCGCAAGTTGGTACTTCGTTTGGCCGGTCTTCGTCTTCGGGAATAAAGATTCTGGGGGCGGATACAATTCAGAGTATCCAACTGGTCTTCACAACTTTGGACTGGTTCCGACCACGGATCGTGACCGTATTTGCTATTGACGATGAAATCCCTGAAGCCGCGACGCAGTTCTCGACCGTGATTCACTCTGTCTCTAGTGCTGATGCAGCTTATAACATCTCCAGTAGCTCTATCGGTGTTGGGGCTGTATCTGTCATGATTAATGACAGGGAGGCGGTTTCTCCACCTTTACCGGTGACTGCTATGTTTGACAGCTCTGGCGCCAAGATTTCCGTCGCCTTTGACTCCTCTGTGTACCATGCAGCCTCCATGGACGTTGGGTCATCTGGTACATTCGTAACTCGACTTAAATCGTTTCCTTGTGGCCTGGTGTTCAATTTCGCCGGGGTAAAATACGTTTTAGGTTCTCAAGCAGCTTGTTTGTGGGTGGATGGGGTGACCTTGCGCATTGATTTGAGTGCTGGAGCAACGATAGCTGCCGGGGATAAGCTTGTGCTAAACGACTGTAGCTCGTTCGCGGATGGATACTGCAATGCTACCGATGTACTTCGGGCTCTCCCCTCCAGCAGATCGTTCTCTCAAGCTACCATTACAGTGCAGGTTCCTGATACGATCGTTCGGCCTAATGGAGTCCTTAATGTTCCAGAAAACGCCGGTAGCTGTGGCACCTGGACAGCTGATGCTTCTCTTTCAAGTGGAGCGGGCGGACGGCCGTTCGCTCAGCTCATGTGGTTCGCGTTACCAACCTCGTTGTATGCCAGTTCGATCGATCCGACCAGTGGAGACGCGGGTTTGGCACTTTTTCAGAGACTGGAAGCTGGTTTTGCAGTGCTGTGTCCAAAGTACAAGACGGACTGGACTACTGGCACTTCCAGTACTACCAACGTTCCAGCAGGAGACCTTACACTGGCTGTAGCTGCAGCATCGGGCTTTTCCGTGTTGACTTCGATGGCGCAGCTCCGATCGGCTTGCTATCTACGTTCTGTGGCTCAGAATTCAACCGGAGCAGGATCGTTCCAGCTCAAAGTGAATGGGTCCTTACTGGAACCAGGAGTATCATATCAAGTGGGCTTGAAACTCGTGAATGCTTTTGCGCAGACTTCCGTGGTTGTTAAGACGGTAAAGGTGCAGACTTTACCCGGTCCGGCAGTGTTTATCGTAGGAGAACCCACCCAAATGGTAACGAAGGTTGGACCGCCTGTGGTGATGCAGGTGGACGCTTCAGTGAGTTGTCCAACGTTGTCTAGTTCAGATGTCGCGTTTCGTTGGACAAGTCAAACTAATGACGGAACAGCGGTGGACTTTAGCAAGGATAATTCTGCTCGAGACCCGCGAGTGTTCCGCGTATTACGTTCATCTCTTCAAGCAGGTTTAACGTACACATTCCGAGCCGAAGCCTACATGAAGTCGTCAACGTCCAGTCCGTCGAGCTTCACGTCTATCGTGGTGATCGTCGCCAGTAGTTCGCCACAAGTCTTTATTAAGGGTGGTGACTGCGCCCTTGGGCAGCGAGATACAATGGTGCTCGATGGGTCTACAACAGTTGATCCGGATTATTCTAGTGTTCCGTTCACGTACACATGGACTTGCCAAGACGTGACAAATTCTTCCGCAGTGGCGTCCTGTATGAACGCTTCAGCGCCTTCCAGTCCTTTAGCGTTAGGTGGAGTGACAGAGCCTGTTCTGCGAATTGCTCCCTTTAATCTCGCACCAAGTCGCCAGCTCAATTTCTCGTTAACAGCCTCAAAAGGTTCGCGCAGTGCCACCGCTTCCAGCAGTATTTGGACCGTGGCTGGCTATCTCCCAGTGGTTCAGGTCACTGCGTCCGATGGGAAAATTAATCCTGCGAGCCGCCTGACACTCTCAGGAGTGATAACTTCGGACTATCCGTTCACAACACGGTGGACGCAAACACTGGGGGATCTGGTTCTTCCGACTGCTGATGTTAGCAATTCTAGCGATGCCTTCACTCTACCACTTACCAGTGCGAACAACGCGATTCCAGGCTACACATTAACAGCCGGACTGACGTACACCTTCCGACTCGTAGCTACTGATACTGGGGGAAATACCGGCTTTGGGTCGGTGTCTGTAGCGGTGAATTCTCCACCTACCTCAGGGATCTTTATTGTGAGCCCGCAATCCGGTTATGCCATGCAGGACTTGTTCACACTCGCATGTTCATTGTGGAGCGATGATATTGACGACTATCCGCTGAGTTACGACTTTGGGGTGGTTTCTGCTGCTACATTTCGCTCGCTGAAGAATTCTTCAGCAGATATTAACACGTTGATCGCGCAGCTACGGAAAGTAATGACGCCGTTGGTTACGAATCAAGCTTCGCCTCAAGCCACAGCGAAGATGTTTCCACCTACGAATATGGCGGACAGTGAGAATGTGACAGTTTTGGCATTTATTAACGATCGTCTTGGGGCTACAGCACTCGCTTATGATGATATCGAGGTGCTGATACCTCAACAAGCCAAGACATCCCCAGCTCTTTTCGTCTCCAACATGTTTTTCGATACTGGAGCACTTAAAACCAGCAGTGATGCATCAGAGAACGTTCGGCAGGTTTTAGCTGCTGCTATGGTGCTGGAGAAGGCGTTCGCGTCGAAATCTACTGCTCGACGTCTTGCTACTTGCCCAGATGGATACATGGGCTCGGACTGTACTACACAAATCTCCCTTGTGCAGAAAATTACTGGCGCTATCTTGTCTTATGTGTCGACTGCTTTCAGTTCTGTTGAGCCAAGCAGCTCGGGACTGGGGCAGCAAAGTCGAGTACTGCTGTCCGTTGTGCGAGCAGCTGCCCAAGTGGTGGGTGCTGAAGAGCTTAACTTAGTGGCACAACTCACGAGCGGAATTGCTGGAAACGCGCTTACTCTCGATGCACCTGGTGATTTCTTGGATTCAAGTAGTGATACGGTGCTGGAAGTGATTTCGATTCTTTTCGAACTGGGTAATTCTACTGCAGGCAATGCAACAAACTGGGCGAATATGGTACGGACGCTTCAATCCCTGGCTGCAATGAGCAGCGATGGCTTACTTGTAGACGAACCGCCTGCTGTATTAGAAGGAAGTGACATACGCACTTATTCGGCCAAAGGCGTTCGCTTTGCAGGCTCCAGTGACGTGTCGATGGCTCTTACTTCCACTGCAGTGTCGTGCCTTGACTCCAATCTCTTCTTAGATTCGTTATCGTTCAGCAAAAGTCCACATCCTGCGTCGACGCTGAACAACTCCGAGACGATTTCGAGACTTACACTTTTCTCGGTGCACTCTCAAGCTGCTTTAGATAACGCTTCTAAACGCACGGCATACACATCGGATACAGGTGTGAGCATGCAGAGATTACCTCGTACCAGTTCTTGTGTCAAGGCTGCTTCTGAGATGAACCGGCGTCTAGCTGAAACCGAGAAATGGACGCCACTACTAGCAGTCACTATCCCACATGCTCGAGAGCTTTCGGCTATTGAGCAGAGTAATTTCTCCACGACATGTCGGATTTGGGATGCCACTGCTTTAGAATGGGCTGTGGACGTGTGCTTTAAAGATGACAGCACCAGTACCAAGAACTTTACCGTTTGCTACTGCACTCAAGTCGAAGAGGCTCTCGAGGTACTGATAACGCTGGAAGAACGCTTGGATTTCTACGCGTTGCATCCGAATCTGTATCGGAATGACCAGCCTTCACTCGTCGTCAGCATTACTCTCGCTGTTTTGGTGGGTGTGTTTGTCCTCATCGCTAAAGTCGGGCAGCAACTGGATGTTCGGGACGTTAAACGCGAGAAAGCCACAACAATTCGGAAACTCAATCGAGCTAAATGGGGCGAACTTGAAGCTCGAACTCAGACCAACAACGTCTTTGGAGATTTTGACACGTACTATGTCGCTCAGAAGCAGAAACGACTGGAAAATAGACCTACAGTAACCACGGACAGCGAGTCTTCTGCGTCTCTGCATGAGGTGCATGTGAACGGCATTGAACGTCTCCAAGAGCCGCTAGATACGACTGCTGAGCTACCTGATGAAGCACGCACCTTGTTCGGGTCTTCAGCCCTCGTAAGTCACCAGTACCAACGCGTGACTCTGTTATTCCGAGTGAGCAACTTGACTCTAATTTTGTTGGGAATTGTGCTGGTATTCGCTGGTATCGAAGTACATTTCGTGCTTGGCCGAACGCCGGCAGAATTAGTGCTGTATCTGTACGGTGGACCACTAGCTGTAACCCTTCTAATTAGTGGCGCAGTGTTGGTAGCAGGAGGAGTCACTGGTGTTCTACTTGCGCGACGAGAAGCTTCCAACGCAGCACGAACGACATATTTCACCTCGCTAAGTCTTTCATTGTTGGTCCAGCTCCTGGTTGTGTTGTTTACGTTTCACTTACTCGAGAATTTCGATGCCATTCCACATAGTGTCGCTCTAGCTTTACGCTCGAAATGGGACGCTTTATCTCTGGGAGACAAAACGCGGCTACAGCTTTCGTATGGATGCTGTGGGTTTATGGACATTAAAGAAGAGGAAACTTGCCCCGAGGAAGCTTTGGCTGCAGTTCCACCTCGAACGTGTTCAGTAGTCCTCGGTTCACAAGCATCCGCACTATTCTCTAGTTCGTTTATCTATGTGGAAGTCCTACTGTTAGTAGAGATTGTGTGCGTAGCTGTGGCGAATTTCCTTATCCGGTGGCGGCAAATTCGATTGTTACAGCTTGCCTCAGGTCCCGAGGTGGCTATTGTTCGGTCACTGATATCGACTGTACTCTTGTGTTCGTTACCTTCGCTGTATGCGTTGCTCAGCTGTGCTGCAATCGGTGGAGTGATCTTCGGAGCGGACTTGATGGTTCATTGGGGAGCAATGGCAGATCCAGTCGTCTCTACGTTGTTCGGAGTTGAGATTGGTGTATTTATCGCCTCGGCTTCCGGTGTGTATTTATTTATTACGCTGTGGACACTACATGCTCTGGGTAGGCGCGACGTTCGAATTCTCCGCTGGATTATAGGCTTCTCCTTGGCTTTCATACTACTAACAATCGCAGTACGCACATATATCGGACGCCTTCTTGCAGACTTTCACCTGGACCCGTTAATCAGCCAAGCGGTGGAGGCGCAATACGTGGCGTTGCCTCGATCTACTACTTTATTGAACTTGGAGATGGCTTTTGAGTGTTGTGGATTTCAATCTAGTTCGCAAGGAACTTGCGTTGAAGGTACATCAGATACAGGCGTTCCAACATGCCGCGGTCGAATCGAGAAATCTCTAAAGCGAGCCTTATCCGTAGCAGAAGATCGTCTTACAGGTTTCGTAGTTGCTCAAGCTGTCGTGCTCATTTTGTTGACTTGGCTGAGTTTCCGGCTACGACGATTCTCCAATGTATCTGGGGTTCGATCAATTCCGGCGGAAAATGAAGTTTCCGAGGCTTATCAGCCGCCTACAATGGCTCAAAAGCTGTGCGCAGGTGGTTTGAGTCTGTTGACCGTAACGGTTGCGGCATCTGGCGTCGGGATTTTGTTTCTAGGGGTCGATATTCTGCTGGAACTCAATGTGCTGCAATTATCCTACCTTCTGCGTGTATTTGATCGCCGTTTAGGTGTGTATATGCTAATTTTCGGGGGGATAATGGAGCTTTTCGCGTTATTCGGTGGTGTTGTTGCGTTGCTCGGTTTTCAAGGAACTCAGCAGCACCGATCACGATGGAAATGGATTAGAAAGTGGCTTATAATATCGTATTCGTTAGCGTGTGTTGTATTGTTCGTCACCGCTCTTGTGCTTGCTGGTGTGGGGCACAAGCTTTCGACGCAGTTTATGTTGTCAAAGGATGGCGACGATATGACAGTACAAGAACTGGCGGTTGATATGCGCATGAAAGACCTGTGGAGCTCAGCTCCTTCAACGACTAAATTGTTCGTGCAGAACTCACTGAAATGCTGTGGTTATGAACGAATTTCAGCTGCCAACGGCTCGATCTCGTACACACTACAAGCTGAAGAATTTGGATGGCGGAGACTCAGTTCAACGTCTGTTTATCGTGTCTACAGCGAAGCGGCCAAAGAGTCGAACAAGACGCGAATGCTGACAGAAACTCATACAGAGGCGGTGCGTCTGGATAGTAAATCCCAGTGCCCCCATGACATTTCGGATGGATGTGCTACGTCGATGAAGCTTTATGTATCTCGAGTGGCTCAAATAGCGTGGAAATTGTGCGCTGGACTGGCTAGCTTTACTGTCGCAGCTCTACTCTGTGCGTCTGGCTTATATGACACTGACCAAGGCGAGAGGAAGTGGAAACCTGGCTGGGGCCTTCGTATTGAGAAATCAGTGCTACTTCTTTTGATTCTAGCAGGGATATTCACTGCGTTGGCCTGTTCCATCTTTGGTTTAGATGTGGCTGCCAACTGGACGCTCTTTAGCTCGACTGCGTTCCAAATGGTGTTTGCAAAATCCATGGGCGCGTCGCTGATGGTCTATGGCGTGCTAGCACTACTAACTCATACGTATTCGATGCGTGCAGTATTGTATCTCAGCGTGCACCAACTCTTCTTGCAGTGTGTGGCACGATTCATGTTGGCAATTGTTCTGTTCGCTGCGGTGGGGTTCACGGCTTACCTATCGCGCTACTCCTCCCTTTCCGATGAACACTGGCACGCTCAACTCGCAGAGTTTCTGGATGGTCAATGGAGTTTACTTTCTCCTTCAAAACAGAATGCGATAGCTCTCGAGTTTTCGTGCTGTGGTTTCAACGATCCAATGCTTGTAGCAGGGCAAGGCGTCGTGTTCGATCGTCCCGCTCTTGGATACCCTGGCTGCTCACTGGCAATATCGCGTGGGTGCAAGGTTCCTCTCATGAACGGTGTCGAGTCTTCGTTTGCTTGGTTGTTTGTGTTTCTTCTGACCCTTGCTCTCTTGGAGATCGTGGTCATGCTGATGGGGGCTCTTGCGCTACGTGACGTTCGAAAATACGAAAGAGAGGCTTGGTTTGCTCTCGAAAGCAGACTTCGTTACGTGGCCGGTAGCTTTCGACGGGACTTCCAGCGGAGACACGTACTGGTTTCAATCGGCGCAAGGTTTGACCCTCGCCTTACACGAACGCAACGTGCCATGAGTGTACTTTGTGGGTGGGCTACATCACTAGCTGTGTATGCCGGTCACTTTGCTACAAAGGGATGTTATCGTACAGCACTGAAGTCTTGCTCGCAACCAGGTGCAGGAGTATTGCTTGGTCTTGGTCTGGCCTATGGAGGAGCCGTAGGTCTTGCAGTACAGACAGCTACCGTCGCTCTATTCGAACATATTCGTCACCGATCTGATGAAGAAACGCAGGAAGTCGCCACCGCTCGACAGCGGAAGGAAAAAGTTCTGCTATTCCGAACACCGTGGTTTCGACGTCGGTCGAATTCATTTGCAACGGCAGAGCAGTCGGCCTTAAGGAGCGATGCTTCGACGCTAGGAATTACACAAACAACGACTGAGGAGCGCTGGTTTGTATGGCTTGCACGGTTCGTAGCGGTGACATTCCAGACATGCGGGGCGATCCTGTTTCTTGGAGGCTGTGCACTTGCGACGCTTCTTGGGATACTTCGACTGGGCTATAACAATTCTCTCTACGGAGTGCCACTTGACGGGAACGTTTTCGAGCTTCTAGCCCTCGCTTGCGGGCTTATCATCGTCGGTTTACTTAGTGCAGTAGCTAACGACATGAGGGAGCAGCATCTCAAGCGCTCATATCGTCGCAAGGCGGCTCCATCCATTGTGATACTGGTCGTTGTAGCGATTACCGCTGTGCTGGCACTCGGTGCAGTTCTCTTAACGGTGTTCATGATTCACGAAGTGGTGCAGGATGACGCCAGTGCGTTGAATAGCTGGAGTGTACGTGCCACAGGCTTCAGCGTCGCCGAGCGCCTTGAGGAAGCATGGAACACAGAGCTCATAGGTAACGCGAAGGACAACGTCCAGCAAGAAATGAGGTGTTGCGGGTTCTGGGATGCTACGAATGCTCCATTCTTGCCTTGTCCTGAAGGAGATCTTGTCGATGTCACGTACGAAGCTTTGAGTGTAAGCGGTGCTGTTTTGACCGAAACAAAGCAGGAGTTCACCACCTTACCGGGATGCCGTGCAGGCATGCTCGCTCGGTTTCAGTCAGGAGCGGACGTAGCGACGTACTGTGCACTAACTGCGGCTGGAATTCTGTTCTTGATGATCCTGTCTTCGCTTTTTCTAGCGCGTGAACTAGTCATTTCTAAAGATTCTAGTCTCAAGGTGCGAGTGCCCGATTCTGGCACTACTAACGACGAGAAGCGCGACGTACGTGAGACGTTTGAGACTGTTGTTGGGCTGAAAATTGCTGCTCCTACACGCGGGAAACTACGCTCGCAAATACTGGCATCGAGTTTGGACAGCGTTGCACCCTCGATGGCTAATGAGCTGGCTGCAGCACCATTGAACCGTAACCAGATACAGATTTCCAGCCCTGTGCCAGGTCTAAAGCGTCAAAGCGACAACAAAGGGCCCCTCCTTGCAGATAATGCGCCTCCTGATGCAGATTCCACAGACGTTCCCTACCCAGCATCGATCGTGTACGTGGTGTTCGCGATCTGTCTGATATGGTTGGCGGTCATGGCGTACGTAGTCGCCATTAGTGCAGTGGAGCTTGGCTTGGTGACATCTTGGCGCTGTGTTCTTGCCTGGTCCATCGGTGTAGCGATTCAGGAACTGGTAGCAGAGCCAATCGTGATCTTCGCGTCCATCGTCGCTCGCACACTGCATCACTGGTGGTCTCACACGGTAATAGCGAGAGTCATCCGGCGTGGGCGTGCTCTACTACGCATTGGCCCACAAGACACAAAAGCGCTTGAGCACGGAGCATCACTCACGCTGTATGAACGCCTCCGCTACAGTGCTGCCGTCCGTATCCAACGCTGGTTGCTCACACGAGTCACCCGTGCACGGTATCTTCGCCAACTTCGAGATCGGAAACAAGAGCAGCATCGACTCCTAGCTGTCCGCAGAAGGGATGTGCTGCGAAAGACACTCAAGTACTTCACTGAGGATGAGATTGATGCGTTCAAACTGTTGTTCACGTCGGTGGATGCAGCTAAGCTGGGCTTAATCTCGTATACGGCTATTGCGAAGGCGGTGTACGACTTGGGCGTTCATGTTCCAGTGACAAAAGTTCGAGAGCTGCTGGAAGCGTTTGACCCGGCGTATGCTGACCTCGTGGACTTTGAGCACTTCCTCTATGGCATGCACTGCGTGCGCGAGTATCATCAACAGCTCGAGACCCAAAGCCAAGAAAATGCCAAGCAACCAACATTCAAGAAATCCATCAACGAAAAGCTCGTGAGCCCCTCCGATCGGTTCGGGCTTCGTGCAGATCCACGGGCAGAACTCGTTGTGAAGCGACAAAATCTTCTGCGAGAGCTTCAAGACCGTCGTGAATCCCTAGCGCACAAACTGATGCGGAAAGTCAGTGGGAGGAATCTGCCGGTGCAGCAGCAAGGAAAGAGTTCAAGAACTGCACCAATACACGAGGGAAATGAACACCTGTTGTCTAATGATGAAGAGACTGCTGCGAAGTTAAACCCCACTGGCACGTACGTGTTTTGGCAGAATCGGAAACTGTCGCCCAAGAAACGCGCGCTCGAGTCGGTCTTGAAGAAGAAGCACCAGGAGCAACTACACGCCGAAAATCCCGTACGATATGGTGGTGAAAGTGGTGCAGACATTCCAACAGCAGCCAGAGCAGCCGTGACGCTATCTCCAACAAAACGAGCACAGAAGAACATGGACAACAAGATAACTATTCCAGTATCCGACAGCGAGAGTGAGCTTATATCTTCGATCGAACCACGAGACCGTGATAAAGTGACACCAGTTATATCCGAAGAGTTTCATCAAACCTCCAGTAGTGACATCGAGAGTCGGGCAGCAACGGAAACATCTGAAAGTCCTAAAACGTTACCAAAAGCTGAAGAGGTCAAGCCGTTCGGTGCATACATGTTACTCTCGAAACAGCCTCCGTTCCGACCTCCAAGTGCAATCAATCCCAACGACTCACAAACGTCTCCACGTCCAACAACTACACAAAAAATCAAGCCAACTGATGCTCAAAGCGCATTATTAAAGGCGCTCAAAAAGCAACAGTCCAAGAAATAAGTCATGCTGACTCATATAATACAAAAACAAATGTAGCCATCTTTAGTATTATTTTTCATGAAAAAAATATTATACAATCACTCTCCCACCGGGATGCCCGCTCCTGCCGTTGAAGCTGAAGCTGCGCCGGCGCCGGACGACGGTCTCGTGTTCCTCCCACAGGCGTCCCCTGGTCTGGAGCTTTTATGTGTGGCTTTGTACCTGACGCTGGCGCTTGTTGCGGCCTGTCGTGCGCTGTCTTCACGGTCGCAGCGCTCTCAACGCAGCACGTTCCAGCAATGGATGGTTTTATTCGCTTTCTTTCGCGCCGCTTCATTCTTGGGCCGAGATGTGGCTCGCAATTTGTTGAATAGAGCTTCTCTGTGTCTTTTCTTCAGCCTCGTGCTGTTCCAGACGTTGTTCTGGCTCGATATCGCCAACCCCAAGGTCTCCCGACGCTCCAGAAGACTTTGGGTAGCCTTTATCGTGTCCAATGGTCTATTTTACGCCACGGTTTTAGGTCTATCAGTACTCCATGAGGCCAAAGTGGCCGAGGCGAAGCATGCTCAAGCCAAGATCAACAAGTCGACCTTATGGACAGGTGTGCTGCCGGTATTATTCATCGCTACAGGAAGCTTGGCAAGCTCGTTGGGGCTTTTGTACTCGACGTGGCAGATGCGCCATCGAGTGGAGAGAGTGTTGAAGCCATCGGGGGACGGACTACGGCGCAGACTTGACGAGAAAGTGGAGAAGAAGCTGACAAGAGCGTTAAGGTTCACCATTTTCGTGATGGGAGCCTGCTCTGTGTTGTTTCTATTTAGGACAATTATGTACGTGCAGAGACCCTTCTCACACCAAGGGTGCGGAGATATTCACAGCCCAGATGTGTGTGTCGTGGTGGGTTATGCCATCCCAGAGATTGTGCCGTGTGTGCTGTTCCTAGTGCTTATGTGGGAGGTGGAGCCCACACTCGAGATCCCATCTAGAAGAAGTCTCAGCTATAACAATGGAAGAGTGACATCCGAGACCACGCCGTTACTGGAGCAGGAAGTGAGGACTCGACCGCTACTTGTAGCGGCAACGAATCGCCCAGAGGAACGACTGAATTCACCTCCAGGTTTGCAGGTTAGATATTTAACGCTTGGTCGTCGGCCGAGTCCGCTGTCGTTAGGCCTCGGGAATGGCGTGCTAGATCGGGCTAGACGTCGACTGGAGCACGTCGTCCGACACCATTTGGGCGGTGGAAGCAAAGAGAAGCAATCATCTTCTGGGCTTGACTCCACGTGCAGTGGCAGTTTATCAGTGGGCTCGCTTGAATACGAGATGCATGCGAAGCAGGGAGCCGGAATGGATGAATCATTGGTCAACAAATTCGGGTGGCCAGCGCAGTCTGGTTCGCTGACTCCCTGCGCATGGCTATCATTTCAGTGCTTCAACTTGACGCTGCCCTCAATGTCATCAGTGAGGTCATCGTCGTTCGTGGTTCTGCATTTGATGAATGCCGAGACAGGCGGAGTGCTGGCCGAGATCGGTCGAACTGAAATATCCTACTCAGAAGATCCGTGTTTTCACATGATGCTGGCTGTTGAAATGCGCGAACAAGACTTGCTCCGCGCTTCAGTGTACTCGGTTCGAAACCTGAACTCGCTGGAGGACTTGAATAGTCAATGGCTTGTTGGCGACCCCCTTGTTCCGCTGGCTTCGTTTATGGTGGGGTCAACCATAGCAGTCGGCCGGGCAGCTATTTTTTCGCTATATTCCCCTTTATCTCGGACGCGATCTTCGGGTGAAATCGTTATCCGATGTGAAGCCGAAGTAAAGGGTTTGCATACCGGAATGTCTACTGATGGACTTGAACGCATCACTCGGTCGTTCATGTATATTGGATGTAAAAGTGCTGATGCGGAGGATGATTCAGCTCATGATGGTTCAGTGTATTCAGAGATCGCTCAGCAGATGATTAACCTTGCGTCTACCTCGCAACGAACGCAAGGTAAAATGCTAGTCGAAGAAGAGCTGATCGAAAGTGTGTACACGTGGGAGGTACCTTATCAACTTTTGCAGTTGATATTATCGGACTTACTGGTGAAATTGGATTCTCTAAAACGCGAGATCGCGCTGGAAGATGGCGACGAAAGCTCCTCATCGACTCCTTCTAGTCAACTGTCAACTCCAAGTGTTGGTGGCTACTCGTTCCCCTCGGTGATCCCAACTTCTCCGAGATCCCTTGGTACGGTGCGGGAACATGACACAGCCCATCCGCTCCAGTCGACTGATGAATCGGAATCGTTGAAATCGACTACTTCTGGCATGAGTTCTTCCTTTACTCTTGAGAACCGGGCTAAGCCAGCAACCAGCATTGGAATGCTGTCTGAGATGATCATCCAGATACAGGATGATGTTGTCGAGCGGAAAAAGCGGAAATGGCGGTTAGAACTTGTCAAGACGATGGAGCAATATATTTCGGAGGTGGAGGACTCAATTTTGCGGTATGGAGCTACTCAGCATGCAGGGCTTACTTTTAAACCAAGCACCATGAAAGCAGACGCCGATCTGCGCTTTCTGGCGCTAAACCTTCACCAACAACTGATGACAGTGGGCAACGCGTATCCTACATCAGAAAAGGATGTCCAAATTGGCGACCAAACCAGTGCCGCGCGTTATGCTCGTCTTGTGAATTCATTCGTGGGGAGCGTCATGGCCTCACCCTTACAGCTGTCCAGAGAGTCAAGCATGCGTGATTTCGTGCAGCTTTTAGACGACGATATCAAGGATGGAAAAGAAGAATTACTGTCGCCGGCTAAAGAATCGCCCCTGGAACCTGTTGAGGCGCTACGTCGGCGTGTGATCTCATTCGATTCTGCAGAAACAATTGTGAATAAGGGAGCTACTGGTCAGAATGTTTGCGTTCCTTCGGAGCAGCGGAAGTTAGCAGAAACCATTGTTGCAATGGGAATCACCGAAGAAGAGTTTCAGAGCATTTACGGACTGGATGACAATGTTGATACTTCGGATGCTATCGACATTGTGGCTGATGTCATCTTAAGTGAGCTAGATAGTGATGATGCAAAACCGAACAGTGGAAGTTTATCATCGTCCCAAGGATCGGTGTCCGGAGTTGAAATGAAGAAGACATCGATGAGGATTGATACGAATGCAAAAGGCCGACCTCCCTTTTACAAACACCGAATGTACGGTACTACAACAGTCGGAGCTTTTGCTGCCCACGTTTATGGTTTCAAGACGGGTGGTGTTCGGCAAAAGCGCGATGAACTGGAGAAACTCCACTCACGTTTAGTGAATGAAGCACAAGCAAGCTCCGATCTTACAATGAACGCGCTCGAACGCAAGTACAATGAGCTCAAATGGGATGTGGAGAGGCGGCTGGAAGTGGCTTTTTGCCAGGCGATGAGTGCACTGGTTACGTGTTTCCAGCAAACTCTTTACGTGCATACGCACGATCACCGCGATTTCGGTCCTCACCCTCTGAAAGCCTGCGGTATCGATTATCTCGAAATGCTGACACGGGTTGGCTTTTTATTTTCAGTGGAAAGTTTACTATCAACTTACGGGAACGAGTTAGGAATGCTGGGTGACACGGTAGAGGCCGTCAGAGAGCTCGGACGAGTCCACATCAAGCTGCGGCCTGTGAAATCACCGCGCGCTGCTGCTTTCCGTGTCTCGATCACTTCTGGGCCTTCAGGCATCACAATCGAGCTTCCGATCATCACACGCCGTGCAAGCGATTTCCCTGATCGTAGTATGCACAGAGTTCCAGGGCAGGACGCAGTCTCAGGAGCTATTTATTTGTCGTTATCGACGCCAGAGCAGAAGATGCGTGCGAAGTTCTTGTTCCAGAGGGCGATTCGAGTAGTTCCCGTGATCTTCTCGCAAGGGATGAATGAAATGCAGACGGTTGCTAACACAGTCGGGAAGGATTCGCTACAGAAGGAAATCAATGCCGAGAACGTGGTCGAATTGGAGGCGTACGTTAACAAATTCGCAGATTGGGTTTCCAAGAAGCAGCGCAGAGATCATACGTCGGCTCCAATCTACGATGCGGAGGACCTTGATCGCATTCAGACATCTCTGATGACTCTTAAGGGCTGCACACAGCGCTCCGGTCGATCTAAGCGTATGGCCATTCTTAGTTTGTCATCCTCCATCGCCCGATCTGTTGGGGGCGGCCGTGTGACGATGTGCAAATCGGCCAAAGATCGCACGTCCATGTCGATCACGCTCGAAGAAGCGAATCTGCTTGTGTGCTCGCATGGTTTGTTGGCTGAGGACATGGAGGCCTTCACGAACCTCCTTCGAACGTATGGCGTCCGCCGTGAAAACGCACGAAAGAACATTGGCAAAGCACAATATTGCTTCAGTGCACTCCAGAATTACATGCTGCCCCAGGATTACCAATGCCCACCTGGCACAGGAGGTGGAAGTCGGGCGTATTCGTAGGGTGTTCGGCGTGTTCTGGAACGAATTTTGAGCAGGATTTTGAGTTGATTATTGTTAACTAGACCAAACGGTACGAACGGAGAAGTGGAGGACACTGGTAAGACATGAAGTGTTCAGTGACGCAACGTCAGAATGTCCTGCATGGACATGGTACGAAGACCGGTGGGAAGTTGGTGCGTCAGGCGGGCACTGCTCTCTTGAGTGGCGTTCACTGGTGGCGTGTCGTTTTTGAAGCTGGTCAGGATGGAGGCGTCAACCAATAGGTTTAACGAAGGAATCGGTGACGACGCCGGCCTAGATGGAGCAGTTGTTTCCGTGGAGATTCTCGGGGCTGTCCAGGAGCTACTTTTTAGACACGGGCTTACAGTCGGGAAGGTGGCGCTTGTTTCCTTGCTTGGACTGACACGCTGAAGGTCGAGATTGAATCCATGAACCTTGGGCGGTGGGGTCAATAATGGGGCTGCTGCTGGGGCGTATGGGGCAGGGAACGATGACGTAGATTGCACTGGCATCGGCGCGCTGGCTAAGAACTCGCCATCATCCGACTCAGACATCCGCTCATCGTCGTCCGAGATGGAAACGGTTGAAGTGGCATTGGAGAGCGTTGGAGAGGAACACCAGGAGCCTGTACGCACAGCAGATATTTTAGCTGGTACTGACCTCTGCAGCGACGGCAAGCCCAGCTGCGGCATCTTCACTTGAAGTAAGCGCTTTGCGCTGGCGCCACGAAGGCTTGGTGCGTTGGGGTGAAGTACTGCGGTGGGCAACGATTCGCCTTCCTTCTCCAGCTTGCGGCGTAGATTCTCCATGGCCTCCAGGCGAATACGTTCCACGTTCTTCTCACTTCGGAATCCCAAGTACGGCCAGCGACGGATCCCCAGCGAACGGCACACCCGGATGAGCGTTCGGCTGCTGATACCGAGATCTTCTGCAGCTTTCTTAGCGGTGAACGTGAACAGCTCAGCCAGAACGTCAAAAGACAATGTCTTGATACCGTGCCTTGTGTGGACACGGACGACATACGAAGCGTAAGATACCGCGAGCGAATTTTGGTGCCGTATCATGCCTGGCAAGGCTGGGAATGCTGCTGGTGGCGGCGCGATCGTGTGCACAGAAGGTAACGGGCAAGTCATGGTTGAAGTGGAGATTCCCGGTAATTGAAGACTCTTGTGTTTGAGTATAGTAAGTGACGACCGAGAGCTGAACTACCGATGCCTTGGTTGTGATCTGCCACGGCAAATTCTAAAGTGCCGAGTGAAGGGCCACTTGGCCAGATTCTGTGGAGTAAGAACGGTGGCGACATGCGTTAGGGGAAAGACCGGTGGAAGAAGTAGAGCTCGACGTGGCTGGCATGGCACTAGCGGTAACTTCAGCACCAGTCTTCCACCCTTTTGCGTCTTTCCAGCGCTGGTTTGTCCTACAAGCTGTGCCCTACGCGATGGTTTTGTCCGACCCAGTTCTTCGACGGAACTCTCGCGCAACAGCGGCCGCCAAGTCGTCGGAACTCTTGCGCTCGGTGAACGGTTAAACCGACTGGAAGCGGTCTAGTTTGCGTTGGAAGGGGTCTGCCAAGCGAGTGGCCAGTATACTTTCGAAAGTGCGACACGTTGAGGCCGTACTGAACGTCGTGGTAGCCAGTTGTGGTAATTACGTACGTGGCTCGACTACCGAAAGGACACTCAAGACAGCGAAGCTTTGATGGTTGCGGCTATTGTGTAGCAGAGGACAACGCCTGTCCCCTTTGCGGCTCAAGTCCGTTTTGAGAGCAAACGTTTGATTGCGCCACATGAAGCACTCGACCTACGACAGAGAGACATAAACGAAAGTCCGATGGTCGATAAGGAGATGATACTCAGCCGTACTTCGTAACGGTTGAGCGGAGACACAACGTGCCGTTGCGATAGATATCGAGTCTGTGGGTGCTCAGCATTTAATAGGGCACTAGGTATTCGCTTGTGAAAGTGGAGATGGTGGCCACAGTCAGCACTTACAGACACAATACAATGTACGTCGTCGACGCGGAATGCGGCGAGCTCAGCTTGGCCCAAGATCTCCGTCCAGTTCGCTGACAAGCTACAGAGTAGGCTAACTCGGCAGCTGGTCACACAGCATGCAGGGAAACGAACTTATTACTAGACTATTGCGAAGATGGAACAAATGACATCAAGGACCAACCTGGTCTGCCCGGGACGTGAAACGAGCATAAGCTAACGTCACCATGGCGCATATATTATATGCTTCGCACAGAAAGTTGATGCAACCGATAATGCATACCGGAACTTGGTGGAAGTCGGCCATAGCTTCACAAGTTCAACTGAGAGTGACATACAGTATACGAGGCAAGTACGGACGTAATCGGTTATCTTCCACCCCTTGCGCCTGCAGCAGCGTTACTGTTCTACTCTTGTCCGGTCGTCATCGATCCGGTGATGGCAATTCTTCCGCGTGGGCTACCCGATCTTGATGTCGGCATTGTGCCTGGAAAAGTATCTGCTCCCGCTCTCTGTTGGCTCTACTCTTAGTCCTACGCGGGTCAACACTAATCGGCATGCCACTCACGTTGTCAGCCGCTCTTGATTCCACCAGCATCTCCTTCATTGCGCTGCCTCGTAGCCAACTTATCCGATCTCGCTTCTCACTCACAGTTAACCCAGAAGAGTAAATTCGTCAGGCCAAGCAAGGCAAGGAATGCGTGGCGAGTGCTTGTTCTCATCATTGCTGGATCCGCGGACAAGTCCCTGCCGCCATCTGAAGCGGAAGTGTTTGTGGAGCACGAAGTGGTTTAAAATTTAGCAGAAGATATACTAACTCACCCCCTTTGAATTCGCAGTGAAGAAATATGGAGACCACAAGATGGTTATATCTCGCAAGTGATCGGTCTCTTTGTGGTTCATTTGCCCAATCGCTGCCTGGTCTTCGTTCCAAGAATTTTCAGCTTATCACAAAATGGAAAAGGGACGACTCAGCGAGGAGGTTGCGGTCTCGAAAACGCGTTGGCAGAAGACGAGTCATTTCGCGATATCGCGGCCATTCTAGAGCCCCGTGCCGTCTCCGTAAGTCGCTCGCTGTTCAGTTTGAGAGGTGGTTGAGTGGCTACTAGCGTCAGCTACCGACCAACAACGGGTGCTTCGAAGGACTTCGCTGGTCGACGATAGGCAATGTTGCTCAAGAACTGACCAGGTGAGTTCGGGCTCCATCGATTACTACGTAGCCTTTACGATTTCATTCAACATGAGACCGAGTCAGCAGCTTGGCATGATCAAAGTTTCGCTTCAGCGCTTTAGCGTGCGACAGGCCCAGTTCTCCATGGGTTTCAGTGAAAATACATTGTGCTGCACTCGAGTGCCATCATCAATGTATCGTATTGATAGTGACGTCATACCCAGACTTATCGAGACGAAAGCCCTTCTTGACTCAAGGTCTACAACTTACTAAAATACACTATCGTTAATAAGTTAATCACATCAATGCAGGGCTTTAAGCTGCAGCTTTTCTCACCTTACGTGTTTATCTGTTTTTATTGCTCTCACACGAATTCTTCCGAGTCTTGGTTTGGATCAGATGATCAGCCTCCTAGCGAATGTTAGCAGACCAGACCATTCCAGAACGCACTCCACTCAACTGACCTCATCCATTAGACTGACTCACCCCAGCCGAAAGTTATTCTCTCGTCGACGCAACCCCTGCCATAATACCGCCTAAAAGCATTAGAAGCACCTCCACCACCATTCGCTAGTAACCACCAGCTCTGACTCGTTATAGAGATGTCACTCTCCATTTATTACTCGTACACGGGTCTTCCTTCTCCCTAAAGAGCTCCCAACCCGACACCTTCAAAGCCACCGCCTGTGATTTCCATAGCTTCAGCCGCTGCCGACTCATCCATAGCCTTAAGAATAGCTGCTGATGCTCCTTTGGTTTTCTTTGACTTGGGCGATTTAGATGGTCGAGTCACATTCTGTCCGTATAGCGAAAATTAGCAATAGAAGACAAAATAATCCTAAAAAAAATCTTCTCCATACGCTGGACACTCCCATCTTCTTGCAGAGAGCCTCAGCCTCCGCCCATTTAAGAACTCCATACTCAAGACACCACTTCTGCGCCATGTAGCTGTCCGGTCGCTGCTGAAGAAGACTCTCGTAGAAGACGCGATCCGCAAAACCCTTTAAAAAAATAGAGGATGTACGTAAATAACGAGAACTATTCACTGCTGAGGGGGGTTGACGTACAGGCGAAGGTGTCGGGTGCTTCTGTCCAGGCTTACGGTTCGCCTCCTGCTCCTTGGACCACTCTTCTTCCTCAATCATAGCGATAAGTGGTTTTGGAGTGAAAACGATTAGTGGGTTGGATAAAAGAAGATGATGTGGTGTACGTAGATTTTATGGTTGGAATAGAGTTTGGATATTTACAAAACGAGATATATTTTTGCTCTGCATCACTATTCCAAGTGCTCATGAGTCGGAAGGACAGTGCAGGTAGTGGCGGAAGTAGTTCCAACCAGGGCAGTGACGGTGGCGACAAGGAAGGCACAGAATTTCAACATGATGAGTGGGGCTTGTGGTTGGCAAGGCAAATTGCAGAATGGACAACAGCAGTGGCAAGTTGAGGACGAAACTCGTGGGTTGATACCGCTTATGTGGTAGCCCCTGTCTCAATAGCAGGAACTTTCGTTGACTCACCAGCATTGAAGTGGCCGATCTTCATGTGGAACATATTGCTGGCAGCAATGGAGTGCAGCAATTTGCTGCACTCCATAGAGGCCCACTGCACGAGCAGTTTCCATTTCCTCAAGATTTCTTTGCTTGTGGTCCCACCCCACCATGCTGCTTAAACTGCTGTTGTGCATTGCAAGAAATAGCCGACTGCCATTAGTTACATAGATACCCGTTCAACTGACTTGAGCTTGCCGTAAAGATATTATTATATATAGAGTATTATTTATATAGAGTATATTGTGCGAGTTGTACAATTTACTAAGTACTGTACACTAGAGACCCTGTTCAGCCACAGCACTTTCTCGGGATTCCCGAGTCGGGAAACATCTTGCTGCGATCCATTCGAACAAAGGTTTAGACTAGCTAGTTTTCAGTTATCTTTTAAAGAAAAGGAGAACAAAAACAAATAGTATTATCCGGTGGAAGTTTCGATTCCGAAAAGGGAGCTTCAACTACATGTAGCAAATCCATAGTGCTCCCACCTACGACTACCGAGACGAAGTTGGCGTCCGGTTGCTTAAAGAGTTAAGCCGACGAAGACGACAGCGAAGCGCACGTCGATGCGAAGTCGTTCGCGTACGTGTAGACGTCAATCACCAGCCCACTCGTGGGCACCGTCAGGTCGCAGTCAGGAGGGTTCAGCGTGATGATCTCCGCGATCATCTCCTGACACGCCGTCGACGCGCACATGAGCTCGTACTGGGCCGTAGTGGGGAGGGCCGTGGCCGTCAGCATGGAATATCCGGAGTCGGTGGCGCACTGCGTGAAGTACGACTGGCTCAAGAGGGTCACCAGCGTCACGTAGGCGGCCGTAGACTGCGTGGAGGTGCAGGTGGTGGCCGAAGTGGATCCGACGAGAGCAGCAGCAGCAGCAGTGGCGAGGACGGCGGTGAGCTTCATAACGGTGGTGAAGAGCTGGGAGTAGAGACTTGTGGTGGACAAGGTAATTGGAAGAGTGAGAGACTTTGGGGCAGGGTGGATAACTCCAGTAGTTGTGGTGCACAACAACTTTTGTAGGAATTCGTAGTTACCGGTACAATCGTGGCGGCGGCATGCCGAGCATATCCGGCACACTTCTCTTGCTTCCTTGTGCTGGAGCAGACGCCGCTGTGGCAGGATAGGAAGGGAGAGCAGGAATCACACGGTAGTCCAGCAGCGTTACGCTGGTGAATGAACTCTCTCGCTGTCCGACTACAGCATCGCGATGACTCCTCCGCCGGTTGATCAGGCTTATGGTCCTTTCATATTCGAATCAGTTGGTCCTACAACGTCGCCGCCAACTTTCAGAATATGCACAAGTAAACAATGGCGCAGGGCACTTATCGAAGAACAGGAACTTTCATTCAAAACGAGTTGTTATACTAATACCGAGACAGCATCAATCAAAAAGCTACTGTAACTGCAACTGCAGCCGTAGTAGCTCTGCGTCCTTAGGTCTGGAGACAAATGAATCTGTCCACACGGACGAAGCTGCTTACAGCGACGCGCACGTGGCCGAGAAGCCGTTCGCGTACGAGTACACGTTGAGCACCAGGCCGCTCGTGGGCACCGTCAGCTCGCAGTCAGGAGGGTTCAGCGACACGATCTTGGTGATCATCGTGTTGCACGCCGTCGACGCGCACATGAGCTTGTACTGCGCCGTCGTGGGCAGTGCCGTGGCCGTCAGCATCGAGTAGCCAGAGTCCGTGGCGCACTGGTTGAACGACGTGTCCGAGAGGATGCTCACCAGGGCGACGTACGCAGCAGTCTGCTGGGTGGTCGTGCACGTGGTGGCGGAGGTGGAGCCGACGAGGGCGGCGACGGTGGCGGCGAACAGAGCACGGAAGTTCATGGTGAAGGTGGTGTGGTGTGGTGTGGGAATGGAGTACTGGGTCTTGGTGACGGGGCAAATTGCACAATGTCTGTCCGAGAGCTAGGAGCTAGGACCAGTCGAGAAAGCAAACTCTTGAGTCAAGAATCTTGACTACCCTAGTGTCACTAGTAGTGAAGCACTGCTCAGAGCAGTGGTATTGCGGGGCCTTTGCCCCTTTGGACGGCAAAGTATGCACCATTGTACCCGCTCGGTTTTCGGCGACTACAGAGAGTTGTTACACAGTCAGCAAAGCACCAAAAGCTGTAACGCCTGTATCCTCGCGAGGGCGAGAGAAGGACACACGCCTGGTCCTGTAGCAGAGGAACGACATTTAGCAAGAGAAGGGTCTGTCGGAGGATCCACTCGACCTATCTGTGTATCGAAGTGTCCGCCACAGACACTGCCACGAGTATCTTTCGCGTTCGTCAAGAGGATCTACTCAATTCTGTCGCTGTTGATGCCGAAGAGCAGAGTGCACCGACAACTGAAGGCTTCCGTGAAGCAGTGAAGTCGATCCTTAATTAATAAAAGATGACACAGTTCACTCGAGTAGATGTACTAGTAGTAGTTCCTGTGTTTAGGACGAGTCCCAAGCACCCGTTTCGCTAACGAGGATGCAAGTGACCAGGATGGCATCGCTGGTACACGCCACGTTCATTTGCTCTGCAACGACTGACAGGATACATGCCACTCTACGGATACACGTGCAACTTGTACGCCGTGCAAGTTTCAGTTGTTACACGAATCACCGCCACCCGATTCTGCTTGAAGGGACCCGTTGGCTAACGCGTGGTGCAGCGGCTGTAGCTTTTCGGTTGCCACCAAAGCTCCTACAGTGCATGCACATGTGCACAGCTTGGTGAGCAGCGCTGTAGGCCATTTTTGTTGGCAGCAGCGTTGGTTGCTAGTCTACATTGATTCACCATTTGATTTGCGGTTTTTATTTACATTGAATTGCCGAAAACAAACAGCAACAACAACAATCTGCTGCAATGCGTCCAGCGGATTGTAAAACCACTTCAACTTGAGGATATCCTTTATTTCGGTGGTCGATTGTGTACAGATCCTCATCGATGCTTGATGATGCCGACACTTATTGAGCAGAAAAAAATAAATGAACCCAACGCGCCTGACTTAGGAAACGAAGGTACCTTTGACGAGAGAGAGAAGTAGTCTATTTAAGCTTAAACGTTATTAGCTACCTGAAATAATTTGCGACGTTTTGGCAGTTCCCGCACTCTCTGCTGGTGCCATTCCGCTGGTTCTGGAGGCGGCCTTGGAGATGGAACTTCCACTTTTCATACTCTCGATACTTTCTAGACTGTTGAGCGCAAGGCTCAGTCTCCAGACGACACTGCTACATGGCTACATTTAGAGAGACGCGGTGCAGAGTCGGACACTGGCCTCATTGTCAAATCAGCCAGCAGCGAGCAGCAGATCTCCGGCGTGTATCGCCTGGGCATGAGGCCCCAGCGAATAGCAAGGCAAAGCACGCGCAGTGGACAAGCAAAGGCAAGGAGCAGTGACGGCAATGGACAAGCGGCACGTGGTGGCACGCGGCAACAGCCTAGACTGGCTGGGAGCGAGCGGCAACAACGATCATTGGAGGAGCAGTGGCAGGCCCAGGATGTGGATCTGTTCCTGCCAGCGGCTCGTAGGTAGGAATGTAAGTCTGAACCTAGCTCTAATGTTAATCTCACTTCGCAATTGACCTTAACGAGCTCAAGACACTACATAGACATATCTAGAGATGCAATCCCTGTATACGAAGATTCGCCTTCATCCGAATGGCGGTTGCCCTACACGATTCGTGTACGACTTGATTTCGGATTTGCAATAGCAATGACAGACCAGAGCTCGGAAAAATAATTAACCCTTTCGCGAACAGAGCTTATTGACCTTGACTACTATGGTATACAAAGTTAGCATGTTAACATACGAAGGGGGGCAAAATGACCCCCTTCTTAAAACACGGTACTTGCCTGATCGGAGTCGTCCTGAACATATGGCAATAGGTCAATCAAGGAGGGCAATTTGATCCCTTTCATAAGCCACTGTACTCTCCTCAATATTCTATGCAATAATTTCATTGGCTGACATAACAGCTGCCACAAGCAAAATCGACAGCGAGTTTTGTCATTGGTCAAGCTGTGTTCACGTAATGCACAAAACCTGAGACAGATAGAGGCGGATCCGTGATAAATTACGGATCCCACTACATACCTTACGCGTTCAACTTCAACGGATGTGCTGTCAGTGGCCCTGAGCGGACACGATCTACATGACGAAGTGCATCCGCCTTCACTCCGCAACGCGAGCCAACCCCATCGGCCCAGTAGAAACGTACCCATATTGTAGCCTGCTTACAGCGGCACAATGAACACTCAGTTGCATGAATATAAATAAGTGTGGCACGTAACTTGTTTTCAGTATTGAAATTGAATTTTCTAGTGTGGCACGTAACTTGTTTTCAGTATTGAAATTGAATTTTCTCAAATTTGATCTTGTACCAACTGATACAAATCGACGGACGCAATGCGTCTCAGTTGCCACTTACAAACCGAAGACGCGTGGAAGGCAGAGGCTTGCAATGACTACACCCTCACAAGCGATCGAGCCTATGCAGGAGGTAGCGACACCCATCAGCACCTAGCGATGAATCACGTACGCTCGAAGCTGTGACCCGTGGAAGGACAGCACAGGAGGGGGCCGTAGCACCAGACATCCAGCATTCAGATGCCGCCCCACCCAAGCGGAAGCGAGGCCGCCCGAGGGGGTCAAAGAACAAGCCAAAGTCTGCGTCAAAGCGAAGCCGGCCGCCAGAGGAAGTGCCAGTGGTGAACAAACAGGCCACTAAACCCAGACGAAGTCTTGACCTCATCTTGAACGACGTCGCTGAAGCCTCACAACGACCCAGCACCAGTACAGACGCCGTACTGCCCACTACCACAACCAACACCAACGAGTCGCCGTTATTACGTGCCGCAGCATTGTCACCTGCTAATGCTACGGGACTGCCCACCAGGTTGTCTTCTACGGCCACTGTTACCGAGCCAAGTACACCGACGCCTAATGGTACAGCTACTCGACGTACGAAGAAAAAAAACCTGCCGTCAGTGTTGTCTATGTATGTAGACACACTGGTAGCATTCGCTCCAGCGAAGGAGGGCTTTATTACTCAAAAGAAGAAGTATGTTGGAGTCGGGAGTGCGTATCTGGTTGGAAGAGTCTGCCGAGTTTTGAAGCAGTCGCTGTTCCAGATTAACTGGTTGGACTCGCAGTTCCAAAACCACGTTGAGACTTTGAATCTGAGCGCTGTGCAGCGGGGCAACGCTAACTATCGGGCTCTACACGGACGTTCTACTGGGGCTGGATGGGGGCGCTTGTGCAGTTGATGACGGTGAGGAAGTCAATGTCGATGATGACACCGACATTCTAGAGGAGTACATGGAGCCTTTCGACCCTCCGATGGAACTTCCGACGTCATTAGCAGAGGTAGAGGCTATCAAAAGCATCCGATTTGAGCCCGAAAACCAGTGCGAGGCTCCTCCTGACCTGTACGAACATGCCGATGGATCAACTAAAACACGACTGCGACCAGAATTCAAGCATATCTTCCAGCTCTCGGCCTCGTCGAGTTTTTTCGCGTACATTCCGGTTTCATTCTGGCAGCAAGTTGTTGGAGAGATGAATACCTATGCACGCCTGAACAATATCGCAGTCGGGAAACCGTTTTCACTTGATGAACTCATGATATTTTTGGGGATACTGCTGTTCCTATCTCTTGTCGACAAAGGTGAATACGCTAACTACTGGGGCACACAAGTGGAGAATTTGATATTAGGTGGGGCATCAGTTGGGCTGGATAACGTGATGCCTCTGCGCCGATTCAAGAGCTGAGGAAAGCTTTCTGCTTTCAATGTATTGAGACCAACGCGGGAGCACAGGACCAGGCCGCCAAGATCCGCCCACTGCTGAATATATTGAAGACAACTGGGGCAAAATACGTGGAGGTCGGTCGTAACGTTGCGCTAGACGAAGCAAGTGTTGCTTGCCGGTCAAAGTACGGCAAGGCCCTCATTGTATATAATCCTATGAAACCGACGGGGAAATACCACTTCCGGATTTACATGCTCTGTTGCGCTACGAGTTGGATATCGCTGAACTTTCGGTTGCATTGCGTGAGCGAAATCACCGAACGTTTGGATGGCGTTGTTTCACCTGAAGCAGCGCAGGCGTTGAGCGATGAAGTCGCAGAGCTGTCCTCGATTCGGAAGTGCGTTCTAGAAGTTGTTCGGCCGCTGTATGCTACTCGTCGGATTGTCAACTCCGACAACTACTACACTTCAGTGCAGCTGCTGATGGCACTACGTCTCAAGGGTCTCTACGCTCGTGGCACTGTGCGGAAGACCAGCTCCTATTTTCCTCGCCATGTACTTTTGGAGAAGAAAGACTGCTCCCGTGGAACCTCCCGGCAGGCTGTTTCGGCTGATAGCTCGCTGGTTGCAGCGTCGTGGTACGATAGCGCTATTGTAACCGTGATCTCAAATGCCGACCCGTCAACGCTTACTTCAGTAGCCCGACAAGTGCGCTCTGAAAAGCGAAGTTTTTCGGCCCCGACATGCATCAAGGAGTACAACGCTAGTATGCAAGGCGTAGATCGCCTTGATCAAATTCGCGCTCGATTTTCGCTGTCAGATGGGCACTCGTTCAAGAAATGGCACAAGAAACTAGCATTAGCTCTTATCGACGTTGCTCGAGCTAATGCTTATTTGACCCGGAAGTTGGCGGTGGATTTTAGTAAGGTGCGAGACCCACACCGAGATTTCGTTGTTGAACTCTGTTCCGAGTTGTTGTCGGGGAAGTGGAAGGAGGCCCCCAGTGAACGGTTGATGTTTTACGCGGACAGTGCGGCAAGCATGGATCCTGAACATTCATCTCCGTCGAGCACAGTCTGGGTTGCACGATCAACAAATGAAACTCCATGCTCTGAGAGTCCTCAGAAAAGATGCTCGGCTGTTTCCTCGAAGCAATTCTATACTGACATGAACCGCAAGCGTAGGAAATGCGTCGTGTGCCGTTGGGAAGATCGCTACGCTACTGAAGTGACGGACGTGTGTGTGCTTCATAACGTTTGCCTTTGCCAGAATGTCCATGTCTCCAAGGAGCCGTTTGCTTGTCCAGAGACCACTTGGACGTGTTGGGAGAAGTTTCACCGCTTCTATCTCCCCAAGAAGCTCTTTTCACAAAGAGGAAAGGCACGGACAAGCTCAGAATTGTATAAACTAAAGCGGAGTCTGCTATCAACTGCGGTTCAAGAGAATGTGGACACTGGCGAAGAACTTAGAGCTGATGGAGGTCGTACAGTTGTAAGGTCAATAGTTCTGTGAGTTGTGGGTATTTATCTTGATCTAAGTATGTAAAAGCAGCACAAGAAAAATTACGGTGGGTTAAATGTGGCAATACACTTGAATATAGTATAGAAACAAAAAATGTATATTGCTGTGATTTCACTACGCACTTCAGAGCGACTTGTATAAAAAGATCTGCTGGAGGTCGGCCTTCCAGCTACAGGGGAGATCGAGCACCTTCTCCAACTTGAACGCACGACAGAAATCGTTGTGGCAGCTGTCGCGGTGTCTTGGACAGAAGTTTAGAGCGCTCACCAATACGCGCAGCAGGAACATCCCAGAAAGCTCGTTCTTCACGTACTCAATAGCTCGCTGTTCGAAGAGAACATTGTTCCAATATACAACTGTAGCGTCGGCGTAGGGTAGTGTGGTCGAAATGGACAGGCCAACAATGTCCTGACATATAAGTTGGGATCTTTCGATGAGCCGTGTCGATCTCACGCTCCTGGACATCATCTCCAACCCCACCGTGCATAACTCGCGACGAATTTCAATGCCAATTGCCATATGCACGTTTGTTGTCAAGGCAACATGTGCGATCACATTCCCAACACCAGCACCGATGTCGAGAAAGATGTCAGACGCCTTGATCTCGCCGATCTCACGGAGCAGAGTAGAAATTCCACTTGGCAGTAATTCTCCAGCGTTGCGATGCGGCATTTTTATAGTCCCTTGAACAATAACTTCGCGAGGGACATCGGCAAAAATTGCTGTTACATCTCGTTCTCCACTTGGCGGGGACATTGGTGGTGATATTGCTTCTTCTTGAACACCGGGAAAACTTAGTGAGCTGCTACCACCACAAAGGGATCTGATCACGTCCTCATCCCGGGCGGTTTGCGACCCCAACGAACCTCCTGCTGTTGCCTGAATTCTTGGGATGCTATGACCACATGTCTGTTCTGGCGCTGGTGCTGTTTGAGTACCGAGAGATCCTTGTAACGCTGAAGGGGAACATGTTTGGGTGGTCGTAGGCGCTAGAGATGCTTGAGATGCTGGCAGTAGTAGAGGCGCAGGTGTCCCAGGCGGCCGAGATTCTGAAGGTACATGAAATGTTGGAGGCGCTGCAGAAGTCACGTGCTGAGGTGTGGAGGCAACACGATGGTGGCTTGTGTCCGGATGCTGCACTAGAGGCGGTCGTGGCGCAGCGCTCGTGCCAGGTCGCTGTTGCCGCACCTGACCACCATCACTCGAGCGTTGCTGTTGCGTTATCCGTCCTCCAGATTCGCGCTGTTGTCGTGGAGCGGCTTGCCGCAACTGACGTATCACTGTGAGTGGCCGACCCCGCGGCCGATGCACCGGCGTAAAGAAGCTTGGCGGGAACTGCTGGATGTCCGCCCCCCATGTCTTCTTCAGAGTCCGAACGCGCTCCCGTAGCGCTCTCGCACCGTGGCCTGTGCGCTTCATATGCTGAGCGATGTCCGCCCATGATATTCGCTTCCTCGCGCGCACGTAGGATGACGCTAGCTGTACGACCTCCTTGTCGTCCTCAAAAGTGAACGAAGTGGCCATGTTGTCGACAAGCAGGCACCACAGACTGAATCCTTGTAGGGAAAGTTGGCAACTGACTTCAGTTTTGTATGAAAAACTAATGTGGAAGTAATGGTGTGGAGACAGGGTCCTTACCAAAAGCACCTCACTACGCTGGCGCATCACCAAAATTACGTACTTAGTACGCATATTGCTGACGCAAACACCATAGTTTTCGTACCTAATCGCGTATCTTACGTGATGTTTGCCACACCACGTAAAATATTAACCTGCGTTATTTGACCGGATTGGTTGTAATTGGAGAAGGTGATGTGCTCGTTGAACTTCTGCGAAAGGGGTCAAAATGACCCCCTTCATGGCAGTTTTGATGGGTTCAGTCGGAGGAGATGTCAACGGGGTCAAAATGCACCTTATGGCCTCTAAAGGGTTAAAATATGGTTATTGTGCAATTGTATTGACGGATTATTGGTAAGGAGTACTTTCCATAAAATATACAATTGTGCCCGTACGCACTCAAGAGCTCACAAGCATACTCAAAAGTGCTATGATATCGGTCATTTCCTCTTCTTCCAAGTGTCATGTCGACTTCTCGAGCAATCTCCAACTTCTTCTTCACGGACTGTAGCAACGGTCACTTCTCCTGCAAGCAATGCGGGACAACTCAGAAGCAGGCGCCTGGGACAGGGTATACAAACCTCATCTTGGACTGTGTTGCCGTTGCCGGCTCATTTTTGTTTGCGATTAGTACCTGTAAGCAAGGACAAAAGTCCCGGTGGCAGCCACCAGCTTTTCAACCCTGTGCAGTGGATTGGTAGGGTCATCCCAAACTACTGCACTACACCGCTTTGACCCTACCAATTTATTTCAATAATTCAATTTCTTATTATTGTTTTCACGGATACGGCAATGATGGATTATTTTTCGCTCAGAATCCAATACAATTTCATTGAAGGTGACCTTCAATCTCCGACTTCCACGTCCCTACAGTGATAAAATTCACCGTTTCAGCTGCTTGCCGAAAGGCGGCGCGATGCGTGTTGAGAAATAGTCCTTGTAGCATTTTATATCTTCTTGCTCGACTTCAAACCCGATCCAACACATTTCCACCATGCTTGAGCACGACAACAATGCCATGCTCTTGGCTTGGTCTACCAGATATCCCTCCTCATTCTCCCAACCCGCGTAGAAGAAATCGTGTAGGGCAACCGCCATTCGGATGAAGGCGAATCTTCGTATACAGGGATTGCATCTCTAGATATGTCTAGAAAGTATCGAGAGTATGAAAAGTGGAAGTTCCATCTCCAAGGCCGCCTCCAGAACCAGCGGAATGGCACCAGCAGAGAGTGCGGGAACTGCCAAAACGTCGCAAATTATTTCAGGTAGCTAATAACGTTTAAGCTTAAATAGACTACTTCTCTCTCTCGTCAAAGGTACCTTCGTTTCCTAAGTCAGGCGCGTTGGGTTCATTTATTTTTTTCTGCTCAATAAGTGTCGGCATCACCAAGCATCGATGAGGATCTGTACACAATCGACCACCGAAATAAAGGATATCCTCAAGTTGAAGTGGTTTTACAATCCGCTGGACGCATTGCAGCAGATTGTTGTTGTTGCTGTTTGTTTTCGGCAATTCAATGTAAATAAAAACCGCAAATCAAATGGTGAATCAATGTAGACTAGCAACCAACGCTGCTGCCAACAAAAATGGCCTACAGCGCTGCTCACCAAGCTGTCCACATGTGCATGCACTGTAGGAGCTTTGGTGGCAACCGAAAAGCTACAGCCGCTGCACCACGCGTTAGCCAACGGGTCCCTTCAAGCAGAATCGGGTGGCGGTGATTCGTGTAACAACTGAAACTTGCACGGCGTACAAGTTGCACGTGTATCCGTAGAGTGGCATGTATCCTGTCAGTCGTTGCAGAGCAAATGAACGTGGCGTGTACCAGCGATGCCATCCTGGTCACTTGCATCCTCGTTAGCGAAACGGGTGCTTGGGACTCGTCCTAAACACAGGAACTACTACTAGTACATCTACTCGAGTGAACTGTGTCATCTTTTATTAATTAAGGATCGACTTCACTGCTTCACGGAAGCCTTCAGTTGTCGGTGCACTCTGCTCTTCGGCATCAACAGCGACAGAATTGAGTAGATCCTCTTGACGAACGCGAAAGATACTCGTGGCAGTGTCTGTGGCGGACACTTCGATACACAGATAGGTCGAGTGGATCCTCCGACAGACCCTTCTCTTGCTAAATGTCGTTCCTCTGCTACAGGACCAGGCGTGTGTCCTTCTCTCGCCCTCGCGAGGATACAGGCGTTACAGCTTTTGGTGCTTTGCTGACTGTGTAACAACTCTCTGTAGTCGCCGAAAACCGAGCGGGTACAATGGTGCATACTTTGCCGTCCAAAGGGGCAAAGGCCCCGCAATACCACTGCTCTGAGCAGTGCTTCACTACTAGTGACACTAGGGTAGTCAAGATTCTTGACTCAAGAGTTTGCTTTCTCGACTGGTCCTAGCTCCTAGCTCTCGGACAGACATTGTGCAATTTGCCCCGTCACCACGACCCACTACTCCACTCCCACCCCACCCCACCCCACCCCACCGCACCCCACCGCACCTTCACCTTCACCATGAACTTCCGTGCTCTGTTCGCCGCCACCGTCGCCGCCCTCGTCGGCTCCACCTCCGCCACCACGTGCACGACCACCCAGCAGACTGCTGCGTACGTCGCCCTGGTGAGCATCCTCTCGGACACGTCGTTCAACCAGTGCGCCACGGACTCTGGCTACTCGATGCTGACGGCCACGGCACTGCCCACGACGGCGCAGTACAAGCTCATGTGCGCGTCGACGGCGTGCAACACGATGATCACCAAGATCGTGTCGCTGAACCCTCCTGACTGCGAGCTGACGGTGCCCACGAGCGGCCTGGTGCTCAACGTGTACTCGTACGCGAACGGCTTCTCGGCCACGTGCGCGTCGCTGTAAGCAGCTTCGTCCGTGTGGACAGATTCATTTGTCTCCAGACCTAAGGACGCAGAGCTACTACGGCTGCAGTTGCAGTTACAGTAGCTTTTTGATTGATGCTGTCTCGGTATTAGTATAACAACTCGTTTTGAATGAAAGTTCCTGTTCTTCGATAAGTGCCCTGCGCCATTGTTTACTTGTGCATATTCTGAAAGTTGGCGGCGACGTTGTAGGACCAACTGATTCGAATATGAAAGGACCATAAGCCTGATCAACCGGCGGAGGAGTCATCGCGATGCTGTAGTCGGACAGCGAGAGAGTTCATTCACCAGCGTAACGCTGCTGGACTACCGTGTGATTCCTGCTCTCCCTTCCTATCCTGCCACAGCGGCGTCTGCTCCAGCACAAGGAAGCAAGAGAAGTGTGCCGGATATGCTCGGCATGCCGCCGCCACGATTGTACCGGTAACTACGAATTCCTACAAAAGTTGTTGTGCACCACAACTACTGGAGTTATCCACCCTGCCCCAAAGTCTCTCACTCTTCCAATTACCTTGTCCACCACAAGTCTCTACTCCCAGCTCTTCACCACCGTTATGAAGCTCACCGCCGTCCTCGCCACTGCTGCTGCTGCTGCTCTCGTCGGATCCACTTCGGCCACCACCTGCACCTCCACGCAGTCTACGGCCGCCTACGTGACGCTGGTGACCCTCTTGAGCCAGTCGTACTTCACGCAGTGCGCCACCGACTCCGGATATTCCATGCTGACGGCCACGGCCCTCCCCACTACGGCCCAGTACGAGCTCATGTGCGCGTCGACGGCGTGTCAGGAGATGATCGCGGAGATCATCACGCTGAACCCTCCTGACTGCGACCTGACGGTGCCCACGAGTGGGCTGGTGATTGACGTCTACACGTACGCGAACGACTTCGCATCGACGTGCGCTTCGCTGTCGTCTTCGTCGGCTTAACTCTTTAAGCAACCGGACGCCAACTTCGTCTCGGTAGTCGTAGGTGGGAGCACTATGGAGTATGGATTTGCTACATGAAGTTGCTTCACTAATATTACTCTCAATGAAAATGTTTTTTATATTTTAGCAGTGCTTTGAATTGTAAGAACATTCAATACGACAAGAACAGAATAATAATAATTAGAGTGGAGTATTGTAAAGCAGATGCCAACATCTATTGAGCAGAAAAAATGAATGAACTCAACATGCCTGACTACGGTGCCCTCCACCACCGTTGAAAAATATCAAGGGGCTTCAGAGTTGCGCTGATCATGAAAACATATTCACGTAAAAGTAAAATTAGGTAATCAGATCGATTTGCTTTTATGTCCAAAAGTTAAGTTTTTTTAACGCTCGAAGCGAGTCAAAACGACCTGAGCACCTTACTTTCGTTTCCTTTGCAGGAAGCGCACCCAGTTCGCACTGGCCTAAGATTCGCCGTGGCACCAACACCTGCGCGCAGATGGCTCCCAAGGGGTTAGGCAGAAGACGTCCAGTAAGCTGGGAGAAGGACGGCGTCAACGGCGGCCTCTCAAGTGTCAAGATCATCCTTAGGTGGATAACAACGGAGGGAAACCTTCAGAGATGGCGAGGAGACACTGTCGGTGGCAAGACAAAGAAGGCGTTGGCCACTGAAATTGCTGGGCTCATCGAGAAGGCTGGTATCAAAGGCAGAACGTACAAAGGTACATGTTTATGAAGTTGCTTACAGCAGTGGAAGAACGCTCTAGCATGCTTACTCCGTGTACTCTAGGGGTCTTACAAAAGCTGAACGACATTCAAGATTCCTACAACAAAGCAGCAGACCTACAGCGCCAGTCAGGGGAAGGAATCACAGACGAAGACGAAGCGAAGAGCTTTCACGGTAATTTGTGCTGTTAAAAACATTTATTTTATCTTTACTAACACCTCTTTACCGTAAAGATAAGCTCGTCGGAGTCTGCAAGCACTGGGTTGTCCTTGAGCCCGTTTTTCATGACCGCGCTTCAGCGAAACCAATTGCTCCTACAGGGACATTCAAGCCCCCTGCGAGGTCTTTTGCTGCAGCCGATTCGGATGCTGGCAAGTCGGATGATCTGGAAGGTGACTATGACTTCCCATTTGGCGACCAAGATTACCCAAGAAGTGGCGACGAGAATACGGACGAGAGAGGAGGGGTTGACCACGGCGAGAGCGGTGCACCTGCAGTCGAACCCACCACTGCTCCTGTTACGATTGTGGCTAGTGAGTCCGGGAGAGGTGGACCTGTTGTAAGTTCCACGGAGGCTATCTCAACTGTATCGACGTCGCGTCCTTTTCATAGCAGTGACAGCAAAAAGCCCGGCGGTAAAGCCGCTAAGCGCGGCAAGCCATTGACACTTGCAGCCAAGCCTCAAAAGAAGCGGAAAAGCTTAGATGATGTGATGTACAACTCAATTTGTGAGCGTACGTTGCTGGCACAGAAGCGCACGCGCATTGAGCTAGCGCAGGCTAGGGTGAAGTTTACAAAGGACTTACTGGAGCTCGGGATCTACACAACGGATGAAGTGAAGGCTATGGTTGTGGCTCAGTTCGATGAGCAGTGAAGTTTTATTTAATCGCTAGCAACGTGATCTAGCAAACTCTGCATTACGCGCAGACGTTTAGGTTTACCCTCAGTATCAGCATCTCTAATCAACGCGTTATCAAAGTTACCGTCGTCCATGAGATCGGGGAGTTCTTTTGCAATAGCAATCCATGCGTTGGGATCATCATCTTCCGAGTCGCCCACGCCGGGGACGTACAGCAATAAATTGTGCAGGACGACGCACGCTCGAATCCACGCCACAACCCGTTCTCCGTCATGTTCATCTCGAAGTCGCAGCCGTAGTCCTTTCAAACTAAAAAATCGTCCTTTTAAAATACCAATGCAGTGTTCGTTCCAGACACGTATTTTGCTAAGCTCCTTGTTGAAGATGCCCTGATCGTTGGTAAGATGACCGTTCCTGGGTTTCTTAAATACGGGGACAACTACTGTGTCAGGTGCAAACCCTGAATCTGCTAAAAGATACTGGTCGCCGTGAAACATCTCGTGCTTGTAGAGCTGGAGCTCAGAGTTGGCCATTAATCTGGCGTCATGTGAGCAACCGGCCCATCCAGTATAGAGATATCTAATCCGCTTGTGATCATCGCAAACGACAAGCCCTGCCATCCCATAGCACCCTTTTCGACTGTAGTAGTCGGCACCATCACGCTCAGGCTTGGTGGCGAACGGAAATAACGTGCCATCGACAAAACCGATGCACTGCCGAAATCCAGAAACCTCCTCTATCCTCGCACTTATCTCCTCGCATTCATCTGCATCTGGCCACACTACAGCACGTGATTCGAGATCAACAAGAGCAGAAATGCAGCGATCCGTGAAGACCTCGATTGTGCCTTCTGCGCAGTGAAAGTGTCGAGCCAGCTTTCCAATGGAAGCCCCATTGCCATCACATCCAAAGCGATACAGAGCAACCAACAACTGGCACCATGCTGGTGTCTGAAGCATGTTAGACTCGTTGTAGAAGACTGGATTATTCTGAATCAACTCCACAATTTGCGTGAACTGCAATCTCGTAACTCGAAAGTCTTCTTTAAACCGCTTATCATCGAGCTGATTGAGCCAAAAGTCCAGCGAATCAGGGGCACGAGGCACTGGTTCACGTGTGTTCAGGTAGCGAGCTTTGTTGATCATCCAGTAGGCCTCAATGAACTGCATAACAAAATCATCGTCATCATGCAGCAGGGCTGAATCTTCCTCGTCGAAAAACCACTCAGCACATTCAGCGAGCACAGCAGCTCGGATTCCGCGTCGTAAGCTGCGCAGGGCGCGCTGTCGACGCGACACCTTCGGCATCGGTATTAGCGTTGTTGGTGGGGGGCTTCACGGTAAATGAAAAAGTAGCCAATCGGGGAGAGACAGACTTTTTATTTCTTTATGTCGAAAAGCGCGTACTGTTTCAACTCTGAAGCCCCTTATCGTTTTATTTTTGGCAGGTGATATTGCCCATGTTTTTCTAAAATTTGAATAGGTTTAGGTTTAAAGACATGTATGTATTGTCCACGTGTCTGCCATGTTTTCTCCATGTAACTAATTTATGTGGCAGACGCGATTTCGGAGAGAATAAATGACGGTAATATTACGAATCGCACTATTTCTGTTCTTGATAGGCATCACGTGATCTGTCTCGATTCCTGTCACGTCATCAAAGTTCCTCCATGTATTTTACATGTAAAAATACGTGCTGGATTCATGTTGACAGTTCACACGCAAAATTGAAAACTGATGAGTAAAGCTTTTTGTCGGCTGTCAGGTTATTTGTTCTTCATTCATACATAATTGTCCTATTTGCATACAGCAGAAGATGAAAAGCGAGACACTTTTCCGCAGACAAGCCAAAATAAAAAAACTGGGGAAAACCTAGATATCAAATGTATTAGCTCGGCAGAGTAAAGTTCAACCTGACAAGCTAACTTGTGAAGAGCTTGCGTCCTTCGCATTTCGTGCTGTAGTCGACGATCGCCCGCAACACATCCCAGCCGCGACGCGTGAGACCTTCACTGGAGTAATCGCTACCAGCCTCCTTCTATAGTCGCTTCCAGCAAAACAGACAGACAAAGAGTCCACAATTATCGCTGTCTTTTGCGGTGGGCTATGCACCGCCTTGTATCCGAACCCAGGTATTGAGGTGCCAATCAACTCCATCGCGAGGGCTTTGAGAATCTTGTGGTTCTTGGGCTTGTCAAGGCTATCATAGCCGAGTAGCGTAGCGTTGTTATGGTCCATAACAATGCACGCCCAGTGAACACTATTCAGGTTGATGGGCAAGAACACAAATTCTTCAGAAGCCGTTTCCAATACCTCGTGAACTGCCTTGGGTTCCAGCTCGCCTCCTTTCTTCTTATTCAACGGGCCGGAAAAAGCTGGTAAAACACTGTCTTGTTCTTCTTGAGGTTCGCGTGCGCTAACGTCTCCAAAATCCGTGAATGACAGCTTCGTTATACCATATACTCTCCCGTGAGTAGTATAGATTTGCCCAAAAGGCATCGAAAGAAAAACCGTCCAGCGGTAATCCAGTTTCTGGCCACGCCCGCAACAGCTCTCCAGCAACGCTTTGGGCACCCTCGTCTGGAAAGGAGGAGTCGACCTTACCCATTAGCAACGAATAGCAGCGTAATCCACTTGTACATGTATTGCCCATGTTCCACAGGTATTGCATGGACAAAAGTGCAGCTTCGCTGAAATCTCCTACTCCATCAATTTTCACAACCAGATCGACTTCTGTATCTTCTGAGTGTCTCTTATTCTCAGAGGCTTCCGTAATATCCACTTTGTTGGCATGGGGATGCGTTGTCTTTTCATCCTTTATGAGCTGTAGAGCGTGACTCACCCAACTCTCAGGAAGTCGGTAAAGAGTGCCGGCAACTGGAAGTCCATTGTTCTGTATGCTCATCTTCTTTTTGGTCTGCTCCTTGAAGCGCGTATCAAAAGTATCGAGAAACGACGTCGCTTCCTTAAGACGGTATGTTTTTCTGGAGATATTTCACCCCATCCTCGACCGTTTTTGCCTCGGAGTACCTTGCGCAATGCCGTGCTGTTGTTATATGCCTTTTGATCAGCATGGCGCTTTGAGTTAACGTGAGCACGATGCGGCGAGTTACTCCGAATGTAGTCGTAAACGCGACTTGCCTTGCTTCCGCCTCGTACCATAACCTCCACGTCACTCATCATTGGAGATCCATCCGGAACATGGTGATTACCTGGATAATTCATGAATATCTCGCCTGGCACTTACTGGTTGTGGCCGTAGAACGCGTGCATCACTTCAATATACCACTTGCCATGCTTCCGCTCGACAGACTGGGCGACAAACCGAAATGGACAGCTCGTGTAGCGAACTCGCTGCACCGGACGGCGTCCCGACGCGCGCGCCCGAGGTTTCCATCCATAGTACAAATGTACACGCGCTTGAACGGATCGAACGACTCGGGACGACAGGTATATCTGCTTCTGGTACGCCTTTGAAACGAACCTGTTTCTTTAGTCTGGAGTTATAGAGCTTCGTGTTCACCGTCTCATTGACCACCATAACTGTATTTGTTTGATCCTCGTACTCTGTTAAGTGCCTCTCCAAGCGTTCCCACGAGCGGTGCAATTTCTTCGGCATGGGTACGTAGTGCATAACGTCGTCACGCTCCGAAGAAGATCTTTTACGAGAGCTGCGTCCACTCGAAGAGCTCTGAGCAGCGCCGTCGCTGCCAGCATCATCAGCTTCCGCATCCTCTCCCTCTTCTTCACGCTCCTCCTCCTCCTCCTCGTCATCCTCGTCATACGAATCCTCCTCTTCCTGTGCGTCACCATCCTCTGCTTCATCAGCACCCGAAACATCGTCGCCGTTTGAAGCATCGCAGCAAGCACTTCCAGCATCAACTTCTTGAGAAGGTTGAGTATCTTTTGCATTCTCATCAGCAGCGACGTCACCCTTGTGATCTTCAGTCTTCGTTGAAGCGGCAGCAGCCATCTCCTTCTCCTCCTTCAGCTTTTGCTGTCTCTGGATGTGCCCAGTTTTCCGAGTTCGAGCTATATCTGGATGTGTTCGTAAAACCTGGTCAATACCTGCAAAATACGTGGCAGATGCATCAGCATAAAGATTTCAACACGAAGGCTCCCGTGCCAGCATGCGTGCGTACCCGACTAAAGCGAAGACGAATTGTTGGGGCGGCGCGTGTGCGGAGAACAAAACGGACTTCAGCCGTGCAGATGCAACCAGATACTCGTTCCACACTAGAAATCCACACAAAAAGATGAGAATAGAGTCATTCCGTCGTCTATCACTTGTGTACGTACGTTCAGCTGCCACAGGAGCTTCAGCAGCAGCCACGGGAGCGTCAGCAGCGGCGGGGGAAGCAGGGTTCTTGCGTCCGCGGCACGTTGAGAAATGAGTGGCGCTGGCCGCGCGCGGGAACGTGCAGGCACGTGCGTGAAATAAAATGGACGTGTGTGAAATAATCCGGACGGTATTGTAATTTATCTTCGCCGTTATTTACTTCCAACATGGCCAATACATGCTCCTGAACCTGGGTTTTACATGCCAAATAAAACATGGACAATATATTTTCCGTTTATTTTTTAATGTTGACACCTGTAGTACTCAGGCGAGCTCTGTATCTACCCAGATACTAGCGGATCAGGTTGTTGAATAATGTCCTTACTCATTTCAGAGAGCGCAGAGCCACATATACTTAATATCCCAGGAAGCACGACTGGCCCTTGTACAATGTACAGTAAATCTACAGTGCGATGCACATTCGACCACCGAAATAAAAGATATCCTCAAATTGAAGTCGTTATTTACCAATCCACCTCGATTCGCCATGTAGTTTTGCAATTGTCGAAAACAACAGCAGCAACAACAACAAATAACAATAACCTGTGATTCAGCAAAGTCGGAATGGCCTGCCATTGAGGCAACACGTTCCAGCAGACGACAAAATTGTCTACAAACTACAGTGTTGCTCACCAAGTTGTGCACATGTGCACGCACTGTAGGAGCTTTGGTGGCAACCGAAAAGCTACAGCCGCTGCACCACGCGTTAGCCAACGGGTCCCTTCAAGCAGAATCGAGTGGTGGTGAATCACCACTGGTGATTCGTGTAACAGCTGAGACGTGCACGGCGTGCAAGTTGCACGTGTATCCGTAGAGTGGCATGTATCCTGCAAGTCGCCGCAGAGCTTCCAGCATATCCTCAAATGAAGCAGCCACCCAGGTGCAGATTCTGCAGACAGTGAACTGTGAACACCTGTCACCAAGCCACCGATGCTAGAAACTGCTCTGGGACAGTCGTGTGCCTCCAACCAGCTATGCCATCCTGGTCACTTGCATCCTCGTTAGCGAAACGAATGCAATGGGACTCGTCTCAAACACAGTTACTACAGTACTGTACTCTCGAGTGAACTGTGTTTATCTTTTATTAAGGACCGGCTTCACTACTTCACGGAAGCCTCCAGTTGTCGATGCACTCTGCTCTTCGGCATTCAACAGAATTGAGTAGATCCTCTTGACGAACGCGAAAGATACTCGTGGCAGTGTCTAGGGTGGACACTTCGATACACAGACAGGTCGAGTGGATCCTCCGACAGACCCTTCTCTTGCTAAATGTCGTTCCTCTGCTGCAGGACCAGGCGTGTGTCCTTCTCTCATCCTCGCGAGGGCGTTACAGCTTTTGGTGCTTTGCTGACTGGGTAACAACTCTCTGTAGTCGCCGAAAGCCAAGCAGGTACAATACTTTGCCGTCCGAAGAGGCAAAGGCCCCGCAATGCCACTGCTCCGAGCAGCTTCACCGGGGTAGTCAAGATTCTTGACTCAAGAGTTCGCTGTCTCGACCGGTCCTAGCTCTCGGAGTCCAAGTCGGACAGACATTGTGCAATTTGCCCCGTCACCACGACCCACTACTCCACTCCCACCCCACCCCACCCCACCGCACCCCACCGCACCTTCACCTTCACCATGAACTTCCGTGCTCTGTTCGCCGCCACCGTCGCCGCCCTCGTCGGCTCTACCTCCGCCACCACATGCACGACCACCCAGCAGACCGCCGCGTACGTCGCCCTGGTGAGCATCCTTTCGGACTCGTCGTTCAACCAGTGCGCCACGGACTCTGGCTACTCGATGCTGACGGCCACGGCGCTGCCCACGACGGCGCAGTACAAGCTCATGTGCGCGTCGACGGCGTGCAACACGATGATCACCAAGATCGTGTCGCTGAACCCCCCTGACTGCGAGCTGACGGTGCCCACGAGCGGCCTGGTGCTCAACGTGCACTCGTACGCGAACGGCTTCTCAACCACGTGCGCGTCGCTGTAAGCAGCTTCGTTCGTGTGGACAGATTCACTTGTCTCCAGACCTAAGGACGCAGCTTCAAAAAGTGGGTTGCTACCGCTGCAGTTGCAGCTACTGTAGCTTTTTGATTGATTCTGTCCCGGTATTAGTATAACAACTCGTTTTGAATGAAAGTTCTTGTTCTTCGGTAAGTGTTGTGCTTCATTGTGCAGTTGCGCATATTTTTGAGAGGTGGCGGCGACGTTGCAGAGCCAACCGATTCGAATGTGAAAGGACCACAAGCCTGATCAATCGGCGGAGGAGTCATCGCGATGCTGTAGTCGGACAGCGAGAGAGCTCATTCACCGGCGTAACGCTGCTGGACTACCGTGTGATTCCTGTTCTCCCGTCCTATCCTGCCGCAGCGGCGTCTGCTCCAACACAAGGAAGTAAGAGGAGTGTGCCGGATATGCTCGGCATGCCACCATTATGATTGTACCGGTAACTACGGATTCCTACACAACTAGAGTTTACCTGGAGTTATCCACCCTGCCCCCTGCCCCAAAGTCTCTCACTCTTCCAATTACCTTGTCCACCACAAGTCTCTACTCCCAGCTCTTCACTACCGTTATGAAGCTCACCGCCGTCCTCGCCACTGCTGCTGCTGCTGCTCTCGTCGGATCCACTTCGGCCACCACCTGCACCTCCACGCAGTCTACGGCCGCCTACGTGACCCTGGTGACCCTCTTGAGCCAGTCGTACTTCACGCAGTGCGCCAGCGACTCCGGATATTCCATGCTCACGGCCACGGCCCTCCCCACTACGGCCCAGTACGAGCTCATGTGCGCGTCGACGGCGTGTCAGGAGATGATCGCGGAGATCATCACGCTGAACCCTCCTGACTGCGACCTGACGGTGCCCACGAGTGGACTGGTGATTGACGTCTACACGTACGCGAACAACTTCTCATCGACGTGCGCTTCGCTGTCGTCTTCGTCGGCTTAACTCTTTAAGCAACCGGACGCCAACTTTGTCTCGGTAGTCGTAAGTTGAAGCACTATGGATTTGCTACATGAAGTTGCTTCGCTAATATTACTCTCAATGAAAATGTTTTTTATATTTTAGCAGTGCTTTGAATTGTAAGAACATTCAATACGAACAATCCCCCCCAAAGAACAGAATAATAATAATTAGAAGAAAATGAGCAAGGTTGTGTTTGACTTTCAAATAATTCAATTAAAACACACTAAATTATTGATTGAGCGAGGTCTCAATCACGTCCAAATAATCCTCCATTTCACTGTGGCGTTTAGCTCGCGTTCTGGTGAAGTCACGAGCTACTTGAGTACTCTTAACGCATCAATAATGAGCAAGCAGTGGTCTTCTGGGCCTGTACGACGTAAACAACTTCGACGAGACAGCTCTGAGGTAGCGCTCGACACTCCAGCAGTCTCCTCACTTTGCAAATTTCTGTAAGACCCAAACATTTCGAGAACAGGCAGTTTAGCGGCGCACGGTGACGAGTTCTCCTTCTTGAATATGTGTTGGGAAAGGGCTGGTAGGCAGTTTAGCAGTAGTGTCAGGTGTTTGGCAAAATGCAAAGTGAGGAATATATTTTCTTTTGTCAGTGGTGTTGTGTTCACTAAGGGGAACGCACCGAGCGGAAAACCCCTTTTGGCCCCGATGGTCACTGCAGGCTGCCTATAGCAGCGGAGAGTCAACAACAGTCAGAGCAGTCGTTTTACACCTCTCCATGACCACGGCCTCAATCACAACCTTCACTCAATCACCTCAATCATATTCACTCCATCACCTCAATCATACTAACCGTTGCACCCATTGCACCCAGTGTGCTGCAACCGGAGTGACTACCAATCCATCGTTGCGTGTCCACAACAGGATCTCACACAAGCCGTCTGAGCCAGCGTCAGCAGTTTTCCAGGCTCATACGAAACTTCCATCCCCAGCAAGTGCTTCACACGACCCAAGTCCTTCAACTTGTACTTATCAGCTAGCTGTTCCACTACGATCTTGTAGTCCTCGGGCTTCGCAGCAATGACGATGTCGTCAACGTACACTGTCAGAATCACAATCGCTTTAATGCCCTTCCTCCAGAATACACCAACGTCAAAGGTGCACTGTTGAAAGCATAGCTCGATAAGACTCTTTTTTCAGGGTTTCACTCCATATCCGTGACGCTTGCTTCAAGCCATACAGGCCTTTCCTCAAAATGCACACTCGACCAGTTCCATCATCGTAGCCCTCGGGCTGCTCCATGTAGATGGTCACACCAGTCAGTACACCATTCAGGAAAGCCGTCACGAAGTCAATGTGACGCAGGTCCAACGTCCACATCAGTGCTAGAACCATCACAAGTCTCACAGATTCAATGCGCACGACAGGAGAATAGGTAGCCAAGTAGTCAATACCATACTTCTGCATACAGCCTTTGATCGCAAGCCGAGCTTTGTGACGCTCAACTTCACCTTTTTCATTCCACTTCACCACTAGCACCCAGAGAGACTTCAAAATGTTCACAGGGTTAGCCTTGGTCGTCTTCGGCCTTGGCACAAGCTCCCACGTGCCGTTCCGCATCAGTGATGAATATTCCAAGTCCATTGCAGCCTTCCACTCGGCTGCATGAGGCGAGGACAACGCCTCTCGCACACTTGTCGGGTTCAGCAGTTCATTAACCACTCCAATCATCATGCACTGCAATAGCGTCGTAGCCATCACGTAGTTGCTGGGATCATAGCGAGAGCTGGGCCGTCGGGTACGTGTCGATCGCCGTACCGGACCTACTGGTCGTGGTCGTGGTCGTCGTGCACCACCACCACGCCGCGCCGTTACCACACTAGATGCCGCTGTTGATCCTGTGGTCGTTGTCGCACTCGATGCAGCTGTTGTCCCATCATTACTCGATGCATGAGCACCACCTGCAGTGCTCCCACCATTTCCATCAACACTTGCAGTATCGCTCCCACCGAAATCAAATTCCACATCGGCGTCTTCCATTTCAACGTCGCCATCAACGTCGACTCCAGATTCACCAAAATCTTCGCTCGAGTCACTTGACTCGCTCGACTCTGTCTCCTCAATAGTGCCAGGAAGACCAGCTTCGTCACTTCCACCAATTGCTGAAGGACTATAGGCGGATTTGTTACGTGGCAGCGTGACAAAAGGAATCTCGTTCGGCAATTCAAACATCTTGCCATTGTACCGCTTCTCGAGAAGCTTGCGAACGTACTCACCGTCAACAGTCAAGTCTTCCTTTGGCTCTACGTCTCGGCGTATAATCAAGTCACCTGTCACCAAATCTAGCAAACGATAGCCATCGGTGTAAACCGAAAATCCAACCATTAACACTGGTCGTGAACGCTGATCAAGTTTGCTAGCACGCTTCACAGCGGGTACAAAGCAGTAGCCCACACAACCGCACACAAACAGTTGTTTAGCATTGGGTTTCTCTTGTGTGTACATTTCAAATGGCGTCTTGTTCTGCAGCGCCTTAGTTGCACTCATGTTGTCCACGTACACCACATACAACAGAGTCTCACCCCACAGCATGTCCGGCAAACCGTTTACCTCATGGATGGCACGCACTTTGCTCATGAGCTTGCCATTCATCTTTTCCACCAGACAGTTCTCCTCAGGGCTGTACGGGTTCGTCGTCAGCAGTTGAATTCCACGCTCACGCAGAAAGTCAAGCAGCACTCCATTGACAAATTCACCACCTTGGTCGCACGAAAATGTCTTTACCGTATACCGCCTCTCCACAAAACGCACTACATCCATCACATTTCCAGCAGCTTCGCTCTTGAATTGCAGTAGAAATGCCCAGGTGAAGCGCGAGGCTTCATCGTGTATCAGCTGGAAATACTTGTTCTTGCTAGGAGTCTCAATGCCGACGTAGCACACATCCGACATCAGTCGAGCACCAACGTCTTACTTTCGTTTACCGTGATGACGCTTGTACGACATCCTCTTAGCCTTAGCCAGTCTACACGCATGACAGTCAATGGGCTTGTTGAAGTCATGTGTAGTAAGCGAACTTAACCCATCCGCCATACTTATGTGGTGAAGCGGACGAAAAAATTTTCCCGGAGAGGCGATGTCAGCCACGAACCCGAATAGAGTCGGAACGAGCGACAGGGGGGACCTGTGATCGCCAGATCTGGGTCGAATCAGACGAAGGTACGATGGGTCCCGCCGGGAACAGGCAACGGAGACACCGGCGAAGAAGCAAGTGGAGCGGTGTTCGTGGGTGATCCGAATCCTGCCGTGGTGTTCGTGGGTGATCCGAATCCTGCCGTGGTGTTCGTGGGTGATCCGAATCCTGCCGGAGGAAGAATGGGGAAATCAAGGATGTTCTCGCGCGATCAACGATGACGGGGCCCCAAGCGAGCACGATCAGCTTACCCTGACGCCCCGAAGCCTCTAACAGCACGATCCAACTTCCCCGGGCGGCGACGAAGCGAGATCACGATCGCGCAATGATCCTCTCCCGTATAAGTACGAGATCAGTTCCGGATCAAGGTCAACCCCAGGCGCGACGCAGACTCTTCTGGTGGCCTGATCCGGATTCTTTGAAGGATCACCAAGCGGGATCAGGCAGCGATCAAGTCCCGATTAAGTGCGAGATCAAGCTTCGGCAAGGCGAGATCAAGCTGCGACGAGATCAAGCTCCGGTTAAGTGCGAGATCAAGCTTCGGTTAGGTGCGAGATCAATCTTCGGTTAAGTGCGAGATCAAGCTTCGGTTAAGTGCGAGATCAAGCTTCGGCTAAGTACGGAATCGGCTCAAGATCAGGGTTAGGGGAACCAAGCTAGGGATGAGCTCTGTAGCCAGTGTCATGTGATCGTAGGATAGTAAATCAGGATGGGATTAGTAGGCATAGGAATAACCATAAACAGAATCGAATTTGCCTTGAACCACTCAAGTGTCTTCGCTACGCCTGGAACCGGGAACTACATTGGCACTACAAGCGTCAGAAAGGTAAGGATACGTGACCTAGTATAGTGGTTAAGTCTGGATAATATATTGGCCAGCTTTGCCCTATCTAGTGAACTATCCTTTAAGTGCATACATCGGATCGGAAGGAATTGGTTGTTTAGCCTAAGGATCCAGTCGAATCTCGCCCTCTCAAGACCCCCGCTATCGGAAGCGGCAAGCAACGTAAAGGAAGGGACCGAATCCCTAATACTGGACTATTGGAAGACCTGGATCAAGAATCAGGCACCCGGATCAAGGCTCGAGAACTCGCCTACGACCGGGATCAAGTACCCCGAGGTGGAGTGAAGTACTTCCACGCTACCTCAAACCCCTGCGTCACGCAAGACTTTCTTCCGACCTACAAGACATCTTCAGAAGTCACCTGGAAGAGCGTAACCCGCCTACCGACGGGTACACAAGGTGAAACTACACACAGCTAGATCACGGATCATCGGGGGACCCCCTCCGTTAGTCGGTGTCTGGGCGCAAGTGGTGATCGAGACCTGCCTCAACGAGATTTTGGCAGATCCGCTCCACCACAATGGTGCGCGTGCCCGGATCTTCTGGTGACTTCGGATATCACCGTGAGTCCCAAGAAGATGTCAAGGTAAAAGAAGAACAAGGGGAAGAAGTGCCTACGAATGTTGGATCGACGGAGGCGCCACTGAAAACAGAAAGATCCACAGATCAGCAGAGTTCTGGGAGGATCTCTACTGACAGGCACGAGGCGGACCTGGATCGCAATCCATATCTCGAAGAAAAACCTCGAATTCCTCCCAAGGCCCCTTCGAGGGCCATTGCGGATCTCGATGAGAATCGAGATCCGCACACGAGCGATAAGGAATCAGCAAAGCTGAAACCTAACCTGCTCACCAAGTCCACTGTTGCCTCAAGATCGACCAAGAAAAAGAAGATCAAGAGCACCCGGACGAAATTGAAAGCTCCAGACTCAGAGCCAGAAGATGTGATCAACCCAGGATCAACGATCACCAAGGACGCGATCGAGCAGGCCTACTACAGGAAGAGGCTAAGCGAGACCTTGCTTAACGATCCTGTTCTTACGATCATACAAGTCCGCCAGATCGGTAACCTCACAGGCCCAGTGTCGAAGCCCCGGACTAGCTCTGACCGCCTGAACGCGGTGAAGATCCTACTTGATCTGCTCCAAGAAGCTGGTTTGGTGGCTGGAGAGTCCGACCCAAACTCTCTATTTGACTTGGAACTGCAAGCGATTCAATCTGCGACCCAGGATCTATTCGATTCCCTCAAGATCTTGGTCGGCGAGCGCCCACTGACGCCCGACCCAGGCTATCAGACTGGGTCGTCATGCTACGCGTCAGCGACCTCGGAACCAGACTCAGATAGCCCGAGAAGACTGCAACGCATGTCGTTAGGGCCCTCCGGCGCCAAGTTCCTGAAATCGCGTATGAAGAAACAGGATACGCGATCGGTGGCTGCGAAGCTGGAGGTCAAGATGCCCGATCAGCAAGAAAATCGCCGGATCCGGACGGACCAGACCGCGCCGACGACTAACTCCACTGGATCGAGCAACAAGTTGGACGACTACTTTCAAATGGCGATGGATCGTTTCTTGAAAGAACGAAATCTCGCGACACCCCGATCGCCGATCAAAGGGGAGTTGGATGTTGAAATGGAGTCCGTCACGGCCTCGGATCCGGATACATGGGAATACGATCCGGACGATCTGGGCATACCAAGTTCCGGGGGACAGATGTCGAGCCGAGCCACGATCGCATCCGCGGCGATCGGTCAAGGAGGATCGTCGATGATCCAGCGGGTCCGGATCTCAGCGATCTCGGATCTGAAAGATTTTGCGGGTAAAGATCTGGACGAAGATCGCGCTCGGGCCTGGATCAGTAAAATCAAGTCGGCGTTCCAGCGCGATCAGGCTACGGAAGAAGAGAAATGCCTCACGTTTGCAGATCTGATGGTGGGACCGGCAAAGAACTGGTACAGGCAGCTCAGTCGAACGACGAAAACCAAGTGGGCGGATCTGTTGGACAGTTTCCAGACCCAATATTGTGGGTTGGGTATGTCGGTCGCGTGGCAATACTATCACGCTCGCAAGCGATCGGAAGAAACCCCTCTCGATTATCTCTACCGGCTCAACGTGGCGGCTTTACGTGCTAGACTGAAGATCAAGGACGGGAGCCCTAAGGCCCGCCGAGAACATGTGGACCACTACATAGAGACATTGGGAGATCCGGAGTTAGCTGATCGGCTGACCCTACTCCGACTGAGTGACGTCGAGGAGCTGGAGGAGGTACTCCGTGCCCGGGAACGGGCGAAAAGCAGACAGCGTAAATCTGCGTTCGGATCGAAGTACAGACAAAAGGCACCGGCCAGTGCCCCGGCAGCTCCCACCCGAGCGGTGATACGGGCGATCCAAACTCAAGATCCGAGCTCAGAATCAGAAGAAATATCCGGATCGGATGGATCCGATTCTGAAGGCGATCTCCGGAGGATATATCTTGCCGCGTCAGAAGACAAGTCGATCGGTACTGGGGGCGCTCCCCACCAACAGGATCAGTCGCGATCGCACACGAACGTGCAGGACCGAGGCCGGACCACGGATCGCAGACAATCAGATCACGATCGAGGTCGCTGTTCGCATTGTGGATCGCGGAAGCACACGGATCTGGACTGCTGGAGGCGTCTAACCTGTGACAAGTGCGGAAAGAGGGGTCACCCAACGGATCGCTGTTTGTATACCTGCCGTGGTTGCGGGGAGATCCACGAAGCTGGGGAATGTCCCATGGAAGAATTTTACAACCAGATCCGCAAGTGGTACGATCCGACTTGACACGCTGGGTTGTTCCCCGAGAAGGTGGAGAAGATGTTAAACTAGGACGCTCGCCGGTTTGGAAACCGGTACGAGCCGAGCGTTCTGAATACTGCATCTATGCATATGTGAACAAGAAATCGAGAGATCAAGATAGGGAGAATTCGGATCTGCGCGGTAATACATGTAAGTTGCATTCGTATACTGCTAAGATCGCGAGTCTTCCCCGGATCGATGAGTTCTCGCGATCTGGTGCGGAAGTGGCTTTGGATCTCAAGGAAGGAGAATCCAGGGGTTACTGGAAATACCACGCACCAGGAAAATGGTTCCGCCAAGCCAAGATCTCAGGCAAGATTAATCATGAAAGAGCGATCTTGCTCCTGGACACTGGCGCCGAGGTATCCATCCTGGATACCACCTTTGCTCGTAAGCACTTTGACACTAGTCAGAGACAGGAGTGTGTTGGGATCGGTGATAATGTGTACACCACCGAGGGAAGAACGAGGATCAAAATCACGCTTGCGGGATACTTGGTCTACTTTTTCGATATTTGGATCGGGGATCTATCCGGACAGGACGCGATCCTGGGTATGGATTTCATGATCCCGGCTGGGGTCCGGATGGATCTTGCGAAGGGATCGATGTGCTTACCTAATGAAGTGGGGATCCCACTTAGTGGTCGCAAGAGATTATACGGGGAGAAGGTAAGATCGGTAAAATTGGAGGAAGATCTACATATCCCAGTTGGGGGATCTGAAGAGACCGCATCGAGAGTGAAATTATCGGCGACGGAGAAATTGTGGGTGACTAGAGGCGACCGATGGGTACCTACCGTGGTAAATGGACCCGGCCGAACTCGGTACTTAGTGATCACGAATTTGAGCGAGAAGATTTTACGACTGGATCACAGATTACATGTCGGAATGGTACTTGATCAAGAAAAAGTTCCTCGATACCCCGGGTTTGTGTCGGTCGGGTCCCGGCGTTACATGGAGTGGCAGAATCTAGCTCTAGGAGCGACGGTGGACGCAAGACCGGAACCTCAGGAAACCGTAGAGATCCCCTTACCGTCGGTCGAACGGCCGACCTACGTTACGCCGCGATCTATACTCCGTCGAGGTGGGACGGCCAAGACCGATCTTGATCCTGCACCGATATCGACATTGGAATCTCGATTATCAACCCGATCGACCGACGCAGCCGAAGTCGAGGTCACTTTCCTTGAACCCAAACAGGATCCCATGAATACCCCACCGATCACGATCATTTCCGATAGGACCCCGAGTGGCGAAGCTGGGGGCGGTGAGACTGAGACGAATGAGAGCTTGCCAGATCAGGCCCCAGATCGGACAGACCGGACATGCGAAGAAGAGATCGAGGTAAAAACAGAAAAACCAGATTTTAAAATCGAGATCCAACATGTATCCGACGCCGATGCCGTCCCCACCCCGATCTTGACAGCCAAGGACGATAGGCTGCGCGATCAATCAACGGATGAACCCGATCCGACATCTCCGCAAGGGATCGAGAACGCCGATCAGACCCACTTACACGAAAGTGGCGATTTTTCGGCCGAAGATCTAGTCGATAATCTCGCAGTAGTACCAGAAATCCAGATCTCCATCACTGAAGAAGTCAAGATCGAAGATCTGCAAGTAGGAAATCCGGGATCGGCCACCCCGGAGGAGATCGAGAAACTTCGACAGATTATTTGGAAGAAGCGACATCTCCTGATCGGAAAGGGAAACGCACTTCCTCCAGCGGCCAAGGGTGTTATATGCGATATCGACGTGGGTGATGCAAAGCCGATCGCACAACGAGTCCGAAAGGTGGCGCCACAGTTCCGCGAGAAAGTATCGGATCTCATCAAAGGACTCCTAGCTGCCAAGATCATCCGGCCATCGACCTCGCCATGGGCATCGCCGATCGTGGTGATCATCAAGAAGAACGGCGTGGACATCCGACTATGTATCGATTATCGGCTGGTGAACGGTCTCACGAGGCTGATGATCTACCCAATGCCTCTGATCAATGACCTGTTAGAAGATCTTGACAAGGTTCTGTGGTATTGTTCATTAGACATGGCGAGTGGGTTCTGGGTCGTGTCAATGACCGATCGAGCTCGCGCGATCTCAGCTTTCATCACCCCGTTCGGCCTCTTCGAGTGGAATCGCATGCCGTTCGGGCTGAAGAACGCCCCTCAGATCTATCAGCGTCTTGTGGACAACGCCCTATATGGATTTTTGAAGATCTCCCAGTCAGGGAATACGGAAGACTCTACAGATGTGTTTGAATCAGGGGTCCCGGAAGATCCTGGTCGCCCGTCGGTCCTAGGACGGAGATCCTACATCGACGATATCTTGATCACGGCTGGAACATGGGATCAAATGTGCGATCGGGTGGAAGACCTATTGGAGGCCTGTGATAAGTGGAATCTCTCGATCAGTGTGGCGAAGAGCTTCTGGGGCATGGATAAGGTGGAATATCTCGGACACAAAGTGTCTGACACGTTGCTAATTACGATTTTTCGAGTGGATATGGACGTTTCGCTGTGATGTGATTGGACATATAATGGATTGTGGGAGAAAGGGAGATGTGGGACGAGGTTATGTCCCGTGCGACAATGATGAATCTGTGGAAGAAAACTGCTATATATATTAACCTTCACCTGTACTGCAAAGGGGCCCAAGAGATCAGAAGTGTTCCTCGGAAAAGTGCACGAACTCCGAGAGCAACAACACTCAGTCTGATCACCGGACTTTCCCCGACGATGAGTGCCTAAAGGTTGGCAGAAAGTCTCTCAGAAGAATGTATCTCTGAGAGACCTCATCCCGTTGCCGTCCTGTGTGACGATGATGGTTCAAGGAATACAGTTATACCCACAAGATACCAAGTATCGCGCACCGGACGTAGCGCACCCCGCGCATATCCCAACTGGACTTCGTGCGTTGCAGCATACGTGCTCCGCACCCGAAAAACACTCATGGATTTCTGGTATCACGCATGGAAACTCTGATATCACACCATGAAGTCTGACGTACATGAAGTCTGACGTACATGAGTCTGACGTACATGAGTCCGATGTACATGAGTCTGATGAACATGATTCTGGTAAACAAGTCTGATGTGTCCGGCTTATACAAGCAATATTCCAGACATTTACCAGTTTCCGATGAACAGACTCCGACGTACAAGACTCCGATGAACAGACCCAAGTGTCACGACTCTGGTATTTATGACTCTGATGTACATGATTCCGGAGTACATGGTTCCGATGAACATGTCTCCGACGCACATGATTCCAGACCCTGATGAACAGGATACCAGACTCTGACACTCTGAAGTCCACCCCATACTGAAACCAAGTGTACCCAACACGACCTCACGCAATCAAGTGAAACGCAACCCGCTCATCCCTGTAATGACATCATTAAGTGTCGACTCGACAAGATCTGCAGCATCGACTACCATAGTGAGCCCAAGTGAAGATTCCTGAGTTATACTGAGACCAAGTGTATATGAGAATATGGAAGATAGAAGACAGAGAGATACGAGATAGATAACCAGAGTTCAATTTGATCGGTACCCCCGAGTTAAATTTGCGTTACAACCCCAAGGTCGATTCGTCGGTTCTTCGGAGGTGTAAGGCCACGACAAAGCTTTGAGTCGTGTGATCTCTCACCTATCAAGCCCCGTTAGGTGGAGGTCAGCGTAACGTAGAGACCTGAGAGGACCCACCTATTCCATTTACTAGTTGGGTCGTTTGTTTTGTCTCTAGCGGTAGCCCATTTCATGTTGTACGTTTGGACAGGTTTTGAGAGCTAGACAGTCGCTCTCAAGACGCTCGGTAGACTGTTATATAACTGATAGTGTATTGGTTTATTTTCCCACTATATATTAGAGGGTGGTGCGCGAAAGTTACGGGAATACCAGACAGACCAGGTGTCTGGTGAACATTTCCCTAGTTGACCTGGAGAATTAGCCCACTGCTCAAGGGCCAGGAAAGAATAAGAGCAGCTACATATTTGTATATCGAAACTCTATATTGCGGTTATCTCGGAAGTCCAGTGACAGGACTTCCCTTTGTATTAATTTCTCTTTTGACTTCAGAAATCTCCGGCGTATACAAGTGTTCCCCGGAAAACGTTCGACTCTCAAGCGCTCCTGTGAGGACCAGAAGGACATCCGACGGTCTACGCAAGGAACCCTCACTCTCATCAACACTCTCACGACCCCGGCGAGGGTCTCATTACCAAGACAACGAACCTACGAGGACAGCACAAGGTAACACACGCCCACCTTGCTGTGCGACTCTGGTATCACTACCGGTAGTCACACTTCCAGGTTCACTGTACGCCCCTGCACCGCGGTAAAAGTTGCACCGACTTCGCGACAACTGGTGCGCGTGCCCGGATCTTGGTATCGTGATATCACCGGATCTAAGAGAGTTTGAGGAGAGGGTTTCCTGTCAAGCGTCTATATTCAAGATGGCTTCACATGGAACTACGAGAGGAGGACGTCGGGGACGCGGTGGTCGCAGTGTGGCGACACGTCAGTCGAAGCGTCTTCAAGGTCTTCCGCCTGATGAACAACCCGACTTGGATGCTGTTCAGAAGGCGGCACGCGAGAAGAGGAAGGCTGCACGTGAAAAGGAAGCAGCCGAGGAGGTGAACGTCCCGGAACCGGCGGTCGAAGACCAGCCTGCTGCGGAGCCTGAAGCCCAAGAGACACCCGATGTGTCTGGCGAACAAGGTTCTGAGGAAGGCCCGTCCGAAGCTGAAGCTTCTGGTGACGAGGTGGCCACTGCCCGTGAGGGTGGTGATGAGGCGTCTGAGGGAGGCGCCGACGTGGTTGAGTCCCCGGAGGTCATTGACTTATGTTCTGAGTCGACGGCTTCTGGGAAGTCCGTGGGGGAAGTGAAGACGGAACCCGGACTGGTTGATGAACGTGTCTCGAAGACTCCAAAGTCTGAAGACACTCCGATGTCTGACGACATGCCGATGAAGTCCGAAGATTCTCTGAAGACACCGTCTGATGAGTCTGGGAGGGCCGATTCTCTGGATGGAGAACGTGCCCTGAAGTACGTACGCCGTGAGTTCCGCCGCTGGAGGGACATGGACGCTGGAAGAATTGTTCCGCCGAACGTCGAATACGCCTGGCGAACAGCGAAGCCTGACGCAAATGTCTTTCAGAAGGCTGCGGCAGCGACGGGCGACTACATCAAGTGGCGGTGTTCTTCAGTATTTCCAGAAGACATGTGGATATCGGAGTTCCGCTTGAGGCGCCATAGTTTTGGCCGAATCCAAGACTTGTCATACGTCGAGATCTCGATGAGTACTCTGACGGCACCTGAATGCGTCGCTGTCCTTCAGACGATGCTGTACGAAGCAGGATTTGCGTTCCAGAACCTGCTACCGAGGTGGTCTCAGACCCAGGCGTCTGCTATCTTCGAACCTCAAGTGCGCAGTGTGGCGACGGAGCTTCAGAGCCGACTTGCTGAAGAACTGGTTGAGTGGGCCACTGTGACCGCCAGGTCACAGGTCAATCGACTCCCAGAAGACACAAAAGCAGGCAACGAAGCACGTCAAGGCGAAGCTGATGGTATATTACGCGATGAGGAGGCTGACCTACAAGGACGACAGCTGATCATGAGACTCCGGGTGACCGGACTCAGAGTCACACATAGTTCTGACGGGTCCAGCAGTGGAGAACCGCCGCAGTCCAAGCGCCTGCAACATGGTCCGCCACGCCCGCAAGTCTCGTCGACACCATCTGCACTGTCGACGCCGTCGCTAAGTTCGCTGCCGGTATACGAGAGTCACTCTGATAGCACCCACTTGGAGTCTGGTGTGCCAATGTCTGAAGATCGAGGTAGCTCTCTGACGACTGATGCGCCTGTGCCGAGTGTCATTGGGACCTCGCGTACGTCTGATGAGCACTCGTCGGGACTCCAGACCTTTCGTGGAAGTTCCACAGACTCGTCGCTGATGTCCATGAGTCGAGGGGCGTCTGCGCATATGCCGTTGACTGTCGGGGGTCTGGCGATGGTTGCCCAAGGTGCTGAAGCCGGAGGAATGCTCGCCGGAGAGTCTATGGGAATCCACGTGACACGAACACTGATGCCGGTGAAGTCGGAGCCTGAAGACTTCGAGATGTTGGAAGAGAAGCCGGAGTTTCCAAAAGTGAAGTCCGAGAGACAGTTGTCTACCAGAGATTCTGTTCACCGGACGCCAGAAGCTCCATCATCGTCCGTCTCGAGTCGTGGGAGAAGCCACCAGAGCAGGCACCAGAGTCTGAAGAGCGAGGATCACCAGAAAGTGTCTTCCAGACGTCTGAGTTCCGTTGCGTCAAGCCACACACGAAGTTCCCAGAGATCAGGCCCAGCGCAGATCGAACTGAACGCTATGCGGCAGCAACAGGAATGGCAGCGTCGGATGGAACAGGAGCAGAAGGACTTTCTGGCCAGAGAACGTCTGGAATCCATGGAGCGTGAACGTCGACGTGAACAACGGGAACTTGATACGCGCCAGCAGATCCAGACACTTACCGACCGACTACTTGAGTCTGAGAGCGCCAGACTGGAAGCCCAGAGACGCGTGGATGACTTGGAAGAACGTCGGAGTCAAGCGTCAGAGTCCAAGCTCAAGTACCATTCGAAGTCGTCTGAGAGACAGGTGTCCGACGAACAAGTTTCTGGTGAACAGTTTTCCGACGTACAGCGTCTGGAGACCGAGTTTGCAGATCGCTGGAAACAACGGGAAGCCGAGGCCGAAGCCGAACGTGCGCGTTGGGCAGACGAGCTGAAACGTGACTGGATTTCGCAAATGGAGACCTTACGACAGCGGGTGCACGATGTGGAGTCGGAGCGCGACAGGAAGCGAGAAAGTTCCCAGAACATGCAGCGTTTCCAGGCCGCAGAATTGAGGAACCTTCGTGCAACATTGTCCCAAGTTCAAGGGGTCGCCCACCCTGAAGTAGCAACTTCAAGTCGGATCTCCGGTGAACATGACCCTAAACCGGCACCCGGATTTCTGGTGAACAGTCGGGATACGGGAGATTGCACACCTGGGGTTAGGGGATCAGAAGGAGTCGCCAGTAGGGGTAGGGTTACACCCATTAAAACGGCGGAGGCCTTCCATACGCCTCTTCCCCTACGGAGAACGACCGACACCAAGCGCGCGAAAGCTGGAAGGCATGGCGCGGCCACCGCGGCCGCTACGACGACCCAGACGGCTCAAGCGGCTCCCCTGACCGAGATAAAGGCTGAAGGAAGGCGCCCAGCGACTCCCAGGCGCGAAGGACACCGGAAACCAAGCGAAAGACGCTCTGAAGATGGCCGGGACGCTCCTCGAAGGCCTGGAAGACGTAGGAATGACCCAGACCCGGGTGGAAGCTCAAGTGACTCAAGCTCGGACTCAAGTGATTCGTCTTCTGATGACTTGGATCCTCCGGAGGTTGTAAACCTGACTTCTGCTTCCCAGGGACAAGCTGGAGCGACCTTGCTGACTATGAGGCCCTTCATAAACTCAAGTATCATCGGAGAATTTGATCCCCGAGCGGCATTACGGGAGCGTGTTCACTGGTGGGAGCGCTTCGTGAACATGGCATCTCAGGGAGCGTGGACGAACAAGACCCGCATACAGGAACTCAAGCTGAAGCTCCCAGTGTCTGCCAGAGATTGGTTCAACCAGCTTCCGAAGAGCGTTTCCCGTGACTGGAAGGAATTGTCAGCAGAGTTTCGCAGGCGCTATTGCAAGGCCCGGTCATCATACTCCGAGAGATATTTCACGATGGGAATGAAGAGTTCCGAGACTCCGTTGGACTTCTTCTATCGCCTGAACTCGGCCGCCGGAAAAGCTGAGGTGGACTTCAGAAAATCCTCCAGACGCCTGGAGAAACACGTTCTGAGGTACATCACCAAGCTGAAGGACGAGCGTCTGAAGATCGCGTTACAAGGCCGGAAGTTCAAGAGCATCTCGGAATTGGAATACGCTCTGCAACAGGACGAAGATGTCTGGCGAACGGCTGATCAGGAAACTACGACCACCAGACATCGGGATTTCCGAGCGGACAATCTCCCACGTGGACAGTTTAAGCCGAAGCGTATGGGGAAGACTTACGTTGCCCGAGAAGCAGACCCGGATGCCTCTGACGGTGTCGACGCGGATACCAGAACTCAAGAAAAGGATACCAGAGCCTCGTCGTCAGAATATGATCGCGAGACGTCTGGTGTACAATCTTCGTCTGGTGTACAATCTGCCTCTCAGGCGCCTGGTAGTGCTGACTGGACTCAGCCTCTGACAAACGAAGTTTATCGGGTCATGGACAACATGGGATGGCGACCGCCGCCCCAGTCTCCCCGAGGATCGTCAGGTCAAGACTTCCAGCAGACACGGCGCGATAACCCTGACTACTGGAACAAGTTCTGCGAGAAGTGTCGTCGCTTAGGCCATTCAGAAGAAAACTGCTGGAGGGACATTGTCTGCGACAGATGTCAGGAGAAAGGTCACCCGAGCAGGATGTGCCGAGTACCGCCGTGTGAGGTTTGCGGAAAGGTGCACTCTGGGAGACCATGCGAAGACATCAAGACTCTGGAATCCCTCAAGAAACTAGCCCGTCAAGGTACACTGAAGGACCTGCCGGATCACCTACTGGAGAGACTCCTGGGTGACGAGGCTGACTCTGGGAAACAGTTAAACTAGCAAGCCCGTCGGATGGGGATCCGAAACGCGCCGGGCAAGGCATACCCCCAGAGTTATGTGTTCTAGTGTACGTAGGACCGGAGCTGAAAACAACCCAACCTAAAAATCAACATTGCATGACCGCTTTAGCTCAAGAATCAGCCATGTCTTCAGAAATTCCGCGTCTGAGAGACAGTTCATCGGACTTTCCGAGAGACTGTTCACCGGACTTTCCGAGAGACAACGAACCGCCTCCGGACGACACAATCCAGTTTCGTCTGAAAGACGGAGAATGTTATGGCTGGTGGGAGGATCACTACCCTGATCCTGCAAAGCGTGATGTGGTTATGGTGCATGGCGCTGTCAATGATCATCGGACCAAGATTCTCCTGGACACCGGTGCGACTATCAACATCCTGAGTTACGACTTTGCGCGTAAGCTCGGACTCAGGCTTAAGTCACACAAACAAACAAGGGTGTCTGGGATGGGAGGTGTTCCGACGTACATTGGTGCCAGTGCTGAGATCAAACTGACTCTCGGACCGAGAGTGGTTTACATTGTTGATGTCTGGGTTGCGAATATCGGCGAAGGTATAAACGTGCTATTGGGAATGGGATTCATGTTCGCTGCTGGTCTGAGGATCAGCGTCCGTGAGGGACTGGTATCTATGCCAGACGAAGTTATGGTGATGATGTGCAGCTGGGAGCCCGGTGATCATATCGGCAGGAACAGGTCCATCAGACCAAGTGAAGCTGTACTTCTGAGACCTGGTGAAGAATTTGTTGTTCGCATTGATTATGGTCCGACGAACCCGCAACGAGAAGTCGTGTGGGCAGGACGTGGAGACCGTTGGGTGACTCAGCTGATTTATGCAGCCCGGTCATGGCCTGTGGCGGTGCGCGTGGTGAACATTTCGGACAAGAATACGTGGGTGAACGAATTCTCTGACGTTGCAAGGATTGTGGAGTATGGATTTTTCCCACGACATGGTCGCTTTGTACGGCCAGGCTCTGCAGCCTACCGCGACTGGGAAGTTTTGATTCTGGAGAACACTCCGTCACCAGAGACAAAGAGACGCCTGAAGGCCGAAGCTGACTTGGAGGATTTGATACCTCAACCTCCGTGTGTGGATCACCCGGTATACCCGTGGCCCACTAAGATCTTACAGCGCCCAAGGCTGGATAATGCTCGAGTACAGTTTGTGAGGCCTACTTCGGTCCCACGAACAAAACGAGTTCGTTTCGCTTTGGATGTGGCTACACAGACAGATGACTGGGTGAGTGCCGGAGAAGAGGAGACCCGGGATACCGCTGTGGACACCGGAGATCCGGGATTGTCATCAGAGAAAATGACTCCGAAAGACTCTGGAACCACGTCTGAAATTCCGAGTAACATGGTCGAGGATGAAGTCACCCTGAGTGTTTCTGGTGAACTGTTCATGGGAAATGAGGAGCCGACAGACTGTTCATGGGACATCCCAATCCAGTGTATGCCAGGCACCCCTGTGGAAAAGCTCCGAGCTGAGTACGAGCGGTGCATGCGAGTCACGAATGAGGAATTGGATCTGGAACCCGGTGTCTACATACGGGAAGGAACAGACCTACTATCTCAATTACGTGACCAACTGGTTATGCTACCTGAATTGAAAGATTTGACCCCCGAATGTGACATCGACAAGGCTGACGTCGGAGTACCCGGGAGAACAACGCCGGGGATGGAGAAGAAACTCAGGGACATTCTGAAGTATCATCGGAAAATCTTTCTGGGAGACGGCAACGCCGCACCTGCCCCGGCAAGGGGCGTGGTCTGTGACTTGGACGTGGGAGACGCTAAACCTGTTGCCCAACGTCCGAGGTCCGTTGCCCCTCACCTGATGATCAAGGTGTACGAACTTCTGAAGAAACTCCTGGAGACCGGACTCATCGAGTACTCAACTTCGCCTTGGGCATCACCAATTGTGATTGTCCTCAAGAAGAATGGTGTGGACATACGCATGTGTATCGATTATCGAGTGGTGAATGGTTTTATCCAGTTGTCGCGTTATCCGTTGCCCCTGATAGACGATCTGCTGATTGGTTTTGAGGCAGCACTGTGGTTTATGAGTCTGGATATGGCGAGTGGTTTTTGGGCTATTCGAATGACGGAGCGTGCAAGGCTGATCTCAGCGTTCATCGACACTTCCAGTGGGTAAGAATGCCCTTTGGTCTGAAGAACGCGCCCCTGGTATACCAGGCGATGTTGGATAACTGCCTGTGGGGGTTTGTGCGACTGTCACCTGAAGAAGAAGCCGACGTTGATCCCGATGTGCTGGAATTCCTGAAGTTAAACTCTGACGTACATGGTCTGATGTCCGGTGAACAACTTCAGAACTCTGATGAACACATGCCAGAGTTTCCGGTGCTCACCGACCAAATGACTGTCTTTCAGAGGAACATCCCAGTCCCGTCCTTCATGGGACCGGTACTCGGTCGAAGTTCCTACATTGACGACATTGCTCATGGGGCGCCCACCTGGGATCAACTTTGTGAAGACCTGAATGCCTTGCTCTTCAGACTCAGATACTGGAACATTTCTGTGAGCTTGCCCAAGAGCGAGTTCGGGAAGCTGACGATTCCTTATCTGTCACATGAGATCAGTGCTGAAGGACTGAGAGCCACGCCGAAGATCGTCAGGGGAGTGGAGGAATTGCCGTTCCCGTCGACACTCAAGGGAGTACAGAGTTTCATGGGAAGTCTGAATTATTACAACAAGTTCATCGAAGACTTACCGGTGATCGCTGCTGTGCTCTACGAGTTGTCTGATGAACAGATTCGTGCTGGTCGAGATTTGGCTCGAGCGAAGGAAGCCTTTGAAATCCTGAAGCGCAAGATTGTCTCGACACCGCTCCTCAGACACCCAGATCGCACCAGACCCTTTGTTATTATACCTCATGCGAACCCGTGGGCTGCTTCAGCCGTCTTGGGACAGGAGTACGATGGAGTGATACACCCCGTACGGTTCACTGGACGTGTGTTGAATGAGGCAGAACTCCGGTATCACATCGCAGAGAAAGAGGTCATAGCGATCCTCAGGGTTCTGGAGAACTTTCGGGCTCTGGTAAACACGAGTCCCGTGATCACGGTGTACACCAGACATTCGGTGCTGAAATGGCTCCTGTCATCCAGTTCGGCTGATGGTCGGAACGTGAAGTGGGGATTGAAGTTGTCAAACTGGAACTTGGAGATTCGCAGGATCCAGCGAGATGAAGATGGTCTCCCGGCTATTCTTGGAGCGGGCATTACACCCCGTGAACACCTCGATGAGGTTTCTGAAAACCTCATCCCCGTCAAGGGGCGAGTCAAACCTCCAGCACCCATTAGCTTGGAGATGCTAGAGGCTGATTACCGAGGTTGTGTTCTGAGTTTTGATGGTGCCGCCAAGACATCCACTCGCCTGGGAAGCTGCGGATGTGTGCTCTGGGAGCTCCCGGGGTGGAATATCCTGGAAGCCCAAGGGTTCGCTCTGAAAGATGTCACTGTGAATGACTCAGAGTACTGTGGTCTGATCAATGGATTGAAGTTAGCTTTGGAACGTGGCATCCGAGACTTAGTGGTCGTCGGAGACTCCTGTATCGCTATCCAGCAAGCTCAGGGACTGATAAATTGTAATCAGCCGAACCTGCAGCGGAGATTGGCCGAGTTTGAGTCTCTGAAGATCAAGTTCCAGTCTCTGAAGCTAGTGCACGTGAAGCGTGAGTTCAATCAAGCAGCGGACTATTTGACGTCCAAGACTCTTGTTCTTGGCAAGTCCTGGCAGGTCCAAGACCCTGACGAACTGACTCATCTGAAACTGGTGTCCAAGATTCCAGAGAAGTTGATGAAGCCTCCCGAAGGGAGGTCTTCTGAAGCCTCGGATGACGTTCACCAGACCTCTAGTGAACATGATTGTACACCGGAGATGGATGACCCAGGGCCAGAGTCTGCACCCCTGCCTCATGCTGCCAAGGTGCTTGTTGCCATCACTCGTGCGCGCAATCAAGAAGAGGCAAACCTACCAGATGACGTAGAGGCTCGTGAACCTATGGGCCCACTGGAGTTTCAGGAAGAACGCTGGCGGAGGATCAAAGCTCACCAGACTCAAGATGTTCATCTGGCAGAACTCATCAAGTTCCTTAAGGGTGACGTGGGAGATCTACCACGACCCCGAGTAAGGAAGCTTGCCAGGATCGCCGATGACTTTATCTTGGATTCCAGAGACGTTTTGTACCGCCTCAGCCGTGCTACCAGGGAACGTCCGAGAGACATGGTTGATGAGCTCCGACTTGTGGTCCCCAGAGACTTGCATGCTGATATGTTGCATTATGCTCATGGGGATTACCAGGGTGCTCACCAGGGAATCAAACGTACGTTCGAGAAGCTGAGCTCCGAGTTCTACTGGATTGGTATGTACGCTGATGTGGAGAGGTTCGTCAAGGGGTGTATGGACTGCGCAAGTGGCAAGGGGCGTCCCCCGAATCCTGGACCGTCGCCCGGTAATATCGAGCCCAGTCGACCTTTTGAAGTGGTGTCCATGGATTTCGTGACGCACATGCCAAAGTCCGCCAGAGGCAACACGTTCCTGTTATTGTTCCAAGACATGTTCTCAGGTTATGTGATGTGCAAGCCTATGAGTATTACTACGGCTCAAGATGTCGCTGAGGCCTACGAGGAACGTGTCTTCCGGAACTTCGGGGCTAGTTCCCTAATACGCCATGATCAAGACCCTCGGTTCATGAGTGAAGTGTTCAGGTGTTTCCGGGACCTCCTGGGAAGCAGACAGCGAGCGACTCTGGCGTACCGTCCCCAGGCGAACGGCCAACAAGAACGGTCTGTTCAGACGGTCGTGCGCGCCATCAAGGCTTACATCGCCGAAGCTGATCAGAGTGACTGGGACGACCACGCCGAGCGTCTGATGTTCGCACTGAACACTTCCTTTGATGCGACCCGTCTGGAAACACCTTTCTTTCTGGTGCACGGATGGGATGCTCATGGGACTGTGTCCGCGATGCTTGGTCCAAAGCCTTCTGGTGTACAAGAGCGCACTGCTTATGAGTGGCGTCGGAAGATGCAACGAGATTACAGCTACGCTCAAGCCTGTGCTGAAGAACTTCAGAAGAAGGCCAAGCGGGAGCGTTCTGAAGAACAGACTCGAAAGTGGAAGGAGTTGTCGGAACGTCTGAAGTCCGGATTTGCCGTCGGTGATGCCGTGTGGCTATACATCCCCAAGGTACAAACGGGGTTGAGTCGGAAGCTCGCACACATGTGGCATGGTCCCTTCCGGATTGAAGAAATGTTGGATGATTTTCGTGTGAAACTGAAGGTTGAGGATACCGGGTATCGGGTGAACCCTTGGGTTCACATAAGTCGCCTGAAGCCGAGAGCCTTGTTTCCCAGAAGACCGACTGTGGAACTCGACATCTCTGAGGATGATGACTTTGATGCAGCACTATTACCAGAAGACAGTTGGGAGCCCGACACCGAGAATGATGAATACGAAGTGGAAAAGATACTAGACACTCGGTGGAGTAAGCGTACTAGGACCTCCAAGAGACTTCGCGAATACCTGGTCAAGTGGAAGGGGTACGACGAGACAGAGTGGCTACCCTTGTCAAAGCTGAACTGTGGCGCTTTGTTGTATGAATTCAATCAGAGCGCACGAGCGCGAGCTCGTTTCCAAGCAATGCAAGCGGGAGACGATCACCCCAGAGTTTAAACTCTAAAACCTATTCTGAAAACTCTGGTGAACATCACTGTTCACCAGACGATGTATTTAAGAGATGAGGTGTCTGAGAGACATGTTTTTCGGAAATGTGATTTCGGGGATACGTGACTCCCAGAGATGGTGATTGTTATGTGAATTTGTATGGAGATGATTTTGTGGTTGTGTGTGTATGATGGAATTTTACGAAGTGGATTATGATGGTGTGAGAAGAAGATTACTGAACGACATATGAGGATGTTAAAGGATAAGGTCATCGGAGAACTATATTTGGAATTGTTACTACGCTACGATATGCAGACGACTAAGTTGTTCTGGAAGAAGAAGTGTAGTTCCCCGGAGATGTCGCGAAGAGTACACCAGACCTCTGGCGTACTTACTTCAGAGAGACAGGATTTTCGGCGCGTTCAGCGGGCGTCAGAGCTTGTTTCCGGAGATCGGATGGCACGAATTCCATCCAATCCTTGTCGGAAGACGCTGTGGCCCACTGCGTGCGCGCCGGTTCCGCTGAGTCGATAGCTTCGAGTTGCTTGCGCAAGCTCAGGCAATTGGGACCTCCGATGTCACGTGCACGTGGGTCCTGCCAGATCCATGGGCAATATTTGTCCGGGACCTTCCAGATACCAGGCTCGAACATGAGCGTCTCCGGGAAATCCTTGTGCTTCAGAATCTTGGATACTGTCCCTCGATATTGGCGCAGTAAGGATGCACGTCGGAGCCCACGTTCCTTGTGCTGTTCACCGGACAGCAGGTCCTCGTCGGGATCCATGATCACCCAGTGAGTGCGTTCCCACAGCGCTTGGGCGTGCTTACGCATGAGAGACGCGAGCTCTTCGATGTCCGCCTGAACCAAGGGACAGAGGTCTTCACGTCGGTGAAAGTACAGCTCGGTCCGACGGTTCTGGTACATGACGTCCCAGGGCGCTGGCACTTCGTCCAGCAGGGCTTGATACTTCTTGGAGTTCCAACGTTTCTTGAGGCGTGCCAGACTGTGTCTGTGGGGTTTGAAGTATGGGAACCCTGGGGTCTGCCCGATGGACGTCTTGGTGTCACTTGTCGGCTGAACCGGAATGCCGTAGTACAGCCACGAAGAACAATGTGTGTCCGGGGCCTCGATCGTCAGTAATTCCTTTGGCGTCAGCGACTTGTACGACTTGGACACCAGACTTGACTTCCGGAGTTTACCAGAAGGTCGCTTGCCCGAAGAACTCTTAGTTGACTTGGAGTCTTGAAACTTCTTGTCCTTGGAACTTGACTTGGGCGAACCACCGGACTTCTTGCTCTTGGGACTTGACGTGGAGGTGCCACCGGACTTTTGACTGCCTGACTTGGATCGGGATGCTTCGTGCACACTATCCCGCTTGGACTTCTTGGTAAGGATTATTGGACCCGAGTCATCCGAGTCGCTGGACTCGTAGTCCCGTGGACGCTTGTTGCCGGCGTGCGAATGATCATCAGACTCATCGTCGTCAGAGTCATCGCTGTCGCCGCTCGACTTTTCGTCGTCAGACTCGCTGTCGCTGGTTGCAGACTCTTGTTCACCAGACTCCTTGAAGTCCGGGTCCTTCTGAGGGTCATCCTCTGTGGACTCAGGCTCACTGATAGGATATGGGACGTGAGCATCCAGTGCCTCCCAGACCGGTGGCTCCACATCGTTCTTCCGAAGCCGGCGCAGTTCCTCCTCAGCCATCTTGTAATACGTCTCTGGGACATACGAGGTCCACGGGGTCTGATTCAGCTTGCGCCAGTACATCATGCTCACTAGCATTTTTACCAAGGGGCGCCCCGTGAACAGGCTGTGGGCGGGCTTGTCCGTGCGCAGCCACTTCATCGCTGTCTCGTAAGAAATGCCGGCGAGCAGAGCCAAGCGCAAGTCCGGACGAACTTCTTCCCAGACGACTCCAGCCGGTAATGTGGTGTGAACCGCGTCCTTGGACACCGGAGACTTGGCGTTCGCCGGACGCACTGAATCGATACCAGGCGTGTAATTCTTGGGGCGATCCTGAGGAACACGAACCCGATGTTTCCCAGACGGCCGGTTGGGCTTGAGTGGTGGAGATCCGGAAGATTTGGGCGACCTGGTGGGCGACCCAGACTTGTTCACCGGGCGAGTGCCTGATTTCTCGGGGCCACCCGCATGTTCACCGGAGACCTTCACACCACTGCCAGCACCCGTCAGATCCAGCACTTTGGTCGATTTCTTGGTCGCTACTGCTTGATCGGACCGATGTTTAGCCAGACGCTTGGAGAAGTCAGGGATTTCCGTCTTGCGCTGATCCATTGCAGTCACGTTGATGATGGTGTCCCAGTCTCCTGGCGGCGCCTTGCCCTCTTGGAAGTTCACCAGAAGCTCCCGAAGACGCACCCAACTGCCGTTCAACTCCCCGTGTTCAAACAGGTATTCCAGAAAACCCCAGGAGTCTGTGGCTGTGGTCGTGGGGCGAGCCTTCAGCAACCGGACCTCCGCTTGAGAGTCCTCCAGGCGTTCCTCCAAGGCCGACTTCTCAGCTTCCAGGGCATCGATCTGGTCCTGATAGTGCGACGCGAGGTTCTTGGACTCCGCGTCCACACGATCTTCGGTCTCGCCAGCAGTACGCCGGGCGTCCAGTACTTCATGGCGCCAATACTGGCAGTTGAAGACCCACTGACGCTTGAGGTCTTCGGACTCGTTCTGGATAGCGGCCGTGTCCACCAGAGATGCACCGCCCTGAGACTCTACTTGGAGTCGAAGCCGACGGTGAGCGCCAGCCATCTGCTTCAGGTAACCCGATGTCTTGTACACCCGCTCGGCGAGGCGCTGATGAGGGAGGTGCAGGAGGATTGCCGCCAATTCCCGGAGGACGTCAACGGATCCCATGTGCGCCTCAAGACCCATGCGGTTACGGCTGTCCACGTGGGGAACAAGCATCTGACTTTCAGTGAAGTCGGGGATGACACGCTCGAGCTCCGAGATGTCTGCCGGTGTGAAGCCTTTAAGGCCAACTAATACACCAGGCCCACCATAGATATTCGCGATGTGGTTGCCCACACGGAAGTCCTCGGCGAGCGCCGGAACACCAACCAAGAATGGTTGCCCCTCAGGTTGTGGCTCAGGATCCACCCAGTAGGAAGGGACGTCGGACTTCTCTTCGTCCAACGGTTGTTGCCCAGGTCCAAACAGATCGTCCACCTCGGCGGTGGAGAGAATGTGGGGGCCTCTGTGAAGCGAAGACAAGACGCCAAGAGTCGAACCCGCAGTAGCGGAAGCCGCCGACGTACCAGGTCCGCTCACGTGATCATCGCTGTCAGCAGCATCAACGCCCTGCTTCGGAGCGGCGGACGCGCTTGACTGTGAGGCTGGGGCGCTTGAGCTGCCACCAGGTGATGCGGAAGTACTGTCACCACCACCTCGCGATGCTACAGATGCCGAAGCGGGCCCAGTGCCCGAGGCGTCGCCAATAGTAGAAGCCGATGGGGAACTCATGGCTGCAGGATCTTCTTCCGAAGTGTGCGTCAGAAAGGAAATCGGGATGTGCCCGTTTGTGGGATACGACAGTTGGCTATTTCTGAGTCTGATGGAATCAGATTGAGCGACAGGACACCAGAGACTTTGAAACCCCGGAAGTTTTGAGAGCGTCACAGCTACACTATGTTCACAGGACCTCTGACGTACTGTCCTGGCCATGATGCTCAGTTTGGAGAAAGTTCCGCACTGACGAATTATGACCAGGAGGGGCGGTTGACACGTTGCTAATTACGATTTTTCGAGTGGATATGGACGTTTCGCTGTGATGTGATTGGACATATAATGGATTGTGGGAGAAAGGGAGATGTGGGACGAGGTTATGTCCCGTGCGACAATGATGAATCTGTGGAAGAAAACTGCTATATATATTAACCTTCACCTGTACTGCAAAGGGGCCCAAGAGATCAGAAGTGTTCCTCGGAAAAGTGCACGAACTCCGAGAGACAACAACACTCAGTCTGATCACCGGACTTTCCCCGACGATGAGTGCCTAAAGGTTGGCAGAAAGTCTCTCAGAAGAATGTATCTCTGAGAGACCTCATCCCGTTGCCGTCCTGTGTGACGATGATGGTTCAAGGAATACAGTTATACCCACAAGATACCAAGTATCGCGCACCGGACGTAGCGCACCCCGCGCATATCCCAACTGGACTTCGTGCGTTGCAGCATACGTGCTCCGCACCCGATAAACACTCATGGATTTCTGGTATCACGCATGGAAACTCTGATATCACACCATGAAGTCTGACGTACATGAAGTCTGACGTACATGAGTCTGACGTACATGAGTCCGATGTACATGAGTCTGATGAACATGATTCTGGTAAACAAGTCTGATGTGTCCGGCTTATACAAGCAATATTCCAGACATTTACCAGTTTCCAATGAACAGACTCCGACGTACAAGACTCCGATGAACAGACCCAAGTGTCACGACTCTGGTATTTATGACTCTGATGTACATGATTCCGGAGTACATGGTTCCGATGAACATGTCTCCGACGCACATGATTCCAGACCCTGATGAACAGGATACCAGACTCTGACACTCTGAAGTCCACCCCATACTGAAACCAAGTGTACCCAACACGACCTCACGCAATCAAGTGAAACGCAACCCGCTCATCCCTGTAATGACATCATTAAGTGTCGACTCGACAAGATCTGCAGCATCGACTACCATAGTGAGCCCAAGTGAAGATTCCTGAGTTATACTGAGACCAAGTGTATATGAGAATATGGAAGATAGAAGACAGAGAGATACGAGATAGATAACCAGAGTTCAATTTGATCGGTACCCCCGAGTTAAATTTGCGTTACAACCCCAAGGTCGATTCGTCGGTTCTTCGGAGGTGTAAGGCCACGACAAAGCTTTGAGTCGTGTGATCTCTCACCTATCAAGCCCCTTTAGGTGGAGATCAGCGTAACGTAGAGACCTGAGAGGACCCACCTATTCCATTTCCTAGTTGGGTCGTTTGTCTTGTCTCTAACGGTAGCCCATTTCATATTGTACGTTTGGACAGGTTTTGGGAGCTAGACAGTCGCTCTCAAGACGCTCGGTAGACTGTTATATAACTGATAGTGTATTGGTTTATTTTTCCCTCTATATATTAGAGGGTGGTGCGCGAAAGTTACGGGAATACCAGACAGACCAGGTGTCTGGTGAACATTTCCCTAGTTGACCTGGAGAACTAGCCCACTGCTCAAGGGCCAGGAAAGAATAAGAGCAGCTACATATTTGTATATCGGAACTCTATATTGCGGTTATCTCGGAAGTCTAATTACTGGACTTCCCATTGTATTAATTTCTCTTTTGACTCCAGAAATCTCCGGCGTACACAAGTGTTCACCGGAAAACGTTCGACTCTCAAGCGCTCCTGTGAGGACCAGAAGGACATCCGACGGTCTACGCAAGGAACCCTCACTCTCATCAACACTCTCACGACCCCGGCGAGGGTCTCATTACCAAGACAACGAACCTACGAGGACAGCACAAGGTAACACACGCCCACCTTGCTGTGCGACTCTGGTATCACTACCGGTTGTCACACTTCCAGGTTCACTGTACGCCCCTGCACCGCGGTAAAAGTTGCACCGACTTCGCGACATGTCGATCGACGGATTGGAGGCAAACCCGAAAGACCTGAAGTCTCTGACGGATCTGCCATTCCCTGGGTCGCTCCGATCCATGCAATCGTTCCTGGGAAGTTTGAATTACTATAGTCGGTTCATCGAGGATTATGCGATCTATGCATCAGTCCTATATGAACTACGTGAAGTGGAGTTCGCAGAACTGAAGAAGCGACCAGATCTTCGAAAGATCATGGATAGTACGGACCCGATCAATCGAGATCCCGTTGCGCTTAAGTCGAATCAGGATGGATCACCCGACACCTTGACTCAAAAGGGGAATAGTACGCCGGATCCTAACTTGGGGGCGACGCCCCCCCCTGTTCAAGCAAGGTCGAAGCCAATCTGGCCAAAAGAGCTGGCGACGAAAGGTGGGGTAGGGCACACAGGGCGTTTACAGCCCTGAAAACCAAGATCGCGTCGACCCCGATCCTTCGCCACTTCGACATGACGAAGTTACCCGTGGTGATCGTGTATGCCAGTGACTGGGCGATTTCCGCCGCACTGATGCAGGAACACGACCAGATCTACCACCCGGTCGCGTTTGCCAGCCGAACCTTGAAGACGAACGAGTTAAACTATAATGTTGCCGAAAAGGAGGTGTTGGCTCTACTTCGGATCTTGGATCTACACTACACCCTGTTGGTGGGACGTCGGATCAAGGTCCTAACCAGACACTCCACGCTTGCCTGGCTGTTCAAGTCTGCCGGCCTCCAAGGGCGTCTGGGACAATGGTCTGCTCTCCTGTCCCCATGGACACTCGAGATCACGAAGTGTACGAAGGGAGAGGATGAGATACTGGGGGCGATCGCAGCTAATATAACGCCTAGATCGGAGATCGACGAAGCCCTGATCGCGATTGCGCCACAGAAGGAACCAAGACGTAAGATCCAGATGCCGATTCCCACCGTAGATCCAGGTGAGGAGCTATGGGTAGTAAGTTTCGACGGTTCAGCACGCGTGGAACGAGGAGGAGGCGCTTTCAGCGCGATCGTGTGGAGTTTGCCGGAGTGGAAAGTGATCAAAGCTAGATCAGACTATGCGGAGAGTCTTACTGTCAATGAAGCGGAATACCGTGGGCTCTTGCTAGGTCTTGGCATGATCGCACAGTTAGAACGCCGCCGTTTGGTCATTTGTGGCGATTCGAACCTAGTGATTCGACAAGTCCGGGGCGAGATCGACTGCAAGGCGCCAGGATTGACGTTACTGAAACAGAAGGTGCTAGATCACTTGCGGAATTGGGGAGATCATGAGCTAGTCCATGTGAAGAGAGACTGGAATGGGAGCGCAGACAGCTTGGCGAGTGCCGCGCTGCAGCGAGGAAGCGGGATCGAGGTCCACGATGAAGCACATCGGTGCGATCTGGTCACCCTAAATCGGCTTGATGAGGTGTTGATCCCTCGAGTTGAAGATCGAGCGGTGCAAGTGTCGGCCGTAGCCACGGGTGCGGCCCGAGCGCGACCCGATGCCGCCGTCCTGCGAGAGGAACTGATCCGGGAGATGCGAGTGGATCGGATCAGGCGAGCCCAGGACGAGGAGGTCTGGATCGCCGGACTAAAGAAGTACCTGGCTGGGCAGATCGCGGATCTTACTCGAGCCGAATCTGGATCCTACGCCAAGATCGCCTCCGAGTACGAGGTAGATGAACAAGATCTGCTGTTTTACTGCCCACCAGGGCCGAGATCAAGTGGTGATCGCGACCGCCTGATGAGACTCGTAGTTCCAGAAACGCTACAGCAGGATGTCCTCCACCACTGCCATACGACTCTGGAAGGGGGACATCAAGGGATCGGACGCACTTATCAGCGGATCCGAGATCATTTCCACTGGAGGGATTATATCGGAGTGTGCAGCGATACGTAGGCGAGTGTGTAGACTGTGAGACCGGAAAGGGGAGACCCACGATCCGGGGCGAGTCACCTGGGAATCTGCAAGCGACATACCCATTCCAGATCATAGCGATGGATCACATACCCTCTCTGCCCAGATCCAACAAAGGCAATACTGAACTGCTGATCTGGGTAGATCTGTTCACGGGATATGTGATCGCAAAGGCTAGTTCCTCCCGATCGGCCCAGACCGTCGCGGAATCTTATGAAGAATGCGTGTTCCGCAGATTTGGCGCTAGCGAGATGATCAGGCACGATCGAGAACCGGGCTTCATGTCCGACTTCTTCAGATCGTTCAATAGGATCCTGGGGCAGCGACAACGGACGACGATGGCCTACCGACCACAGGCCAATGGGACTGCGGAACGGATGGTGCAAACGGCCACTAGGGCAATCAAGATGTATGTTCAAGATCTCGATCAAAAGGACTGGGATGAATACGCGGAGAGATTGACTTTCGCCATTAACACGGCTCACGATCGGGTCCGGGGAGATACCCTCACTATTTGGTACACGGATGGGGATCCAAGATCGACGTTGGAAGCAACGATCCCGATCGGGTCGACCAGACGCCACGATCGCGATCCAAGACGGTGGAGATATCGCGTTCAGAGATACTACCAGCAGTCGAGAGAACAGGTCAACGCTAAGCTGCGAGAGGCGATCGCGGACCGAGCTGATCGGCACAATGAGGATGTCGATCCGCATCAGATCCAAGCTGGATCACGAGTTTGGCTATACCTAGATCGTGTGAAGGAAGGGTATGCCCGTAAACTCGCCCACCTTTGGCACGGCCCGTTCCGTGTTGCAGAGAAGCTCAATGAATTCACGATCAAGCTGGAGATCGCGGGCTCTGATTACCATATCTTTCCGGTGGTTCATGTTTCTAAGCTAAAGCTGTTACGGAATTTCCCAGATCGACCGCGGATCGAGTTGACGGTAGATGAAGCAGATCGGCTCGATTTCGATGAGATCCTCCTTCCGGAGGACAGTTGGGTTCCAGATCTGGATGCCGACGAGTACGAGGTCGAACGTATCTCGGACATGCTAAGCGGGAAACGAACTCGCTACGGCCGGATCTATCGTGAATTCCTGGTGCACTGGGTCGGTTATGATGAGCCAACGTGGGTCGACGAAGCTGATCTTAACTGTGGGGCCATATTGAGCGCGTTCCTACGTGACCACGCTAATCGGAACCGGTTCGGCGTGATGCAGTCGCATGAAAAAGTGTAAGGGAAGCCAGGCGAGGTGACAGGGTTACCTCGCCGGGATCGAAGAAGCTGATGTGGAGGAGAATCCAGATCAGAGCGAGAGTTTTATATTTGTGTATATGCATGTGCGTAGGGAATTTGATGTTGGAAGATGGTGATCCGGGATGTCGAGATGGAGATGAAAGGGGATCACATTCCTAAAATGATAGAGTACGATGGAATGACTGTGGGAATGGAGATTACGGATTACGAGTGGAGATTATGAGAATTACGAATGGAGATGGAAGAATGTAGAACGGCCCTGGAAGGGGTTCCGAATCCGAACTCGGGGAGAAGCCCCGAGCCTTGCTGCAGGTGATCGAAGTTCGCACGACTTACGGAGAAGCGGCCCCAGCGGGAGGAGGATTGAACTTGCCGATAAGACGGGGGATCCTGGTAGCAGGATGGTTGACCGGGTCTTGCCGATACTGGTTACGCCACGGATCCGCCTCGTCACACTCCTCCAGAGCCTCGATCAGGTTCGCCGGCTCTGGGACGTTCGCGTTGGGATCCGCCAGGTTGGCACGCCGAGAGACCACGCCGGGATACCAACGAACCACATCCACCGACGGAATGGGGAGGTGAAGGAAGAACGGATCCAGCAGGATGTCGAGATCGAACCACTGGTCGCGCATTATGGCGGGGAAGGAGGCGAGGAACTGGCGCCAAGCAGACCCAGCCCGACTCCGCCGGGCCTTGCGAGCAACGTAATACCGCTGCAGTTCAAGATCCGCATCCTGCATGGCAGAGGTGATCTCGAAGTTGTGGGTGACCTCCCAAAATGCTTGACGGTGCCGTTCCTCCAGAACGCGATAGGTGGCGGCCACGGCCGCGAGGGGTGTTCCCTCCCTCTCATGCAGATCGAGGTCGAACGTAAGGGGACCCGGGTTCGCGAAGTCGTTCCACGGCTCCAGAGCCAGCAGATCAAGCACGTTCACGCCCGTGATCAACTCGTGGAGGTATTCGGTGCCGGGGGTCGGTGCAGGCCCGGCCTGTATCTGGGAAGGGAACAGCCAACCCGAAGGGATCAACAACCGTTTGCCCAGAGAACTGGCAATCAGACCCACGATCGAATACTGCCCGATCACCTGCGGATCCCACGGCACGATGTCAGCGGCCGCGAAGGTACGCTGCCGATCGTACCCTGGAATGAAAGAGGCGACCGAGAACAGAGGTGGTCGAAGCCCGGGGGGCGGGGAACCGCCGGGAGGAGGTGGCGGCGGTGACGGGGAACCCGGAGGTGATCCTGGAGACGGCGGGCCTGATCCATCTGGAGATGGGCTTGAGCCGTCCGGAGACCCCGATCCACGAGTGCCAGAAGGTCCGGCTCTCGGAACCTGACCGGACTCGCGCCGGTGCGTCGAGATAGACCGTTGGCGGCCCATGTGTAGAGTCTCGTCCTCCTCGGAGTCCTCCGCCTCGTTGGAACGTTCCGATTCGGCCTCAGAACTAGTTCCATTGCTGGGTTCTGGACTCTCGTCCTCTTCGGACGGCGATGAGAATGGGTGCTGGGGATCGTAGTCGGAGTCTTCCTCGTCCTCATCCGGCGAATCACCCTCGGCGGGGAGCGATCCGGACTGATCCGTAGGTGCTGGGGTCGGATCAGGGGCTGGAGTGTCGGTTTCCTCCCCTCCGGCTTGCCCAGAAGCTTGATCCGCCAACAGATCCAGCGGACTCGCCGTTGATCCTGCCGGGGTCGGGACCACCGTGGGTGTGACAGGCTGGGTTGACCCGGGAGCTTCGGTAGCTGCAGGTTTCAGATCACGGGGAGCTGGGGAGCTGAGGAGCTCCGAGCCGGACGCTTGCGTGAGGAAGGAGGAACGGCCGGGGAAGCGGAGGCGCTTCGAGATCTTTTGGTGGCACGAGCCGCCCGTCGATCCGCGATCCACGAGGACAACCGAGCAGAGGAATCCTCGGCGTGGTGCAGCTGTTGTTCGGCTTCGGCATAATCAGCGTCCAGCTCTTGGTGAGCCTGTCGAAGCTCCGCGTTCTGTCGCTGGAGTTGGTCGAGTTCCTGTGTCGCCGCATCCCGGGCGGAACGGGCCACGTCAAGGTCTGCGAGGACAGACAAACGATCTTGGGTGGCATCGTCCAGGTCGACCTGGATTCGATCACGGTCTACCGTTACTCGATTGAGATCTTGCATTGCCTGATCCCAGTCGAGGCGGGCCTGATCCAGGTCTGCGACGGCCTGATCCCGCTCGGCAATGGCGGTACGATGCTGGACGGAGAGCTGGTCCCGGTCGTGCTGGATTATTTCCAGATTTCCCAAGGCGTCTGCTAGATCTTGCTCCAGGCTGGATACGGCGGCGGTATCGGCGGTTGCACCCAAAGGCGGGGCGCGAGAATCCGGTGCGGATACGTCCTCCAAGGCGAGGTGTGCCCGAGCCAGTTCAGCCTGGTGATCCTCTGCCTCGCGTTCCAGGTACGCGACTTCGGCTCGAGCGGCGAGCAACTCCGCTTGGGTCCGCGTCAACTCCAACCTCAACCGAGCTTCCTCTGCCGTCGGGCGAGTCTGATCAGCGGGCATGGCCATAGCCGCTTGTGGACCCTGGGAGGAATCGTTCCTCTGCCAGCGATCAAGGCTACGCTGAGTGAGGGTCAGGTCATGACGCACGGCGGCGAGCTCCCGTTCGCGATCCTGAAGCTCATCCCGGAGTTTAATCTCCGTCTCCCCGGCTATGCGAAGTTCGGCCAGCCGGAAGTCGAGATCCTCGAGCGCAGAGTCTAGCCGCGCCTGGATCCGGGCCAGTCGCTGCTCAGACTCCCGTCGTTCGGCGTCGTGCTGGGCCCGCTGATCCTGCAAGGCGGCGATCGTGTCCCCACCGATAGCATCTCCGGTTCCCGATCGCAGATGAGCGATTTCGGCGTTCAGCCGCAAAATCTCCTCCGCTTGGTCGTCCCGGAAGCGCTCCATATCCTCCATGTCGGATCGCAACCGGCGAACGGTGTCGTCCAGGTGGTCCCGATCGCGACTCAAGGTTTCGCGCATCCGTTGGCTATGGGCCAGCCTCGCTTGCAAGGTGACCAGCTCAGGGTTTACCCCGGGGGTTGAGAAGCGGGAGGCCGTGGATCGGGCGGATCGGATCGAGTGCTCGCTCGAGGGCGTTCTCGGCGTCAAGGGGGGCGAGGAAGGCGGGTCGGACATTTCGAGAGAGTGGTGGCGCTTGAACGACTTGTGTTCCAGGTGGTGAATGTGGAAATAAACCCGAAGTGAGCTGCGGCAGCTCAACTTACGTGCTGGGGGCGGATGTGGTGAAGCGGACGAGAATTTTTCCCGGAGAGGCAATATCAGCCACGAACCCGAATAGAGTCGGAACGAGCGACAGGGGGGACCTGTGATCGCCAGATCTGGGTCGAATCAGACGAAGGTACGATGGGTCCCGCCGGGAACAGGCAACGGAGACACCGGCGAAGAAGCAAGTGGAGCGGTGTTCGTGGGTGATCCGAATCCTGCCGTGGTGTTCGTGGGTGATCCGAATCCTGCCGTGGTGTTCGTGGGTGATCCGAATCCTGCCGGAGGAAGAATGGGGAAATCAAGGATGTTCTCGCGCGATCAACGATGACGGGGCCCCAAGCGAGCACGATCAGCTTACCCTGGCGCCCCGAAGCCTCTAACAGCACGATCCAACTTCCCCGGGCGGCGACAAAGCGAGATCACGCACGATCGCGCAATGATCCTCTCCCGTATAAGTACGAGATCAGTTCCGGATCAAGGTCAACCCCAGGCGCGACGCAGACTCTTCTGGTGGCCTGATCCGGATTCTTTGAAGGATCACCAAGCGGGATCAGGCAGCGATCAAGTCCCGATTAAGTGCGAGATCAAGCTTCGGTTAAGTGCGAGATCAAGCTTCGGTTAAGTGCGAGATCAAGCTCCGGTTAAGTGCGAGATCAAGCTTCGGTTAGGTGCGAGATCAAGCTTCGGTTAAGTGCGAGATCAAGCTTCGGTTAAGTGCGAGATCAAGCTTCGGCTAAGTACGGAATCGGCTCAAGATCAGGGTTAGGGGAACCAAGCTAGGGATCAGCTCTGTAGCCAGTGTCATGTGATCGTAGGATAGTAAATCAGGATGGGATTAGTAGGCATAGGAATAACCATAAACAGAATCGAATTTGCCCTGAACCACTCAAGTGTCTTCGCTACGCCTGGAACCGGGAACTACATTGGCCCTACAAGCGTCAGAAAGGTAAGGATACGTGACCTAGTATAGTGGTTAAGTCTGGATAATATATTGGCCAGCTTTGCCCTATCTAGTGAACTATCCTTTAAGTGCATACATCGGATCGGAAGGAATTGGTTGTTTAGCCTAAGGATCCAGTCGAATCTCGCCCTCTCAAGACCCCCGCTATCGGAAGCGGCAAGCAACGTAAAGGAAGGGACCGAATCCCTAATACTGGACTATTGGAAGACCTGGATCAAGAATCAGGCACCCGGATCAAGGCTCGAGAACTCGCCTACGACCGGGATCAAGCCCGAGGTGGAGTGAAGTACTTCCACGCTACCTCAAACCCCTGCGTCACGCAAGACTTTCTTCCGACCTACAAGACATCTTCAGAAGTCACCTGGAAGAGCGTAACCCGCCTACCGACGGGTACACAAGGTGAAACTACACACAGCTAGATCACGGATCATCGGGGGACCCCCTCCGTTAGTCGGTGTCTGGGCGCAAGTGGTGATCGAGACCTGCCTCAACGAGATTTTGGCAGATCCGCTCCACCACACTTAACTCCACCATCTTCTTCAACGCCGGACCATTGAGGTGTGCAAACCTCATGTGCCATCGCAGCACCTTGTCCTCTGTCGTGGAGGGCATCATCATACACATTCGAGCTTCGCTCGGATCCAAAGCAATGGCCTTCAACCAGAAATGCGCACCACGCCGATCCAGAATCAATCGAGCTTCTCCTCGAGTCATGTACATGCATCGCTTGTCTGGATCCTCCTCGTCGTTGTAAGAAGCACCCATCCATCCTTTTCAAGACGATACTGACACAGAATATTTGTAGTTCCTTTTGGCGTGAACCGTGTCTCCTTCAAGTGAATCAAAGCACCAGCACTCAAAGGATCATTTGCATCCTTCGCACGAAGCACAACACGTCCAAAAGGTTTACCAGAGCTAATGCCACCTTCCCAGTCTTGAAAGTAAACATTGTCCGTCGTCAGCGACTCAAACGCTCGCTCATCAGTACAAACATGTGTCGCAGCACCCGAATCCATCATCCAGTCACCATTGTAGTCGAGATGTTTTCCGGTCGCAATACGCATCGCCGAAACCGTCCTCACCATACCGATACGCTCTACTTCGCACTCGCCTTCCACTCGGCGAATCATCTTCATGCTAGATTTAGATTCCGCAGCGCCTGCAGCGCCTTTGGCAGCCTCCTCTTCACGCTTCTTCTTCTGCTTTGCCAGATATCCGTAGCACTCATCCCGGCGATTGCCCTTCTTATCGCAGAACCAGCACTTCAACTTGCTTTTGTCGAACTTGCCTTTCTTCTTTCTGCTAGGATTGCCATCCTTGCCAGTCGCCATGCGCTTGTGCCCGGATTCCATCGCCGACATTACTTTCGTCGAACCAGCAGCTTCCTTAGCTTTCGTGGCAGTTGAGCTCGCCTCATGAGCTTTGTCTGTCTCCGCCTCACCACGTAAGGTGTTGAGCACAACATCCAACGTCACTTCAGGTTGGTCAGGCAGTCGTTGGTTGAAGAGCCGAACGACATTGCGGTGAGTTTCTTCAACTCCTTGCAGGATAATATTCACCATCTCACTGTCAGCAATAACCTCGTTCATGTTCTCCAGTTGCCGACGTAGGTCCTCCACATCGTCCAACCACTCATCCATGTTGCCGCCTACTGTGAACACACTCGTGTACAACTTTCTCCGTAGTCGAATTACGCTAGAAAAGGCCCTTTTGGTCTTGTCAGCCTCAAATGCCTTCCACATGTCGAATCCCGATGTGTACTTGCATCCTTTACGCGAGTCTCTTTGCAACAACCCACGCAACAGTGTGTCAACCACAAACGTATTCTTGTCCTCGTAGATCTGCTGCTCCGCAGCATTCGTACTCGGTCTCAACGTGCCGTCGATAATGCTCCAGCATCCACGTTGACCCAAGAAAGTACGCAGCTGTGCGCGATACAGATCGTATCCGCCATCCTCCGTGTACTGCGGCGGCTTGTTCGTTCCCCGAAGTGCAACTCGGGCATCAGCACTCCTTGGTGCAGCACCACCACCGGCTTGCATGGCACTCGCATTCACTCCAGGTGCACCACTATTAGACGCACCACTTGGTTGGTTTCCACCCGATCCAGCATTGGGCGGAACTGGCTGGTTGCCCTGTTGCCCGCCACCAGTCATGATTACTTAACCGTCGCTTGTTATCTGCTACTTCACTTGAGTCAGCACTTGAAAACGCCTTTGGGCTCGTAACTTTCGAGAAGGCAGTTTAGCGGCGCACGGTGACGAGTTCTTCTTCTTGAATATGTGTTGGGAAAGGGCTGGTAGGCAGTTTAGCAGTAGTGTCAGGTGTTTGGCAAAATGCAAAGTGAGGAATATATTTTCTTTTGTCAGTGGTGTTGTGTTCACTAAGGGGAACGCACCGAGCGGAAAACCCCTTTTGGCCCCGATGGTCACTGCAGGCTGCCTATAGCAGCGGAGAGTCAACAACAGTCAGAGCAGTCGTTTTACACCTCTCCATGACCACGGCCTCAATCACAACCTTCACTCAATCACCTCAATCATATTCACTCCATCACCTCAATCATACTAACCGTTGCACCCATTGCACCCAGTGTGCTGCAACCGGAGTGACTACCAATCCATCGTTGCGTGTCCACAACAGGATCTCACAAACATGCGACTATATTGGACGTGCGGTGTCTGTTTGATGCCATTACGAAGGAGTTCACACCAACTGCAAAATACCTCAGCCCACAAGCCATCGTCGTTAAAGCACCACGCTTTGAAAGCGGTGTAGTTAAAGTTCTCGCAAAGCTTTAGCGAGCGTCAAGGGGTTTGGGTTAAGGTTAGGTGGTTTTCTACCAATCAGAGCTCGATGATATGATTGAAAACAAAATTGCAATAAACAAATTATTGATTGACCCGAGTCTTGGGGCTCAATAAAATAACAATCTTATTTTTCACAACCCTGAAAATGAGTTGATTAACTAGTTAGCGGATTTCTCATCTGTGGGATTCTATCTCAAGATTCCAAAACTACACTAAACCTGCGGAATCCAGATGTCGTTTGTCCTTTCAGGAATTATATCCGTCGTTGATTCAAACCCCAGTTTTCGGGTCAGCTTCTCCAGAGTAGATCGATCACAATCTAGTTCCATCGCGTGATGGTAGATAAATTGGCAGTGCTTCTTGAAGGAATTTTGCAGGTTGGCGATCTTTGGCGTTTGAGCTAATGTTTGACGGAAGTAAATATCGTTCCGAAGTCTCCAAACCGCATGAAAAACAATAGCTGTTTGAACTTTCCACAGTATAAGAAGTACTTTTTGGTTGCTCCTCCAGGTGCTTTGAATATCACGAGGCTGCGGAAAAAGCAACAATCGCCAAGTCAATGACGATCGAAAGAAACATTTCCATGGAGTCCATATCAGGAGCCACGTTGAAGCCAATGTTGGACACGCAAAAAAAACAATGCTCAACTGTTTCAATCGAGTGGCAACTTGGACGCACACATTCTTGAATTGTCGGATTGAGTGATTTCAGGAAATATAATCGTGAGCCCACAATTAAGTCTCCGAAATACAATCGTAACATCACATCATGCACCACAGGAAGTAAGAAACCTCGGAGCGATAGTAAGCTGGACAACGTTTGATGTATTCGTTGCCGAGGACATCCCAAATCCTCTAGCGGATGATGCATCAATTCAGGTACTTTTTGAAGAAGTTTACTCCAATCATGAGTCCGCAATCCAGGGAAAAACCGAACTGTGTGCTCTGTAGGATCTGAGGCAGCGACAGCCATCCCGAAAACGGGCGGCGCAAGTGAATATTCGATAGCTTGAATTCCACCATCTCGAGAGTTTGGAAGTACACGACGAAGTACTTGAGTCAATTGTCGATAGAGCAGGAAAATATCATGTGGAACTATTCTGGATCTAACTGTTACCCTCAGAGCTGTCCAAACCTTGCTGAAAAAGGCCGTAGACGTTGGCCAATTGCGGTTTTCGTCCAGAAAATTTGCAAAGCAAAAAATTCGTTTTCCGCCAGTGTTCGGCACAGGTTTCGAAGTTTTATCGGGCCTGATCCCAAAGGTTTCAAGATTCTTTCAGTCCCATGCTCTTTCAAAACGTGAAACTCTGGCATTGTGCTCCACCAAATTGGGCTAAACAGTGCGAATTGTAGCTCTCGTATTCTATTGAACAGCAACGTTCGATCTGGCCACTGAATTCGTTTCCATTCCCGCAGGGTATGTCTCCACCATAACGGCAGCATCGGTGCTTTCCATCCCGCTGGCTTCGGAGGATCTTGAAGCAGAAAATCACTTGAACGAAGGCGTGAAAAGCAACCATATCGTAGTTTGAGCATAGCTAGCATTGGGCGATACCACACATTCTCATCATCTTCAGGCTGAGCGCTTATTGTTAACACGAAGTTTTGTAAAGCTTGGAAATGTTGACGCTGGATAATCATTTTCACGTCTGGCACTCCTATCCCATCGGCTTCCTTTGGTCGTACTTAGAATAATAATAATTAGAGTGGAGTATTGTAAAGCAGATGCCAACATCTATTGAGCAGAAAAAATGAATGAACTCAACATGCCTGACTACGGTGCCCTCCACCACCGTTGAAAAATATCGTTTTATTTTTTAATGTTGACACCTGTAGTACTCAGGCGAGCTCTGTATCTACCCAGATACTGGCGGATCAGGTTGTTGAATAATGTCCTTACTCATTTCAGAGAGCGCAGAGCCACATATACTTAATATCCCAGGAAGCACGACTGGCCCTTGTACAATGTACAGTAAATCTACAGTGCGATGCACATTCGACCACCGAAATAAAAGATATCCTCAAATTGAAGTCGTTATTTACCAATCCACCTCGATTCGCCATGTAGTTTTGCAATTGTCGAAAACAACAGCAGCAACAACAACAAATAACAATAACCTGTGATTCAGCAAAGTCGGAATGGCCTGCCATTGAGGCAACACGTTCCAGCAGACGACAAAAATTGTCTACAAACTACAGTGTTGCTCACCAAGTTGTGCACATGTGCACGCACTGTAGGAGCTTTGGTGGCAACCGAAAAGCTACAGCCGCTGCACCACGCGTTAGCCAACGGGTCCCTTCAAGCAGAATCGAGTGGTGGTGAATCACCACTGGTGATTCGTGTAACAGCTGAGACGTGCACGGCGTGCAAGTTGCACGTGTATCCGTAGAGTGGCATGTATCCTGTCAGTCGCCGCAGAGCTTCCAGCATATCCTCAAATGAAGCAGCCACCCAGGTGCAGATTCTGCAGACAGTGAACTGTGAACACCTGTCACCAAGCCACCGATGCTAGAAACTGCTCTGGGACAGTCGTGTGCCTCCAACCAGCAATGCCATCCTGGTCACTTGCATCCTCGTTAGCGAAACGAATGCAATGGGACTCGTCTCAAACACAGTTACTACAGTACTGTACTCTCGAGTGAACTGTGTTTATCTTTTATTAAGGACCGGCTTCACTACTTCACGGAAGCCTCCAGTTGTCGATGCACTCTGCTCTTCGGCATTCAACAGAATTGAGTAGATCCTCTTGACGAACGCGAAAGATACTCGTGGCAGTGTCTAGGGTGGACACTTCGATACACAGACAGGTCGAGTGGGTCCTCCGACAGACCCTTCTCTTGCTAAATGTCGTTCCTCTGCTACAGGACCAGGCGTGTGTCCTTCTCTCGCCCTCGCGAGGATACAGGCGTTACAGCTTTTGGTGCTTTGCTGACTGGGTAACAACTCTCTGTAGTCGCCGAAAACCGAGCGGGTACAATGGTGCATACTTTGCCGTCCAAAGGGGCAAAGGCCCCGCAATACCACTGCTCTGAGCAGTGCTTCACTACTAGTGACACTAGGGTAGTCAAGATTCTTGACTCAAGAGTTTGCTTTCTCGACTGGTCCTAGCTCCTAGCTCTCGGACAGACATTGTGCAATTTGCCCCGTCACCAAGACCCAGTACTCCATTCCCACACCACACCACACCACCTTCACCATGAACTTCCGTGCTCTGTTCGCTGCCACCGTCGCCGCCCTCGTCGGCTCCACCTCCGCCACCACGTGCACGACCACCCAGCAGACTGCTGCGTACGTCGCCCTGGTGAGCATCCTCTCGGACACGTCGTTCAACCAGTGCGCCACGGACTCTGGCTACTCGATGCTGACGGCCACGGCGCTGCCCACGACGGCGCAGTACAAGCTCATGTGCGCGTCGACGGCGTGCAACACGATGATCACCAAGATCGTGTCGCTGAACCCCCGAACGGGCTTAAACACGAGTAAAATCGGAGTCAATTCAAGTAATCCTTCAAAAGGATGAACCTCGAGTAATCGAGATCGCTAAAAGCGCATTTACGAGTAAAACTAAAAAAGATACATTTAAAGTACATCATCAACACAGAAGTGTATTGCAGTCACAGAGTTAACCTGGTAGCTTTAACTGTGCACCAACTCTTCAGCTTCTCATCCTTGATAAACCGCTTGTGGCAGCCCAATCGAGAACTAGTAAGCCACTGCTCCTGCAACGTCTGCCCCGTGAGTATAGGCTCGATTAAGACACTCGGCTAGCTCCTGGTACTCCATCTTCACTTGAGCACCGTGCGAAATCGTGGTCATCCAGAAGTAACAGCCGTCTTTCTCCCCCCAGGAGACGACTTTGGCGAGAAGAAACTGCTCGTCTTCAGCACCATCATCTGCAGCGAGCGTAAACTCTCGAGTATTGTCGCCTCCTTCTGCTAACGGACCCGTGGGTTCACGGTTATACTTTCTGACAATTCAGCAGTGTGTTCGACCAACATGCCAAGCATTAGAGACGACTGTAGTGGGAAGCTGGCGCTTCCTGTCAACCTTGGTCTATTGCTTGCTCGCTCTAAGGTAGAGTGTAATCTGACTAATCTCATCGTTATGCTTGCTACAGCTTCGATCTACTCGTTCTCTGACTTCTATGGCAGCTCGGCTTCACAGTCTGTGCGGCAGCTCGGCCTCGCCATCTGTGCAGCCCAGTGCAGTGGGCATGGCTTGGATTCAACCAGCCACTACAACGACGGAACATTGCTTTTACTTGTGCCCTGCTTTACAACCGCTCTGGCTCCAGATATGATCATTCAGGTCACGATTCTTTAGAGCTGAATTGACTTGGAAAGTATTGCTCTTCCCGAAAGCCGCAGGACGTACCCAAAAATTGGAGGAAGTATCAACAAGAGATATTACTCCTATCGAGAGTTCAGATTGCCGTAGCCTTTCATGCAACATGGAGACTTCGGAATGACATTCACTTTCGAAAAACGGAGGCGCAACTACCAACATAGCAAACGTACTGTCGTCGTTTAAGAGGCTCTACCAGTATATCTACCAGTATGCCAACGAGCTCAACTGTGATGGTACAACCATTACACTATTGATCCGACAACTTTGCTTTGACCCGCCAAAAGATGCTCACCTGGAACAAACTCCTCATCTATGGATTGCTCAAGCGTCAATCTAGACAAGCTGAAGATTAAGACAGAATATCTGAAGTCCAACGAGTTGTCCACTCACCAGTTAATCAATTTAGTTCACTTCACTTCTGCTAACGGACCAGGTCGCTTGCGCTGACCACCGCTCAATTTTATGACAGGCAAGGACTTGAGAATTCTTTCAACGCTGATGTCACGCTGTAGAGCCATAGCCGCCACCACATGGGTGCATTTAGCCGAGTGCACGGCGGAGGATGGAGCGCACCAAGAAGCTCCTTCGTAACTAAAGCAAGGACGAAGACACTTGTTCTCCACGTTGCAGGTTTGGGATTGAGGTGGGAAAACCTCGAACGGTGACAAACCCCCTCTCAGTTATACTATCCTGTGTCCTATACAAACTGCAGTATGTGCTGCACACTCTCAGTCTGGGACTGAGGCTGTTGCACTTCAACAGACCGTTGCTAATCTACAACTGCAGTATATGACGGAGCACGACAGACCACTAGAATCGAACAGCATTGCCAACTTGTATGAACAAACTTCGCACAGTCGCAAATATATTTCTTATGGATTGCAATTGTCAGATACAATAGCCAGAACTGATTAACATGTTGCTCGTTCCGCTTCGGACAATCTGTGTGGGACGCAGTGATATATTCTAGCGCGTATTTGTGCATACATTGAGCCATCCAGCAGGTCTATTGCGACTTTCGCGTAATCCAGCGACGAGAACGTCTCGCACGCCTCAAAACGCATTCGCTTGGAAACCATCCTCTTCAGAAGAAGCCGCGAAGTCACTGGCTCCGCTCCCAACGGTGTATTGGCTCATCAAAACGCAAATGGATGCATATATGAACGCCTTCCAGCCAACCACTTTAACCTTACTTCTTTCCCTGAAACAACACCAAATAACACCCAAATAACATTTTTATTAGCCAATCATATGCGACCACAACAAAAATCAGTATTGACCAATAATCAACGAGGAACAGTGACCAGACGCTCCGGTCATGTAAGTCGTAGAATTTGGTCGGACAATGGAGAGCAGTGACGCCACACCGCCGAAGGGAGAGTGCCCCACATGCTCCAAGCTCGTGTCGAAGTCGAACATGGCCAAGCACCGCAAGGTGTGTGGCAAGAAGAAGCCGGCAAAGTCGCGAAAGGCGATAAACCGGGACTCATACGCCCGCAATAAGGTGAAGGTCCTCCAAAAGCGGCAGGAAAAGCGCATATTCGACCAATTCGGACGCCTTGAAGGTATATATTGTAAATATTTATAAATATATTATATTTTTTAACCCATGTAACGTTTAGTGGCTCGGAAGCAGCTCTCTGAACTCGAAGCTCAGCAAGTTGAGGTGGAAGAACTGGAGTGTACGGCTTGGACAGCTCTATCGAAGCGAAATTTGCTCTATGGTGTCAGCTTGGACCCAGAGCTTTTCGCCCACTTTCTTGAAGAGCTGAAGGCACGTTGCAAGGCAAAGTACAACCACGGTCCTATCATGACCACACCGAAAGAGCTTTACCGGGCAGCAATCTTCGTTCTCCATCCGGACAAGCTGCGCGGACAGAAGAACAGGTTTGGAGCCCGCATTGAGGAAGTGATGGCGCACTGGGACAAGACTGCCAGGGCCTTCAACGCTTTTGGAGATGGACTGAAGGCCGATATCGACATGAAGCGCCAAGCGGAACTGGACGCTATAACGGATGTGGAGTATTCCAATGAGCGCCGGCGAGTAGCTTTGGCACGTAAAGCAAAGTACCAGACTGAATACGACTTTGAGACGCTGACAGCAAACTTTCGAGACTATCGCAAGATGGTGGAGCGCTACATGAGAGCAAGGGACCGACACCTGGCTGAATTCCAAGCTCGGAAGGACAAGGCCGAAGCCGAGCGGGGTGAGCAAGTGACCAAGTTGAAAAAGACCATCTCGAAACTGGAGAGCATTGGGCCATGTGCTATCTTTCGGCAGTACAAGGAATCGTACCTGAAGGCAAAGCAGGCGGCTCGAAGTAGTTGAGGCTGTAGTGAGACGGGGAGGCCATAAGACTGATGTCTACGACGTTTTTCATTGCTACTATGGTATTCATTTAACTATCGCGTTCATACCAAAAAGTACGAGTTCATACCAAAAAGTACGAGTTCATACCAAAATATACGAGACATTCATACCAAAAAGTACGCTAAGATCAGACTGGAATGTACGAGTTCATACCAAGAAGTACGCTAAGATCAGACTGGAATGTACGAGTTCATACCAAGAAGTACGAGGTCATACCAGGAAGTACGAGGTCATACCTGGAAGTACGAGGTCATACCTAAAGGTATGTCGAGTATTCGGGTAGTTCTTTTGCTGGGCAGGCGACATTCGTGCGATGTTTGCGGTCGTTTCTAATAAACGAGGCGAGCATCGACACAGTGAATGTGTGCTCTTTGCTTGTTTCGCCAGCCTCACCATAGTGATTGGCATAGTAACTGCGATAGACTGGAAATACCGCTTTCTGCCAGCGCGTCTTGTCGGACTCCCCCATCATGTTTGCAAACATGGCGACATCTTCACCAATCAACTTTGCGACGCTAAACCAGCTGCGCGTAACTTTGGCATTAGATCGATCAGCTTGTGTCCACTCGGACAGGGGCTTGAACAAGTGCACCGAATCGTCGGGAAGCCACCACATCAGGCAAAGATGAGCCCAGTCTCTAACAGCGGGAAACACGGGACTAGTATCTTGTGCGGCCAGAGCTGGCGCAGCAAGACATCTCTCCACTTCAGCGTTAACACTTCGTTGATTCGGCCCATACCGTAAAAGGCAAACGAAGACACAGCCTTAAACCACACGCGGCATTCCTTCGTGAAGCCTCGGACACCGCACGGTGAATCCAGAAAGGTGTGCAAAACTCCAATCATTTGGAGGGAGACTGGAACAGCTCTGGCCGGTACGTATTCCGTCGCTTTCTCTTCTTGAGACCACGCATAAACTGGCGGATGAACGGATCGCGGGCTGGATTTCCGTATCCACGTTTTCTTCCACTTTCATCCTCCACCACGCTCCACTTGTTCACATCCGTCCCATCGCTGTTTTCGTGTGCGTTGTAGTAGCTAGCGACAGCAGACCGTGCCTTCTCCGCTGTCTGTAGCGACACAGTAGTGGATGCGGAAATACTCTGAAGGTATGCGACCAACACTGCTGGAAGTTCATGATGGCGCTCCGTATGAGGATCTGGATAGCCATTGGCAAGACAGAATTCTGCAAACCTTTTAAAGCTTGATTCGTAAACTGACTGCGTCGCCTTCTTGATCACTCCGTTTGCTGTTGCTTGGCCTTCCTTCACCAGATCGTGAACACCTGCCATCTCGCCGATCTGAAAGTGAACCACGTGGCAAGAATCTGCGGCCGTATCATACATTCTGGTATGAACGCGTACGTTTTGGTATGAACGCGTACTTTATGGTATGAACTCGAACTTGGAGGTATGACGCGTACTTTCTAGTATGACTACACTTTCTAATTCGCCAAAGTCACAATAACAAATATTTTTCCATTTTTGTTTTGAAAAAGTGTCTGCACTTTTTCTGAAGCGTGACGGTCGATCATTGGTCAAATAACACTAAATAACCCTCGGGTGTTGTTTGGGCACGAAGAAGTTGCTTCCCACGACCGCCCCATACAAATCCCTAGTACAGAGATTCGACTTCCTTTGAGTGAATCAACACCTCAGGCCGCACGTAAATGATTATATAGGGTTAGGTGAATTTGCATACAAATAGCGAGATGTTTGCTTAGAGGGGCTACTATTGAGGTGTTGTTTCAGTCAGAGTAAGCTCTACTTCCATTGTCTCCTTTCAACCAACTACTCGAAATTAATCTTTTTCAGTTAAATTTTACTTCAAAAACCACCAAAATATAATTTACTCGAAGTTTCCCTGAAATTTACTCGAAGATAAGCCGCACCCCTGAACCCCCCTGACTGTGAGCTGACGGTGCCCACGAGCGGCCTGGTGCTCAACGTGTACTCGTACGCGAACGGCTTCTCAACCACGTGCGCGTCGCTGTAAGCAGCTTCGTTCGTGTGGACAGATTCACTTGTCTCCAGACCTAAGGACGCAGCTTCAAAAAGTGGGTAGCTACCGCTGCAGTTGCAGCTACTGTAGCTTTTTGATTGATTCTGTCCCGGTATTAGTATAACAACTCGTTTTGAATGAAAGTTCTTGTTCTTCGGTAAGTGTTGTGCTTCATTGTGCAGTTGCGCATATTTTTGAGAGGTGGCGGCGACGTTGCAGAGCCAACCGATTCGAATGTGAAAGGACCACAAGCCTGATCAATCGGCGGAGGAGTCATCGCGATGCTGTAGTCGGACAGCGAGAGAGCTCATTCACCGGCGTAACGCTGCTGGACTACCGTGTGATTCCTGTTCTCCCGTCCTATCCTGCCGCAGCGGCGTCTGCTCCAACACAAGGAAGTAAGAGGAGTGTGCCGGATATGCTCGGCATGCCACCATTATGATTGTACCGGTAACTACGGATCCTACACAACTAGAGTTTACCTGGAGTTATCCACCCTGCCCCCTGCCCCAAAGTCTCTCACTCTTCCAATTACCTTGTCCACCACAAGTCTCTACTCCCAGCTCTTCACTACCGTTATGAAGCTCACCGCCGTCCTCGCCACTGCCGCTGCTGCTCTCGTCGGATCCACTTCGGCCACCACCTGCACCTCCACGCAGTCTACGGCCGCCTACGTGACCCTGGTGACCCTCTTGAGCCAGTCGTACTTCACGCAGTGCGCCAGCGACTCCGGATATTCCATGCTCACGGCCACGGCCCTCCCCACTACGGCCCAGTACGAGCTCATGTGCGCGTCGACGGCGTGTCAGGAGATGATCGCGGAGATCATCACGCTGAACCCTCCTGACTGCGACCTGACGGTGCCCACGAGTGGGCTGGTGATTGACGTCTACACGTACGCGAACAACTTCTCATCGACGTGCGCTTCGCTGTCGTCTTCGTCGGCTTAACTCTTTAAGCAACCGGACGCCAACTTTGTCTCGGTAGTCGTAAGTTGAAGCACTATGGAGTATGGATTTGCTACATGAAGTTGCTTCACTAATATTACTCTCAATGAAAATGCTTTTTATGTTTTAGCAGTGCTTTGAATTGTAAGAACAGAACTATAATAATAAGAGTGGAGTATTATTGTAAAGCAGCTTCGTGGTCTACTACAACTATCGATAACTGGTGACGATGTAGGTTGTGGTGAATACATTTTTTTTCAACTTAGCAAGCGATAACAGCGACCCATCCATTACAGGTGGTGGAGAACCTGGAAACGCTTTAGCAGGCACCACCGGGCACAACAGGCTCAGTCGTAGGGGCTTGAGTCGGTGCCGTCGTTGGGGCCTCAGTGGGAGCGTCCGTCGGGGCCTTCGTCGGAGCGTCAGTGGGGGTCACCGTCGGTGTGTCAGTAGGGACTTGCGTAGGTGCATCGGTAGGAGCCTGCGTCGGTGCGTCCGTAGGGGCGGTGGTGGGGGCATCAGTAGGAGGAGCCGTCGTAGCATCAAAAGCCTCGCACTGTGTCTCGAACGTCGAAGCGAGATCGTAGACGTTCATGACGGCGCCGCTAGTGGGGATGGTCAGGTCACAGTCGGGAGGGTTCGTAGCTAGCACCGCCACGATGAGGTCGTGGCACGCCTGCACGCCGCACATGGCCTTGCGCTCGTCAGTCGTGGGCAGGGCCGTAGCGTACAGCATGTTGTAGCCCGATTCCGAGGCGCAGTTGCTGAGCGATGATCCCGTGAGCAAACCGATCATGCCGAGGTACGCAGACTGCTGCTGGGCACTGGTGCAGGCAACAGCGTCGGTGGAGCCAACCAGGGCGGCGACAGCGGCAGCGAAGGCGAAGTACGTGTTCATGGTCTCAGTCTCGGGAGGGGATTAAGTTGCAGAGAGCAAATCGGAGAATGCAAAAGTGGGTGGAAGGCTTGTTGAGTTTGTTGCCTTTGCTGTCCCTTTCGAACAGCGGTACAATACATGAGCACCACTTGGACAAAAGCCAGGAGTTCTCTTCAGAGCGGTGATATCGACAATTTGTCACAAAGTAGAGAGCGCTGCGCCTAGATGCACGTGGTACCGTATCCCAAGGTGTTCACAATGCCATAGAGGCTCAGCAGTACGGTAAGTGGTTCTCCAAGCTGTTGCCGCTGAAAGCGTTATTTGCGATGATCTGCATCCAGGTGCTTCTGCTCTGTCTGAAATGGATGCAGAAGTTCATGGTAGATTCAATTTGCACAAGGCAACCAGCGGCTTTTAGCTAGTTTAGAGGCTCAAGGCATCACACTGTGATTCACAGATATAATCCAACACCTCGCTGTCGCTGTTGCTTGGGCATCACTAGCCACTCTACTGCTCGCAGTGAATCCTGCTCGTTGCCAGGAGTCTGCGCTAGCGTACTGTAACAAACCAGGTGAAGCTTTAGAGCTGATGAAGGCTTCATCGGGGCACCGAGTCGCCTGGCATTACTGGTGCAGCAGCCCTCGCTTTGCGAGGATACCCGGTCCAACTTTTCAACTGAAACTGCGCGTCGACACTGCATAGCTGGGAGTGGGACGGGTATCCTTTCTGATCTGGTTGCTGTCTCGTCTCTGTTTTTACGATCCAAGGTGACCAACTCGTTGAATTTCTTGTGGAGCGCGCTACATGTATTTCAATCAATTGCCATGAGAAGTAGTCGAGGCTCACTTGCCAGCTTTGTTATTAGCAGCGCGAAGACGTCCCTGATGATCAACTACACTACTGCCTCGGTATCTCAGGATTCACTGCTCTCGCCCCATCTCACCCGTGCGTCATTTGCAGCGGCGGTAGCTTCGTCCTGTTCATCTTGGCTCTTTCAAAGGGCGCTCAACCTAGGCGAACACCACGACTCGCGAGCAGCAAAGAGCTGCTGGGCACCACCTCTATTCGGGCAGAAGGTGGGCTAACTGAAGCGCATTCTGTCCTGGATCGATGTCCTCTTTGTGCGATGCCTTCACTCATTCTGCAATTTCCTCAGTCTTCAACAGCCAGCTACAGATCTTTTACCAACTATGAACGCTAAGATCATCCTCTCCATTGCCGCCACTGCATTCGTAGGCTCCATCGCCGCTGACACTTGTTCATCGACGCAGCAAACGTCCGCCTATACGACGCTGGCCAGTTTGCTGACCCTCGACTCGTTCCAGGGCTGTGTCGATGACTCCGGCTACAGCCTCCTGTACTCCACGTCGCTGCCCACGGTACGTCGAGATGTGTGCTTCGACCAACTGCCAGTCGCTCATTTCGTCGATTATCTCGCTGAGCCCTCCAGACTGCACCCTGACGGTGCCCACGAGCGGCCTGGAGGTGAACGTGTACGAGTTGGCCAACGGTTTCTCTGCTGAATGCGCTTCAGTGTCGTCGACCACCTCGACTACGACGTCAACCGCTGCCAGTACTAGCACGGACACGACCACGACGGCTCCGACCGCCACGACGGCTGCTACTACGACCACGACAACGGCCACGTCGACTGCTTCCAGCTCGGCGACGGAGGCCCTACTGCCACTGAGGCCACGACGACCAACTCGACGACGACAACCACGACGACGACGGCCACCGCGTGTTAAATGGCTATCACGATCCATTCTTCTAGAAAGCGTTTAGTCTTTAGCCGAGTGCACGGCGGAGGATGGAGCGCACCAAGAAGCTCCTTCGTAACTAAAGCAAGGACGAAGACACTTGTTCTCCACGTTGCAGGTTTGGGATTGAGGTGGGAAAACCTCGAACGGTGACAAACCCCCTCTCAGTTATACTATCCTGTGTCCTATACAAACTGCAGTATGTGCTGCACACTCTCAGTCTGGGACTGAGGCTGTTGCACTTCAACAGACCGTTGCTAATCTACAACTGCAGTATATGACGGAGCACGACAGACCACTAGAATCGAACACTCCCACTTCGGGATCCGTCGGCTGACTCCTGCTGACTCGACCTTAAGCGTCCTTGGTACTGCACTCAATTTTCGGCATTGGCACGCAATTTCGCGAACTGCGTCGATCCAAGAGGCTTAGTAAAAATATCCGCCAGCATATCCTTAGTCGGACAGTAAACAATATCGAAATCTCCACGTTCGTAAAGATCCTTAATCCGGTGAAACTTAAGATCCACACCTTTGACCTTATAGTTCCCCTTCGTAGACTTAATCACCTTTATTGCGGACTGGTTGTCTTGGTACAGCACAGTCTGGTGACGACGTCGAAGCTTCAACTCTTCACACAAGTTATGTGTCCAGACGATCATCACCGAGCACTCAGCAGCGGCAACAAATTCCGAACTACATGTGTCGTCATAGGTGATCGACTGTTTGTGGCTCTTGTAGGCGTACGTACATCCATTCATCTGTAGTACATATCCAGTAATTGACTGACGATCATCCTTCTCTCCACCAAGATCAGCATCAGCATAGGCAGTGAAATGCAGATCCGGGCTAGAAGGTTTCTCCCACAACAAACCATAGTCACGAGTACCTTGCAGATAACGCAGCACCCTCTTCGCCATCACGTAATGCTCACGGGTGTACTTGCTCATATATTTGCTCAGCATACGAACAGCATTTGCTATCTCGGGCCTTGTGCCTTGCACTAAATATTGCAAACATCCTACAAGCTCCCGATACGGAACGTTCGGATCATTCACTCCAGCTTGGCCTTCTTCCACCGGTTCAGGCTGGTTTCCAAGTGTCTGAGGAGTCGAAACAGGTCTGCAGTTCTCCATACCAAACCGCTTCAAAACTTCGTCAATGTATCCCCGTTGAGACATCCACAGCACTTGTCCTGGCACGTACTCGATTTCCATGTGCAACAGGTTCTTAACAGGTCCTAGATCCTTCAAGTTAAACTTAGCTCGAAGTTCACTTATCACTAGCTCAATATTTTCATCCGTTCCTGCGATAACCAAATCATCCACGTACACCGTGACGAATATAGGACTACCTCCCACTGAACGAGTGTAAACACCACCATCCATCTTACATCGCTTAAAGCCACACGCTCTTAGATGCTTGTCTAGTGTCTGGTACCAAATCATCGGTGCTTGCTTTAATCCATAGAGACTCCTTAGCAGCTTGCATACTCTGCCAGAACCATCATCAAAATACTCTGGAACCTCCATATAGATCTCAGCATCATCAATTGGTCCATTTAGAAATGCCGTGACAAAGTCCACGTGCTTGCAGGAAAGGTTCAAATGCAAAGCCAGCAGCAACACGAACTTCACTGCTTCCTGCGCCACTACCGGAGAGTATGTTTCCCAGTAATCTACTCCGTAGCGTTGCTGACACCCTTTGATGGTGATCCGTGCTCGATGTCTGACAACATTTCCATGAGCATCTCGCTTCCGAACGAAAACCCACTTGCTTGTCAACACCTTCTTGTTCTTCGGTCTATCCACTAGTTCCCATGTACAGTTGCGCATAAGGTCACTGTATTCCTTCTCCAACGCTTCCTTCCACTTATCAGCATCGGGTGAATTGAGTGTTTCTTCCACAGTCTGCGGTTCCATTACTGCGTTCACCGATTCAATGACGAGACTAGCTGGAAGTTCCACCTCAAAGTCCTTGTACCGTGGGTTCGGCCATCGAACACGTCTCGACCGTCTAAATGATTCGGTTGTGTCTTTCATTTCCTCTTCACCTGCATCGCTCCCACTGTCGCTCAGTCTCTCCTCGACTTCGCTCATCAAGATAGCGGGTTCAGATGCGGTCATATCATCCTCGAGAGTATCAAAATTGTCTGCACCATCATCAGCAACAATTGCATCGTCACTATGATCCTCGCCTTCTACTACTGCCACTTCCCCCACCGAAGGTGAGATTTCCTGTGACATCGGATGCCGCAAGCCATCATCTGAATTGCTGTTAGACAATTCCACTAGGCCTCGCTTGCCTCCACGAAAGTCAACTTCAGCCTCCGAACCCAGCAGAATGTTAGTTCCACATAGCTCAGGCTGAATTCCTGCCGCAACAGGAAAAGAATCCTCAGTCTCACTCAACGGTCCTCCACAAGATCCACTTGCACCAACCGGAGGAGATACTTCAGTGTCATAGCAGCTACGCGAGTCACCGTCGCAACGGCGGCGTTTTCGATTCTCATCAAGAGTTTCTGTCACAGACGCCAACACAGGCAATCTGACATACGGCACGATTCTGGGTAAAGTGTTGTGACCTCTACCATACCGATTGCTAAGTAATCGCTCCACATAAGCTCGATCCACCGTCCATCCTTCCTGAAACTCGACAGATCTCACTTCCTGCACATTCCCAGTAAGCAAGTTCAGCACTCGATAGCTTTCTGAATGTTTAGCATATCCCAGAAACAATCCAGGTTTGCCAGTGTCCTCCAACTTCGAAGTCCTAAGTACCTTCGGCGTGAACACGAATACCAAACATCCCCATGTCTTCAAATTCGATACGTCAGGCCGCTCTCCAAAGCGTCTAAAGTATGGCGTGTCACCCTTCAGAGCTGATGTTGCGCTCACATTTCCCACTTCAACTGCGAATTCAAAGGCCTCACCCCACAAGCTAATGGGCATGTCAGCCGTCTTCAATAGACAGCGCGCACGAGCCATTACAATCCCATTCATTTTCTCCACAAGGCCATTCTCTTCTGGACTGTATCCGTTAGTCCACGTGTACTCAATTCCACTAGCTCGGAGAAAAGAACGCATCTTTTTATTCAGCAGTTCCCGTCCTTGATCGGAGTTAAAAACTTCGACCTTGAAGCCTTGCGCTAGAAGCCATTTAATGTGATCCATCACTACATCCGTGGCTTCGTGCTTCTCCTTCAACTGAAAGCCCCACAAATAGCGACTAGCTTCATCCTGCACAAGTTGAAAATGCTTGTAACCATCGTATGTAGTAATATCCACATAGCAAATATCCGACATCAACTTTTGGTACGGCTTCGTTGCTCGGCGAGTGTTCGTCCTCTTGTAAGACATACGAGTCAACTTCGCCAACTTGCAACTCCAGCACGGCATGTCAACATCATCACGTAACTTCTCAGTCATTCCCGTCACTACTTGCTCCTTAGCCATGTGCTTTATGGTCGGGGTGTTCAAATGCGCAAACCGTAAATGCCAACGCACGAGAGAATCACCTTCATCTCGAGTTTTGTGTTGATGCACTGCTGGAATTCGATAAACTGGAACAACCTTCGCCTTCAAGCGATATCGGCCACGACACTTCGTCAACAAGATCTGCGAATGATCCTTAGTCAACCATGCGACTCGTTGCGAATCACGCCTGCCAAATTTCACAGTCCATCCATCCTTTTCCAGTAAATCCAAACTCAGCAAATTATCTGGTGCATTCGGTTTGAACAGAACATTTCTAAACTGCAGTGACAGCTCCTGATGTGGCTGCTTACTATTCACCACACGGAGATGAACGCTACCAGTTTGCTCATCGTCACTGACTTTACCATCATAAGCCTGAAAGACATGCTCCTCATCTTTCTTGAGACTGGACAAGAGATCTTGCTGGTTGCAGACGTGAACATCACTACACGAATCCAAAGCCCACTCAATCATATCACCAGCATTGTTCTTCACGGATTCAATTACCAGAGTATCACGTGAAAGACGACCGACAGCATCGACCTTCCTTCTTTTCGAGTCATCATTTTTGCCAGATTTGCACTCCCACCGCTTCCGTTCCGATGAAGCAAAGTGAACTCTCGGTCCAACACCGGCGGCTCGATCATCAGAAGAGTCATCATCATCTTCATCCTTGTCCTCCATTCGTTTCTTGTTCGGGCAATTGGGACGAATATGTCCAACTTCTCCACATTCGAAACAAGTACGAGTCTCTTTTCTTCCGCTTTTACTATTGCCATCTTTTTGGTCCTTTGATTTATTCTTACCACGGCCACCTCTCTTGCGCTTGCCTTGCTTCTGGCCCTTGCGACACGCAGCGACACCAGCAGCTTTCTTCTCTTCAGCACCCATCTTCTCATCAAGGGCTGACTCAGCACGCAAAGCATTCATCACTTGAGCTGCAGTAGGTACAGGCCTGTTGTCAGTAGATCCACGAACCACGTAGTGTTTAGAAAATTGCCGAACAACATCACGATGTGTGCGTGAAACGTGACCAAGCAGTGTTTCTGCAAAGTCTTCATCATCAATTTGCTTCCCATAGTGCAACATATTCCGACGCATCTTCTCCATTTCACGCAACCAAGTCTCCATAGGTTTATCCGGCGTGTAAGTGTTCGAGTAGAACTCAGCGCGTACAAAAATGTAATTCGCGTACTCACGCTTCGTTTGTCGATCCACAAACCGGTTCCACATCGCTTCGGCAGTCGTCTCCTGACAAATCATCTCTGCATCTTGAGCCGATACACCCGAAAGAATCGCTTCCCGAGCTGCATTGTCCTTGGCATCAAAATTCAGCCTTGGTATAGCTGCATCCCGGAAAGTTCCATCCACAACGTCCCAACACCCCATTCGCGTCAAGAAAGTACGTAAACGCACAGCGTACAAGTCAAAGCTACCCTTCATCTTCGGGGCTTTGTCCATCTTCATCGATGGAGGTGGATAATTCATAACGAGAACGCTCACTTGAGCTGATGGCAGTGCTCCAAACGCAAAACCACCACTTAGACCAGATCCAGCTCCAGAAGTAACACCGGAAAATACAACACCACTAACGCCACTAGCACCACTAAACGTCGCACTGCCAGGAGATCCACTCGTCACTCCACTCACTACAGACACGTTCGGCACTCCAGGCACTGGAGGAACTGTAGGCGGCGTAGTAGCAGTCACCATGATCGGCACGGACGGCACCGCACTTACAGTCACATACTGAGTTGCTCCGGCAGTCACCATCGACAGTGCAGTCGACGACACAGGCGTTGATCCAGACATTCTCGAAGGATTTCTTGAGAGGCTCCAGCGTCAAAGTTGGGCTCATAACCTAGCCGAGTGCACGGCGGAGGATGGAGCGCACCAAGAAGCTCCTTCGTAACTAAAGCAAGGACGAAGACACTTGTTCTCCACGTTGCAGGTTTGGGATTGAGGTGGGAAAACCTCGAACGGTGACAAACCCCCTCTCAGTTATACTATCCTGTGTCCTATACAAACTGCAGTATGTGCTGCACACTCTCAGTCTGGGACTGAGGCTGTTGCACTTCAACAGACCGTTGCTAATCTACAACTGCAGTATATGACGGAGCACGACAATCGAACAGTCTTGACTCAAGACTCTTGAGAAGAATACATGCCATACTTTTACTTTACATGTTCATTGCGCTAATGCTACTACATAATGCTACTTTGAAGGTATCAATTAACGTTAGAACAATAGTCCACTCTCATTGGTAGAAACACACAGCACGTTTGACAAGGTCAGTCAAAGATGGTATCTCCACAGAAACTACAGCTCTTCTGTGAGTTCTTAGAGAACCGCCTGCACACGTCAAGCTTCGCGCTGCTACGTCGTATGATGACGGACTTCTGCGCCGGTAATGATCATACCTTGCAGGACTTTATGCGACTGGGTGCGGCCGTCGTTAGTGTGATGCCTGTAGAGAGAACTGGTCCTCGACATCTGAACACGGCGGCAGGACTGTTAGCTGCGCAGCGGGTGGAAGATGAGGATGTAACTGATACACCAAATGAACAACAGGAGGACAACTCGTGCTTCTTCCTCTACTTGTACGCACGCGTGGCCACGAAGAACATTTTGTGGTTGCGCGAAATGTTCCGAGAGTTCTGCCAAGGAGATGATACTGTGGTGCGGGAGTTTGTGCGATGCGCTTATGCGGCGATTACTGTGATACCCGTGGATGTTCGGGCCTTATGTTTGGCTCCATTGCCGCCACCCCCTTTGGCAATTGAAGCAGCGTCAAGGTTTCCGACAACTCAAATGGATACATTACTCTCTGGGACGCCATCGTCGTCATCTTCGCAACGAAAGCGATCTGCACTGGAGCAACCGACCGACGATGAATCCCGTGGGGCTAATAATATCCGAGCTAAGAAGAAAAAGCGAAAGGTGACGATACCTTTGCTGGAGAAAGAAGCTGTTGCTGTATTCGAAATGGATGGTTCATCACTGCCAGACACGGATATGCGCACGAGTATTCTGACCGTATTCAAGCGTGTTGAAGCTAAAGAACCATGGAAGAAGATCTTCAAGCCAGAAAACCTCTCGATGCCGTTTTCGCGTGTCAGACACCCGGAATTGTACTCCATTCTGAAAGAATTCTGGCTTAAGTATGGTCAAGCTGTTTGGGAGCGCAACTTTTGGGCGCCACTGTCTCGCCAAAGAACTTTGCAACTTCATACTAATCGCAGATGTCGGCAACTTAGCCTGATCAACTTTTTCGAGAAGAATGTGATCACGCCAGTGTACAAGAAGCTTGGCGCATCCTTCTTCGTCACGATGGACGCTCGTTCACCCCGGAATAGCTGGTTTTACTTTGATCAAGCGGTCGACTTGTTCACGCTGGCGCAGCGCTATGGCTTGGCCACCTGCCTGGAATACATTGAGTCACAGGCGTTCAAAAGGTTTCCAGAGGCTCCTGGGCAAAGTCGGAAGTTCGTCTTCCGAGGGAATGGGAAAAGCCGTAGCATGTGGTCGTCGTCTGAGCGTCTAAAGCCTATACTGGTCGAGATGCAGGCTTATAAGGCCGAGAGCGACAAGAGCAGCAACTTGCCTAGCTCAACGCTGTGAAGAGTTTAAGGTCATTCATGACTATAGGTTGAAGTGGACATAATTCTCCGTTCTGATTGGTCTATCCACATCCTATCATACAGAATAATATACGTGTCATTCTACATCATAGTATTCACCTCCTGATGTCCTCCGATCGCCTGTGTATCGCTATGTGCTGCGACTTCTTCTTCCCTCGACTCGGGGGCGTGGAGATGCACATGTGGTCCCTTTCTCAGTGTCTTTTACGTAGAGGCCACAAGGTTATTGTACTCACCCACGCCATCCCGGGACCCACCAGTTCACAGACACCTACTCGTCGAGCTGGTGTGCGTTATATGACCCACGGACTCAAAGTGTACTACCTACCAGTGACCCCGATTGTGGATAACGTCACGTATCCGACGTTTGTCAACCATTTAGCACTGTTCCGTTCCATTTGCATCCGTGAAAAAGTCCAGATCGTCCACGGTCACCAGGCAACGTCCACCTTCATGCACGAGTGTCTTCTGCAGGCTAAAGCGTTGGATCTGGGCATTAAAACGGTCTATACGGACCATTCTCTCTTCGGATTCGCAGATGCAGCAAGTGTCCACCTGAATAAGGTAATGAAATTCTCCATGTCCACGGTGGACGCAGCCATTGGCGTCTCCCACACTTGTCGAGAGAATTTGGTGTTACGTGCATCGCTACGTGCAGACAAAGTGGCAACAATCCCCAACGCAGTGGACGCCACCAAGTTTACACCGCCTATGACGGCTCCACGCCAGCCGGAGGACCCAATTACAGTCGTTATCATCTCCAGACTTGTGTACCGGAAAGGGATTGACCTGGTGGCTCGAGCGATCCCGATTGTGTGTGCTCAAGATCCACGTGTGAGGTTTCTAATCGGAGGGGACGGGGCCAAGAGACTGCTACTGGAGGAAATGAGGGAGAAGTACAGACTGCATGACCGAGTGACGCTGTATGGAGCTGTGCCACACTCCAAAGTGCGAGATGTGCTGTGTCAAGGCCATATTTTCCTCAATAGCTCCCTTACAGAGAGTTTCTGCATTGCAATCCTGGAAGCTGCGGCCTGTGGACTGTTCGTCGTTAGTACGAGAGTTGGTGGAGTGCCGGAAGTCCTGCCGCCCGATATGGTGCAGTTTGCGGCCGATATCACGCCCGAAGCACTGGCGGAGGCTGTTTTAGCTGCAGTTCCTAGACTTGCGGGTGTTGATCGACAGGAATTCCATGAACGAGTGGGGAAAATGTACAACTGGGATGCCGTGGCAGTGAGAACGGAGAAAGTGTATGAGGAAGTGTGTGCTCTTCCGGACAGCTCGCTGCTTCACCGCCTACAGCTCTACCACGGCATCGGCCCCGTAGCGGGAATGTTAGCCTGCGTTATTGCTGCAGTGCTACATGTGTATGTGGTGTTTCTGGAGTGGTGGCAGCCTGCTGCTGATATTGAGCTTGCACTTGACTGGAACCCTGCTTCTCGACAAGTAAATGAAGACAAGAGGAAGACTGAATGAGTAAGCTACTTAGACGCGAAGAATACGCAGTAAAAATCGACTGAACGGATGAAACTGTGCTTGATACTTGGAATGCGCGATCCCAGTGCACTTGATCACTTGTTCGCCTTGATGGCGCAGATTTCGCGCAATACTGGAGCCATCGCTACGGTTGTGGACCACATGCTCCTGCTCTCACCGGGCTTGAAGGCACGACGAGTGCTGCCAGGGGGACGTGGGAACCGCTTAAGCGCTTGAGTTTCCATGTAGTTGATACATGCAGCCAGGCCTTGGGTATGGGCTAGTGAAGTGAGGCTCTGGACAGTGCCAGAGTACCACCAGCCCTTATAAAGACTGGCGTGTTCATCCAACGCTACGAAGAAGTCGGCTCCAAGTTCTTCGTACGCAATTGCCATGACCTTCGTAAACGATTTACGTGCCTTTGCTTGGCGAGTTTTCCTGTCATAATGGCGCTTTTTGTCTGGCAAGTTGCCCAGTGGTCCCCAGAAGTGCCGCTCCCACACTGCACGACTATTCTTCATCCAGAACTTCTTCAACGCTGCAGCCAACTTGATCCGCTTCACTCCAGAGAATGAAATTGGTATTGTATCAGGATTGAAGACTGTTTTCCAAGGCTCCTGCTGCTCAATCCGATCCAGAACTTCCATGATGGAGTCGTGCAGCTCCGTTCGTGTCGGTGGCATCGAAGCAACCGCCGCTAGTTCAGCTACTGAGGCAATTTCATCCTCGTCTTCACTATCATCCTCGTCAGATTCACGTTGTTGCTGGTCGTTGTGCTTCAATTCCCTATCTGGATTTAATGCTGGCTCAGCCCAACTAGTCGGCACTTGGTTCACTTGTAGTGCTTGAATATCTGCTGGAATGAGACTCACCACCTCATTGCCACGTCTTACGAATTCACTGATCAGTCCATCTCCTCCGCCACAAAACTCTTGGAACATACTACGGAGTAGAAAAATATTCCTGTTGGCAACTCGCGCGGATAAGTACGAGAAGACACACAGTTGCATCTGCTTGGAGTCTTCCTCCTTCATGTTTTGCTGCTGAGTCAGCAGTCGTGTTGCTTCCTGTTGGCGATGAACACTCTTTCTCTCGATGGGCATCACAGTCACGATGCTTGCTCCAATGCGGATAAAATCTTGCAGCGTCTGCTCACTGCCAGCGAAGAAGTCGCCCAACATGCGACGCAACAACGACAGGTTCGACGTGTGCAGGCGGTTCTCGAGGAAGTCGCAGAAGAGCAACAGCGGCAATAGCGACGGCATCTTGAGCTCTTGCGGAAATGAAATCTTCAATAACAGTTTTCAGTTACACAATCGTAGTCTTAGCAAATCATTTAACTACAGATTTCATTTACATCTGTACTTCTGGTGAAGTTGCCAACTTCATTCCTTGACCACAACGAACACGTCCATGCATAGATTAAACGGGTACCGGGATCCATGCAGCTCCGAGGATATTGGCATTTTCCTGACCACGTCCACACTCAGCAGTCTTTAGCCAGAGAGACAGACCTTGTGTTTACGTTATTCGTCGTTTACCATCACAACTGCCCATGATTCATGGGCCATGAAGCATAGTCTGCGACCCACAGCGATTCAAAGGTGCTCTTGTGCTCCTGGAAAGCATTATATGTATTATTATTGCTTCGTGTACCACGATCTACTTCAACTTATGTGGCCAATGATAGGCGAGATCGGATCCGCTTAGTTTGGGCTGCTTAGTTTGGGTTGTGTATCCGCTGGTAACAGCAGTCGTCCACTTTTGCCCGTCCTGTGTCCACCTGGATCTGCCTTTTGAACCAGACAAAACCCGAAACTGAGGCACAAAAGTCTGCCAGAAAACCTGGTTCGCCGTGATCGGACTCTGTGCAAGTTCCTACAGACTACCTTGTAATAGTAACCTACAGACTGTAACAGTGTAGTAGGGTTCGCAGCCTGCAGCGAGAAAGTTTAGCGTCCGAATATCATGGCGCTGCAGCTGCTGTTCGGACACCAAGACTAGGCCCAGGCGTAAGCGGCGCTACGGTTCCGAATTGGCCGCACTAGTTCCTCATTCTACAATTTGCTTCGTCCCAGACACACAGCTAGCTTCCCTCCAACAGGTACCATGAACACCAAGACTGTCCTCGCCATTGCCGCCGCCGCCTTCGTCGGATCTACCGCCGCTGAGACGTGCTCGTCCGCCCAGCAGACCACCGCGTACTCGACGCTTGCCAGCGTGCTGAACCTGAGCTCTTTCCAGGGCTGCAACGACGACTCTGGCTTCAGCCTGCTGTACTCGACGTCGCTGCCGGACGACGCGCAGTACGTCAAGATGTGTGCGTCGGACAACTGCAAGTCTTTGATTGAGTCGGTGGCCGCCCTGAACCCGCCTGACTGCGACCTGACGGTGCCTACGAGCGGCCTTGTGCTGAACGTGGTGGACCTGACCAGCGGCTTCTCTGGCAAGTGCACGTCGACCTCTACGACGTCGACTGCCTCGAGCGCTGCGTCTACGCCGACGGAGGCTCCTGCTGCTCCTGCTGCCACGACGGCCGCTCCCACGACGGAGTCGGCTTCGACGACCGCCACGGAGGCTCCTGCTGCTGCGACGACGACCCCTGCCGCTACGCCTGCTGCCACCACGACCAACTCGACGGAGTCGGTGACCCAGACCGGCATCGCTTGCTAAGTTCGCTTGCTAAGTTGGTTCGGATCTTTCGCGGGCTCGCTCACCGTTAGCCGAGTGATAAAGCTGGCGTCGTAGCTCTCGATTATATATTGTTTTTGGACGTGGGTGTCGATAGTCAGTCGTTATCCCCGCTAGTAATAAACAACTCATCAGATACTCTTCTCGTGCTTGAGGCTGAACTTGTCTGTGCAGTTATTTGCGAAACCGAGCGATCTTAAGCTGGAATGGAGACAGAGGCACAAGACTCTCCTCGTTCTTTGGCGCGTTCATACTGCAATTGTTTTTCACGCAACGTGGAGACTCCGAAATGATATACACTTTCGTGAAAAGCGAGTTGAGAGACCAAGCACACAAGCGGTGCTAGGTTCCTTCCGCAGACATTGTCAATTCATCTACTCTCATGCCGAAAAGATTGGTGTTGATGAGGCCGTAGTCGTCGAAGTCCTTCGACAACTTGGTTTGGAGCCAGTGACTGCTGAAGTACCTCCTCTTGAACATCGAATTTGGATTCCTCGTACCGTACGAGTCGTACGTAAGGTCTACACCATTGCACGGCGTTATTCACAAAGTGCGCACTGGAAATCAAACAATGCGCACTCAAATTCACAAAGCGCGCGCTGAAAATCAAAAGCACCTGTTATACTTTATACCTTTTAAAGAACATTGATTGTCAAATCTAATTGGAATTATTATGTACCAACTTCCATGTCAAGCATGCCTAATGCACGTTGATGATGAACCAGTGAGTGGCAACAGGCGCGGTTGCACAGCTCTGGTGTTACCACCTCCGCAAAGAGAGGGTCAGCAGCCATCTTAAGAAATTCAGAGCGGTGCTCTGTAATCGTTGTTCCTGCCGGTACACGTATGATGGCAGGTCGTTGCCGTGCAAGAAAACGCTTGACTGCACTTTTGTAGACGGAAAAAACGTTCTCAATTGGGTTCAACATTGGCGAGTAAGGCCCAAGTTTTAGCATTTCTGCACCCTCGAATTCTTCTTCATCGAAAACGGCATCGGCGCGAGCGTGACACGGCGCATTGTCGAGCACCACCACCACATTGTCCAGCGAATGTGTCACTCTGATGTGACGCAAGAAGCGCCGGATGAACTCGTTGGCTAGGTCGGCAGTGAAGAAGCCAAACTGCGACTCTTGGTAAGCAATCCCCCCCAGGAAGTATCTTTTTCTCCGATCCACCACGCTTTTTCTGCTTGCCACTCCAGTCGCCAGACTCCTTAGCAGCCTTTATCCACCCCCATGCTGTGCGCTCACCAATATCGTACAGTTCTGCAGTTTCCTTCCAGTTGCCTTCGCCCTTGGCTACACGCAATACTGCTGCCCGAATGTGGAGGGGGTATCTCTTGTAGCTAGTTGGCATCGCGCCAAAATTGAGAATCAAGTGTCGCCAGAGGGAGAGTTTTGCGCCAAACGTGCCGAGCCCAGTCAATAAATCTACTTTATAATCTCATAATTTGATGAGTATAAATTCGTGCAGGTGTTTTTGATTTTCAGCGCGCGCTTTGTGAATTTGAGTGCGCATTGTTTGATTTCCAGTGCGCACTTTGTGAATAACGCCGTGCAATGGTGTAGTGATTTCCAGTTTTGATATCTTAAGTCTTAGTTAGCAAAACGAGAAGTCCGATATCTGTTAATCAACTAATTTCTGCTTCTTGTCCGTGCAGTTGGAGGTGTCCTGGTGATACCTTATGTACTCGATCATGCTGAAGGTTTACAGACTGTATATCCAAAGAGGTTGAACTATTGTACTCTGCAGAAGTGAAGACACCAAGATTTAGCGCCCAAAATGAACGCTTTAGCTTTATAAAACCTATAGTGATAGTTAGATATATAGGGTAACTTTGCCCGCTGAGTTCAAAAATGAGGTCGGTTTTGGCTAATTCGGCGTGGTTTTAACGCTACGAGCGCGCAAAAAATGTAATTCGGAACTCGCCAAAGTCTGGTGAGTAGGGTTGCTTCAAATACAGCCATACTATTGGCTAAGCAGTGCAAACATGTGGGATTTACGTGAAAGGGCGGCAATTGCTGATCAACACACTTTCATCTACAATGATTTGGAACAATTTTAAAGAGGTTATAAAAGGTCTCCCCCTATTGCTTGTACGTTCCTGTTTTAATCAGCATTAATTAGTACAGGCCTTGCAGCATATCAGATTACGGGGAAGTCGGTGTCCGGGTTGGCGTTGTAGTGCGCCATTACGCGCGAAACTGGTTGGAGGGAGCAGCTAAGACACTCAGCAACCGATTCCCTCGTGCGCTTTCCGCGATAGAGCCCTTGATTTTTCTGTAGAGTGAAAAATGCATGGTTCTTCACCATCATTTTTTTTTCTCCACTGCTAAACTCGTGGCGTTCGGCGTTCATTTTTGCTGAATGAACGAACTTATGAGATGAAAGAGCGTGCGCATAGCGTGTAGGGCGCCCCCAGCTATCAATTCCATGTTTTATTTTCTCTATAGCTTTATTATTCGAACCGCAATGCGTCAAAACGTGTGCGGGAAAAAGTTACTGGTGTCTTCATTTCTGCGGAGTACAATACGTATACCAGAGGTAGACTACCACTAGATGGATCGATTTTCAATTTGTTGGCATTGCGATGCTCCACGGAAAAGAATCCTCTTCTGTTCATGTTCACTAGAGATGTTGCCAGAGGATGGAGAAACGATCAGTAGATCTTTGTTTGATACCGTAGGTGGAAATACAAGTTTGATGCGAAGGGCGATTATGCATGGCCATTATCTGCAAAAATGACTGTCTCGCTCACGTTTTCAACTACAATACAAATTGCACCGTAGGGTGAGGAAACGAAAGCCCTTTCGTCTCCAATACACCACCACTATCCTTGGAAAAAGTCGACCGGGGTGCTGTTCGGTAGGTCCAACACTGTCGACATCACGACCAGAACAATTCATTTCAGCCGTCGTGCAATGCCAACAAATTGAAAATCGATCCATCTAGTGGTCGTCTACCTCTGGTATACGTAGTTCAACCTCTTTGGATATACAGTACTGTAAACCTTCAGCATGATCGAGTACATAAGGTATCACCAGGACACCGCCAACTTCCACGGACAAGTACAACCTCAAGCACGAGAAGAGTATGTGATGAGTTGTTTATTACTAGCGAGGATTACGACTGACTATCGACACCCACGTCCAAAAACAATATATAATCGAGAGCTACGACACCAGCTTTATCACTCGGCTAACGGTGAGCGAGCCCGCGAAAGATCCGAACCAACTTAGCAAGCGAACTTAGCAAGCGATGCCGGTCTGGGTCACCGACTCCGTCGAGTTGGTCGTGGTGGCAGCAGGCGTAGCGGCAGGGGTCGTCGTCGCAGCAGCAGGAGCCTCCGTGGCGGTCGTCGAAGCCGACTCCGTCGTGGGAGCGGCCGTCGTGGCAGCAGGAGCAGCAGGAGCCTCCGTCGGCGTAGACGCAGCGCTCGAGGCAGTCGACGTCGTAGAGGTCGACGTGCACTTGCCAGAGAAGCCGCTGGTCAGGTCCACCACGTTCAGCACAAGGCCGCTCGTAGGCACCGTCAGGTCGCAGTCAGGCGGGTTCAGGGCGGCCACCGACTCAATCAAAGACTTGCAGTTGTCCGACGCACACATCTTGACGTACTGCGCGTCGTCCGGCAGCGACGTCGAGTACAGCAGGCTGAAACCAGAGTCGTCGTTGCAGCCCTGGAAAGAGCTCAGGTTCAGCACGCTGGCAAGCGTCGAGTACGCGGTGGTCTGCTGCGTGGACGAGCACGTCTCAGCAGCGGCAGATCCGACGAAGGCGGCGGCGGCAATGGCGAGGACAGTCTTGGTGTTCATGGTACCTGTTGGAGGGAAGCTAGCTGTGTGTCTGGGACGAAGCAAATTGTAGAATGAGGAACTAGTGCGGCCAATTCGGAACCGTAGCGCCGCTTACGCCTGGGCCTAGTCTTGGTGTCCGAACAGCAGCTGCAGCGCCATGATATTCGGACGCTAAACTTTCTCGCTGCAGGCTGCGAACCCTACTACACTGTTACAGTCTGTAGGTTACTATTACAAGGTAGTCTGTAGGAACTTGCACAGAGTCCGATCACGGCGAACCAGGTTTTCTGGCAGACTTTTGTGCCTCAGTTTCGGGTTTTGTCTGGTTCAAAAGGCAGATCCAGGTGGACACAGGACGGGCAAAAGTGGACGACTGCTGTTACCAGCGGATACACAACCCAAACTAAGCAGCCCAAACTAAGCGGATCCGATCTCGCCTATCATTGGCCACATAAGTTGAAGTAGATCGTGGTACACGAAGCAATAATAATACATATAATGCTTTCCAGGAGCACAAGAGCACCTTTGAATCGCTGTGGGTCGCAGACTATGCTTCATGGCCCATGAATCATGGGCAGTTGTGATGGTAAACGACGAATAACGTAAACACAAGGTCTGTCTCTCTGGCTAAAGACTGCTGAGTGTGGACGTGGTCAGGAAAATGCCAATATCCTCGGAGCTGCATGGATCCCGGTACCCGTTTAATCTATGCATGGACGTGTTCGTTGTGGTCAATGAATGAAGTTGGCGACTTCACCAGAAGTACAGGCACTCGCAAGTGTAAATGAAATCTGTAGTTAAATGATTTGCGTGTAACTGAAAACTGTATTGATTTCCGCAAGAGCTCAAGATGCCGTCGCTATTGCCGTTGTTGCTCTTCTGCGACTTCCTCGAGAACCGCCTGCACACGTCCAACCTGTCGTTGTTGCGTCGCATGTTGGGCGACTTCTTCGCTGGCAGCGAGCAGACGCTGCAAGATTTTATCCGCATTGGAGCGAGCATCGTGACTGTATTATTACGCTGATAACGAAGTTATACGAAATGATATCGATAAGGTGGCGTCACAAGTTGATGCCTAGTGTTTCACTTTTTATGGGTCAAATTGACGGTTTTCATAGTTGTGGCCTGGTGTTAAAACGGCCGGGTGTTAACCGATCACCTCTTCACCCGGTTATATTACTGAAAGGTACTAGTATTTAATCACACGGCAGCCATTTTTCATGTAAGCCGAAATTGGAGTCATTACTACAACTAAGGAGAACTCCTTACATCAGTACCAACTTCGAGTATAACAAGCTTCATGTATTCTTGTGTCTGATGCGCATTCCAGCACGTTCACTGGAAGACGTGGCAAGTGTACACCCACAATACCACTGGTGAACTAGTAGAGCCGCGGAAACATGCACAAGTAAACCCCTGTTACACAAAGCTTCATGCAACAGTGGATGTCTGTCACCCGTCCAGCTTAGCAGGCCGTGGCCGTAGTAGTGGTCGTGGTGGTAGAAGTGGTGGAGTCCGAACTGGCAGAAGTCGTGGCCGCATCCGTCGAGTTCGACGAGGCAGTGGTAGCGGTGTCGCTGGTCGTCGAAGTGGCCGTCGAGGTGGCAGCGGACGTCGTGGTGGCCGAAGTGGTGCTGGTGGTCGTGGCTGAATCCGAAGTCGTGCTGGCAGCCGTCGACGTAGTTGAGGTCGTCGTACTCGTGCTAGCTGATGAGTCGCTCGATAGTGACGAGCAAATGCTCGAGAAGCCGTTGGCCAGCTCGTACACGTTCACCTCCAGACCGCTGGTTGGCACGTCAAGGGTGCAGTCGGGCGGGTTCAGCGCGATGATCGACTCGATGAGCGACTGGCAGTCGCTTGAGGCGCACATCTTGACATACTCGGCATCCGCGGGGAGCGACGTGGAGTACAGGAGGCTGTAGCCGGAGTCGTCAACGCAACCCTGGAACGAGTCGAGAGTCAACAGGCTGGCCAGGGTGGTGTACGCGGAGGTCTGCTGTGACGACGAGCAGGCGTCGGAGCTGGAGGAGCTGGAGGCGGTGACTGAGCCAAGGAGGGTGATGACGGCAACGGAGACGATGGTCTGGGCGTTCATGGTTAGTACCTGGCGATTGGGGTGTTTGGTCGTCTGTGTGAGGCTGAGCAAATTGTAGAATGAGGATTGAGAATACGCTTCACGTCATGTGTCTTGATGTCTGCATCTATTGCCGTTTGGGTCACCTGGGAAGCGTTATTCTCCGATGACCGGTGGGGCTTGAAGCGTGTATCCTGGGTGCCGATAGTGCAGGAGTGCGTCTGTCCGTCATAATGCTCGCTCTGGCACGGGTAATGGCGGTTTTTATCGTGTCCCAGAGCAGACTTGGTGGCGCCCTTTATATCTCAGGACGTGAGCGCTGCTTAGACTTTTTTTATCTTCGTAAGCGTGAGCGCTGCTAGACTTTATCTTGGTAAGCGGGTAATTAAGTCTGTGTGAATTCAGTTTCAGCCTTTGGGGTGATGAATAAATGACTGCTTGTATACGCTTCATATCCTCGCAGAGGAGCTAACGCCCAACACCACACACGCATATATCTATCTGCAAGGGTTTACGCTAAACGTTTCCCCGGGTCACTAAGGGTAAATCTGTGAGAGTAGCTCATGGTATCTAAGATTTGTTTGGATATGCCAAAACGATCAAAACGCCGACCAGTTTCGATGACCCCTGCAGCACCAGCAAATAAATATCTAAGGCAATCCACCGAAGCAGCTCCTGCCATCGCTTAAAAGGGATTCATGTAACCATTCGTGTGGCAGAAGAAATGTGAGACCCAAACGTCAATAACATCGCATTCTCAATCCTCATTCTACAATTTGCTCAGCCTCACACAGACGACCAAACACCCCAATCGCCAGGTACTAACCATGAACGCCCAGACCATCGTCTCCGTTGCCGTCATCACCCTCCTTGGCTCAGCCGCCGCCTCCAGCTCCTCCAGCTCCGACGCCTGCTCGTCGTCACAGCAGACCTCCGCGTACACCACCCTGGCCAGCCTGTTGACTCTCGACTCGTTCCAGGGTTGCGTCGACGACTCCGGCTACAGCCTCCTGTACTCCACGTCGCTCCCCACGGATGCCGAGTATGTCAAGATGTGCGCCTCAAGCGACTGCCAGTCGCTCATCGAGTCGATCATCGCACTGAACCCGCCCGACTGCACCCTTGACGTGCCAACCAGCGGTCTGGAGGTGAACGTGTACGAGCTGGCCAACGGCTTCTCGAGCATTTGCTCGTCACTATCGAGCGACTCGTCAGCTAGCACGAGTACGACGACCTCAACTACGTCGACGGCTGCCAGCACGACTTCGGATTCAGCCACGACCACCAGCACCACTTCGGCCACCACGACGTCCGCTGCCACCTCGACGGCCACTTCGACGACCAGCGACACCGCTACCACTGCCTCGTCGAACTCGACGGATGCGGCCACGACTTCTGCCAGTTCGGACTCCACCACTTCTACCACCACGACCACTACTACGGCCACGGCCTGCTAAGCTGGACGGGTGACAGACATCCACTGTTGTATGAAGCTTTGTGTAACAGGGGTTTACTTGTGCATGTTTCCGCGGCTCTACTAGTTCACCAGTGGTATTGTGGGCGTACACTTGCCACGTTCGTGCTTCAGACACAGGCAGTACCATGATCTTGAAAATTCTATTACAGCGGATAACTCACCCCTGATAATACAACTTCAACAGCTTTTGCCTTATGAATCTACTACACTTTCGATTTTGCGACAAGAGCCCCAGCAGCAAGCACGAGCTGTTTTGGGATCGGGAGTGGACCAAGTGCCGAGACATCTGTGGTATACTAAAACCAAGACATTGCACCATGGAGCCGAGAGGCCGAGATCCAGGGGGAGGTTCTCTTCCTCCCGGTGGAGGACTGATGCCGAGTCACTCTCCAGTAACTGGGGAGGACGACAGTGACAAGGCCGTAAACGGAAGGGAAATCACGGCCGGAACGAGGGGGCCTGCTCAAGACGAAATCGTACCAGAAACGCAAGAGGAGCAGGAAACGGAACCCGGAGGAAAACGAGAAGTGGGGAGAGGGGAGGAGACAGTGATCTCTTCAGCGACCGCCGCAAACTATCAAGAGCAGCCAGTTGAGGAGACCGCTCCACTCACAGCGGATCAACTCGCAGGGGCCTTAAAACACTTGCTGCAAGAGGCGACGAAGACGAAACCGCGCATGCAGTCATGGATGGACTTAACCCAACAATTGTTTGAGGAGGTATTCGTACGAAGTATGAGGAAGAAGGGGTTATCGGCGGCGGCAAAGCGGCTGCCTAACCTCACGAGAGCGGAAAAAGAACGTCTGATCGACCTGTTCGAAGTCTTAGTAGTCCGCCAAGGTGTGGGTTGGGCTGAATGGAAGGATCAAGCACTTCGCGCCTGCCAAGTAATATTTCATTCCAATCAATCCTTGGAGAATGTTCTCAACAAGTACGTGGGCCAATGTACAACCAAGGAAGCCGTGGCGGAGGCTCCCATCTTAACGCAATGGACGCAGAGGGTGGCTGGACTCCAGCCTGGAGAAGCTGAGGACACTATCAAGCCAAGAGCCCGACAAAAGACCTTTATGTTCAACCAGGCAATGCACTCCAAGGAGGACACGGAGCGGTTGCGAAAACTCTGCGAGCAAACGTACGGAAAACATCGGAACACACCGTTCCGAGAAGCAACTCAAGACGAATGGACGGTGCTGAAAGGGCTAGTGGATGGGACTATTGTGTGTCGCAGGCTACCGCAATTCTTAAATCGGATCATGACGAACGATGACCGCTTGAAATTGATTTTGACGATCCGAGCTCAAGTAGAAGGGTGCCTAGTGATGGAGCTGCGGGGCGAATGGCCAGTCAAGGAAGCGTTTCAAAGCACCAGGAGTCTACAGGAGAGTATATCCACGGCTGCCATAGCTAGACGAGCCGGCTCTGAACAGCTGTGGAAGATGTTGGCAGCAGTCAAGACCATCAGCTACAATGCAGTGACCCATGCTATCTCATTCCATTTCTTCACTAGGGAAATGGCCCGGCAGTTCCAAGATCTAGAGGTCCCATTTCACAAGGGCAACCACGCCTTAGTGAATATCCACTCATCGCCCGAAGGCGAGTCGGAAGGAGACACTTGGAGCAGGCAGTTCGATGCTAATGGCGAGTTGATCCAACAAACGACGGACTATACGGTTGTATTGCGTAATGTAACCAGAGGGATGGATCAGCCTAGGCTGCTGGCTTTCCTGAAGCAAGAACTTCAGGAACCATTTACCCTCGAAGATTTGGACCAAGGAGGCCCCCAATCCAGCACATCAACTGCGTGGGAATTAACTTTCACAACTGAAGGATGTCCGGCAGCCCTTGAAAGTATCGTAAGGATCGTTTGGTTCACCTCGGTCATCATCGTGGAACACCCAAGTATGCAAGGGCAGACACAGTGTCTGCGGTGTGGTGGTTTAGGCCACCCAATGGGGAAGTGCAACATGCCAATGCCGGCCCTGAGGGGCCCAGGCAGCATAGTAGCAACGAAAGGAGGAGTGGCAGCTCTTCAAGTCCCCCCGCCCACTTTCACCAGCTGGACGGAAATGATGGAGACCATTAAGGCAAACCGACACCAATACGTGCAGGAGATGCTACAAAAGCGCGAAAGAGCGTCCACGGACCAGGTTGATAGCTCACCGGGCCAGCAAAGTGGACTAGATGCGGGGACAACCCCAAAGGAAAACCAAGACGGATGGTTTGACGGAGGAGTCACTAAGAGGAGGACTACAGGTAACAAAAAGGGGTCTGCAGGTATTGGAGCTGGCAACAAACCGCAGGAGACCGCGAAGTCAAAGCTCACAGCTTGGACCAAACCCGTAAGGGTACCAGGCAGCTTGAAGAGTACGAAGCCCCCAATTCCCGAGCATGACCAGCGGCAAGAGGTGAGCGTCACCAAGCACTCCCGAACGGAGCCGGACAAGGTGAAAAAGGGAGCCAAGCACCAGGAAATACAGACAATCGAGTTACTTGTGCAGGAGGTAGACGCGAAAACGGAACTGAAGGTATTACTGGAAACGGTCAAGGCGAAGAAAGGAGAACTGATCCCAGCTGAAGTATCTGCTGACATGGAAATCTCACCATCTGCCGCTTTCTCGATCGAGCAAGCCGCGGCGATGATGGGAATTCACAAAGTTGTCACTCCAGCGACCGGGAACTGCCAAGCCTACGCCGTAGTACAGGCCTTGGCCAATGATAGTTTTAGCGGAATCCAGCCGGAATTGGCGCAAGCCACCACGGCTATCAAGAAAGGATGCCTAGCTCGAGCACAGATGGACTTCCATCTAAAGTTTCCATCCGGTCTCCGAAAATCTACCTTGGTGAACCTCGGACGAGGATACGAGAAAATGTCTCCCCAAGTTTCGGAGTCGGAATTTCGGCGGTATCTCAAGGAGTACTGTACTAGTCCATCAGAGGTGGAGGCTTTCCTGTCAATGGCATTCTGGGGGGGAAATGACACACTTTCAACGTTCGGAACACTCCTCCAGAGACAAATCTATATCATCAGCCCGAGCGAGGAATCCTCGTATGTAGGGGTCCAACACTTAGTTCCTGCAACGATGAAAGAGGGGAAAAAGGATTTCGAGACGTGCGCAGAATATCGGTTGAGTTTGGCCGAATGTGTTAAGGAGGTCATTGAATTGAAACAAGACCCGGACTCGAACACAGCGAAGTGGCCGATCATCCTACTGTACGAAAACTCTCACTTCACGGCATTTGTACACGGGAAGAGGAGGAAGAGGAGGGCAGAACCAGAGGAAGAGGATTCGAGTGATGTAGACATATCAGAGGATGATAATGAAGACTTTACTGACGACAAACCGATGGTATCGGGCCCAGCGGACGGCTCACTCGATCATCCAGAGGGAGAAGGGGATATAGTAATGAGTTCACCGAGCTCTAGCGCGAGGCAACAAAGGGATTTAACGATTTCGGAAACACAAACCGAGCACAGCGGCCGCGAACCTGGGCAGAGTCAGAGAACTATGTATGGCTCTCAGTCACCATGGGATCCTGAGCACTGGGATGGTGACTTGGACGACCTGAAAAGGCGATTGGATGGTCCCACGATCCACCACGAGCTCAAAAGGGAGATTATCCAGATCCTCCAGGTGACGGACGAGCGAACGCGAGAGCTCTTGCACTTCCTCGTAGAGACGGTATCCAGGTTGTCCCTTCACGAGCAACATCAACTCTTGGCAGCGGACTTAAACGATACAGGTCAGCGGCAGGCCCTCATGGCCCAATATCAAATTCCGGAGCCAGTGGTCCGCCAATGGCAAGAGACAATCAGGTCGGAACTGGCAGCCCAAGCCTGCCAGGACGAACTTGATAGTTCAACGTCGACTCAACCGCGAACATCAGACTCGGACTACGTACTATCCCAGACTCCGAGCTCCGAAGAGTCAGAGCTGTCACCAAGAACAACTCCCAAGGGGAGAGTTTCGAAAGTCCCTGCAGAGCTGCGCGGTCCCACCAAAGCATTTCGGGTGGGATCTCGCAATATTCTACAAGACTCAAGCGAAACGGACAGTCAGGGCAGCGGGGATGATCCTATCAGAAATCTACAAGCTCAATTCGATGAAGTAGCGAGTCCAAAGCCTAAGAAGGCCGAGGATACGCCGCAGAAATGGTACGATGTGTGGGACGCTCAAGAACATGACTGGGTACAACACACTGGGATCGCGTACCCAGCAGTAGCGGCCCCGACAGCAGTGTGGGAAAACGCGGTCACCAAGGAACCCAACCGAGTTCAACATTTACTCCGAAGCTTCAGTCATGCGCATCTGATTGTGCTCGGCATGGAGCCCCGGACCATCATTCTTTTGACATCGGCTTGGAGGCACCAGTGCTGGAGGGCAGCGGTGCAAAATGGTATCCAGAATCAGGCTAACCCGGAGCGGAGCAACAGACTGAAGGAATGGGAACGACGCGTGGATAGCGTGGCGGAAAGAAGCAAACAGAGTGTGCTGATCAACAGTTCTCAGGAATGGATGACATTAAGCCAGGAAAAGTATGGCCATGATCCAGTCATGCGGTTATGCTCCCCTCATCGTGCCAGCGCATTAGGCGCCTACCTCCTCTGTGCCTTTTTGTATGCAGAAAAGATAGCAGCGATGCTTGGCGGGTACGCTCACCCGAACGATTCGATAGTGGAATTGCTGTTGAGGTATCTAGAAGCCTACCGGACTAAACCTCGGTTTCGCGCAAATTTCGAACACGAAGAGGGAGTCGACACGGTAGTTCTCCAGTGGACGAAGGTGGCTAGTTTTATGGACAAGGCGGTGGCCGACAGCAGTACGGCTGGGGATGACTTCGACCCTAACGATGGGGAAGAGGGCGCCTTAGCCACACAGTACTAAGGGCAACTCACAGTTGCCCACCGGAGGCACCTTCAGCGAGGTACCACCGGGTTATGATATATACGGGGCAAACAAGCTATTAGAAACCTCGATGTATCATACAGATAAAGAAAAGGACTCAAAACCCGGGCTAAGACCGACGGATCTACGAATTATGACGCAAAATGTCCGGGGCTTCAAACAGAAGGATCGTCGGCAGTGGCTGGCGGCATGGCGTTCGATACCCAAGGCTCTCAGACCAGCGCTGATCCTGATCCAGGAGACCCATGTCAAAACGAACACGGAAGTCACGGCCATCGACGACCAGTGGAAACGACTTTGGGGGCGGTCGAACGAGAACCAGCCGATGTCCTACTGGAGTACAGGACCGGTGGACCAAGGTGGTGTCGGGATACTAATCTTTCCGGAGTACCTCCATGAAGTGGAGCCGTGGAATATCCATCTTTGGACGCCGCGGTCGCTCGGAGTAGAGCTTTCGCAGATGCATGTGCTAAATATTTACGCTCCAGAGACGAGCAAACTTGACAGGGACGCCTTCTTCGACAAATTGGGGCAATGGCGGTTGGCTCGAACGGAGAGCGCTATAATGGGAGGCGATTTCAACTGCGTGGAAGTTCCAGTGCTAGACCGACTAGGAGGACACCGCCCTGATCGTTCAGTAAGTGCACCACTCTCGAGGTTAGTGAAGACAAGCGAGTTGACAGACGCGAGAATGCTCCTGGGCTCAGCGCTGACGGATCTTCGTTTGGAACCTACCGAACATTTCACGTATTGGACCAAGGAACATGCTACCGAATTTTGAGGATCGCCATACCCCCCCTCAATTCTCCAAAAGGGGTATGGCGTTCACCGACATCCAGATTTAGACTTGGTTTTGCTGATTGGTTAAAAATAGTTCTGCTGGCCAACTGTGCAAGCGCTGTTCATTTTGGAAAGAGCTAGCATGCCTAGACGGCAACGACGACTGCGACGCAACATCCAGACCGTCAGGGAGAAACTAAATATCCTCATCTTAACGGAGCGGACGTCGGTGAAAGGTGCAGCTCGAACCCACAGAGATATCGCTGTATCGACGAGGCATGCAATCAACAAGGCTCTCTCATTGGATCGGTTCTTCAAACATTGAAATCGGTCGCCATTGGGTGGGCTATCTAGCGACGAAGCCGAGGATATTAGCGACATACTGTATACCATTAGTCTCTAAACTGTTCCTCAATGTCACTGAGCATTAAGCACCTAAACCATGCCGATCAGAGTGACGGCGCTTTTGTCCGTTCTCAGAGTGACGCAGATCCTCTACGACAGTGGCAAATTGTTTCTTGTAGTGATCGCGTTGGCGAAGTAGCCTTCTTGGCAGGAAGCCTACGAGACATTGCTGAGTTGCATCTCGCACTATGAAAGCCTTAATGCACCAACTCGCCATCACCTTGGTCCTCCACTTGAACGCGAGACACCAACAAATCCCCGACTTGAATGTGCTTGCCACACACTTCATGAGCAGTACAGCTACGACCTCCACCCCCAATATCGCACCCGACCACGTCGACCCCACTTTGTCCGCTCGCGGATCTAATGGGTGTCTTTGGACTTTTCCCATTGGTAGAAAATTTGTAAGGGGGTATGGCGTTCCTCCGCATGCCATTTATTTTTTGCTCATCACTTTATATGACAAAACCGACCGGGGGGTATGGCGTTCACCCGCATTTTGGGGGGGGTATGGCGATCCTCAAAATTCGGTAGTCGGATCGATCGGTTTTACGTGGCAAGGAGTAGAAGTCAGTGGGTTCAATGGTTAGATGTGCAATTGCCACCGGTACCGTCGGACCATAATACCGTCAGTCTTCATTTAAGGGACCCTGCTTCTCGGCCAAGACGGCAGCATTCCCGCCCCGCCAACTATCCGTTTGGAGGTCGACATAATGATAGACTGGCCGAGGAACTCCGTGAGGAAGTGGCAGCAATTGACCAAGAGAACCCAGCAGAGATCCGCTCTGAGTCAACCTCGGTAGTTACTCCCAGAGGAGGAGACTGGGATGAGTGGCTGAGTCAATGCAAAACAGCTATTCAAACTGTTGCAAGAGGAAATTCAAGCATGCATTACTCCTGCGATTTTCGAAACAGTACCTGCTACAAGTTTGCCGACGCAAGAGGATATGCGTGCCACGCATTCTCATTTGAGTCCCGTTGGAAGGACAGGCTAAGAAGGTAGCCAGCTTCACCTATTTTTCATCAGCAAACACACAGGAGGCAAGGAGGTAGCCCTTACATGTAGTTCAGAGCCCAAGCTCAGTTTATTCTCATTCTCACTTTTACCAGCTAACCAACAAGCAACTTGTGAGTCTCCTACATCGCCACACTCTTCAGTCGACTTCCTAGCCTTCCATCAGGTTATGAGCCCAAGCCTCGACTCGCACTAAAGAGTGAACAAGTCCTACGACCTGGCTGTATTGAAGACTATCGACCCTGAAACCGAATACCCGTGTTTCTTGATCCCCGCAATACCTGATCTCGGGATACCTGATACCTGATTCCTGCGACGTGTGAGAATCTGCGACGTGTGAGAACTTCAACTTGCATCCGTACATCGTCCACGAACCATGGAAACCGACGATATCGAAAGAAAACCTCGTGTGCAACGGAACCTAGCAGCAGAGCTGCAAGCAGCGGCCGGTGAAACTTCGGTGAAACCCGAACCGGTCAGCATGAAAACCGATGCTAGTATGGAAACATTGAAGGCGGAAGTGACGACATTGCGACAACAAGCAGCATCTACCGCCAAACTAGCACAAGAATTGGAACAGATGCGCACAGGATTTGCCCAACTGATGCAATGGCAAACGACAACGAGGAAGCTCGAAGCCGAGCTAACCGAGCTTAGAGCTCAGGCCCAGGCAGCACCTCAACTACAATCAGAGGTTTTGCAACTTAGAACCGAGCTACGAGATGCCATAGCCAGGGCAGTACATCCTCCTTCAACTCAACACCAACGTGGAGACCAACCTCCACCACCTGCTCAAAACTCCCAGCAACCAGCTAATCAACAAGCAACTTGAGTCTCCTACATCGCCACACTCTTCAGTCGACTTCCTAGCCTTCCATCACAAACAATTTCTACCAGAGACGCGCAACGGCGACAGACTCTATCCCAAAAATTGACGAGGCAGCTACAAGAAAACGCCCAAACCAGGAAGCAACTTCTCGATGCCTTCGTACAAGATATCAAGGAGAAAAACCTGAGTCATTTTGGCAACATTCTGCACAGGACGCCAGAGGACATCAGGTGGCTGTACCGGAGGACGGCGATCTGGGAACGAGACCAACGTGTCTCGCGTATTGAATCGCACGGAGATATTCTATTTCACCCTGACGATTCTATCCCGGAACGTTTTGCCAAAGCATGGAAACCATTAATGGGTCAGAGGCATAGCCTGGTGGACGCCGAGGCCATGGAATCCGAAGTCAGAAGTTTTGTCCAGATCCCATCAGAGCGTACCGTTTCCGATGCGGAAATTACCATACTTTTGGCTCCGATCTCGGAAGAGGATGTACTAGCAGCAATCAGTCGAATACAACGACACAAGGCGGCTGGAGAAGATGGATTAAACAACGATTTTTACCGGGACTGCGCATCTGGAATAGCTCCCAAACTGGGGCTAGTGTGCAACGACCTGCTGCAGGGCCACCCACCCCCTCCTTCGTTTCTCAAAGCGATAGTGGTTCCCCTACGGAAGAAAGGGGACTCACCCAATGTAATGGACTACAGGCCGATCTCCCTACTCCAAAGCAGCTATAAGATCTTTGCCAAGATCTTAGCGATGCGGCTGCAACAATTCCTCGGGCGGCTCATCGGGAATACACAGCAGGGTGTTTTTTTTGTACATGGCCGACAACTAGGAAGGTCAGTAGCTATGATGGTATCAATGCTCGAGACGAGATTTCACGAGGAGGGCGGTTCTCCAGATGATAGCCCGGGTATCTTGCTCCTCGACTTTGCAAAGGCATATGACACAGTGGACCGGGTATATCTCATGGAGGTACTTCGCCAGTTTGGTTTCGCGAAGGAATTTGTCTCCCTAATGGAACGACTGCACTTAGGCACGACAGCCCACTTCCTTGTAAATGGAGAGAAATCACAAGCGATGGAAGTCAGGTCCGGAATACGACAAGGGTGTCCTTTAGCTCCGCTGTTGTTCATCCTAGCGGTCGAGGTGCTGGCGATAGCGGTGACTAAGCAGTCAACCATTACGGGAATGACGGTACCTGGGGATCCAAGGAAGCGTGAACACAAATTCTCTGCATTTGTGGACGACTCCTCACTGTTCCTACAGCACAGCAGTCAATTACCGGATGCACTGGAAGTGATCCAGGCATTTGGAAGAATTTCGGGCCTCCATGTTCAACCAGCAAAAAGTTGTTTCATTTTCCTGAACACAGCAGTAGTGGGTACGGAGTGGCACGGCATTCCGGTCCTGTAGCAAGGACGGACTCAGAAGTACTTAGGATATGAACTTGGGGTGGTGGATCAACAACAGGTTAATTAGGCACAGCGAATCCGGGCCATCAAGCGTCGGATGGTGACAGCAGAAGAAGCGTCGACGACTGTACAAGATAGGTTAGACCTCTTCAACACGGTCGTACTACCAGCAATCCTGTTCACAGCAAAGGTATTCGCTCCCCCACCGCAAGTGCTGGAGCTCCTTATCAATATCCAGAAGCAATTTATCTGGAAAAAGCAAATGAAGGACGACCCAAGCCGACACAAAATGTCTCCGCTGTTGATCTTCCAACCACGAGAAGCAGGCGGTCTAGGCCTCGTCGCAATCCCAGTGGCGATCCAGACGCAACGGGTCACAGGATCGATGCTATGGTTACTCAGCCAGGACGATGAATATAAAGCGGCCTGGAGATTCTGGGTCGGAATTCAGCATGGAGAAGGTGTGAGTCCAAGACGGCCAGCCCGGAAGAAGGCGCAGAAGGCCGAATTCAACCCTCAACAACGAGTAAGACAAGAACTGGGGGAGTACTTAGCGCCTTCGCCAGCAAAGGTGGAGCAAATTACGCGGTATGTGCACAGGCACATTGCTACGCTGAGTCATAGGACGATGTCGGAACCACGCAGTGCTACGAGACAACCTCAGGATATGGAGCGGATCGAGATATTGGTGGATCTCGAGAATATACCCTTCCATCAGCTGATGCCACGAGAGGTAGAGACATTCTGGGGCACATTTCCTGGGCAGACAACCCATGGATTCCAGAAGCTTCAGCACCTGAGCTAACCAGGAAGAAATATGCCAAGTTGAGAGTGTCCGCTATTCAAGATCTCCACATTCAACGTACCTCGGAAACAAGCTTCTCCTTAAGGGTGCAGCGGATCGGGGAAAAGGGCCACACGATAGCCAAAATAGAGAGATGGGCGATCGCTATCATCCTATGTTCTCCCAGAGTGCCCGTGGGGGGTTTTATCGGACAACCTCCCCCGTTGAAGTTACGCCAGGCCCCGTCGAGTTTGGCCACGCTAGTATGGACCAAGACCCCTAGTGGTGTCGTCACGGGACAATCCTCGACAGGCCTCGACGCAGTGAAACTCCGTCAAAGAGTTGACGGAGTCACATGGAAGGTGGAGAGCTATGACACCAATTTTTTCAGGGACGAGAAGGTCGAAGAAATTCCGATGGAAGGGAAGATACTGGTGTTTGAAGCCCATCCACTCCTCCACGAATTTCCTTGGACGGTTGATGGCTCCAAGTCTAATCGGCATCTACTGAAGCATTTGAAAAAGAACGTGAAGAAATGGTGCTTGAAACGACTTTCCAAGCCGGCGGGAGCTATTCTCACCAAATGGGCGAAGACACGCCTCGCAAACTCGTGGGCAAGCGGGCTTCAGAGCCAGCAGCCAAAAGAATTGTGGGATCACCAAGACACACTTACCAGCTACCAGGTCTGGGTGATGTACCGGGTAGCGACGTCCCAGTTGAATATGTACTACACAGGCAGACTGCCAGGCAGCAAGTGCCCACTGGACGAGGACTGCAAGCCGACCACTAACACAAATACGTTAGCACACATTCTGTGGGATTGTCGGCGGGCGAAGGAATGGTGGATTCGAGTACTGCAACACTGGACGGGGTACGAAGTAACGGAAGCACACCTGCGGCAATACAAGGATTATATTTCGGCGAGGACGGCACCACCGATATCACAGCAATTCCAAGTACGGCTAAAAGCCCGTTACGGCCGATGGAAGAAGGAATATGAGCAGCAACCATACCGAATTTGGTGGGCTTTTTGCAGCATAGGGATCGCCATATTATGGCAGATCCGGAATCAAGTGGTCCATGACGGAAAAGTATGGGCGAAGAAACAACAAGTCGACTATGTGGGCCCAATGTGAGCATCAGATGTTAGCGGTTGCCAAAAGCGAGCAACGAACACCCCTGCTGCGGATCCAAGGTCTTCAGCTACAGATCAGCTTGGAATGCTGGACGGAAATGGCCATTGAGGATGGCAAGTGGGCAAATGGGAACGCATCGCTCCCGAAGGCCTCCTGGCATGAGCAGCAAGTACTCGCTCTTCCGAGGAGATTGTATTTATCTCAAGTAGCTAATAACGCATAAAGTTAAATAGACTACTTTCTCTCTCTCTCTCTCTTATGAATCTACTACTGTTACAGATCGTGTAAAGGCAACAACCCCGGCTTAACCCCTTCTAACCCGGTATTCTGTATCCTACAGAATAATATATTGTACAGGATTTAATATCCAGCAAACTCATCAGCGCTCCAGAACTCCGCATGAAAGATTATTGTATGGTGTCTTGGATCAGTCCACTTTCCTAACAGATCGGCGATGGAGATGATAGACGGGTATTATTCAAGGAGGATAGAAAGACGCATATGTAAATCCCCAACAGGTTTGAAAATCTCTGTCGAAAGCCCATCGGTTCACGTGTCAGAAGCTCACCTCACATTGTCATTCGAAAAAATGAACGGCCCAGCAGAGAAGCCGTTCAAGCAACCATGGCGCGAGATCTGCGAGGGAAGGGCTGGAAGGCTCGTAAGCCGACAGGGATGACTCTAGAATCAACGCTACGTAGCTGGGGTGAAGGGCCGTCTCGACGAAGCCAGACGTGGTACAAACTTTGAAGGGGTTAGTGGCCTTATTTTTTGTGCCACCACAGTTGTCGACACAGAGGAGGTGGGCGCTACAGGTGAACTTAACAGCAGCCATATACCGGATGATACGGAGCAAGACGGCGCGACCAATGCCTTTTTTCCGGATGATCCAGAATTCGATTCAAGTGAGTGCATGGCTGCTGATGAAGAAGCAAAGAGCGAGACCGGGATGAACCAAACGGAGCCGACGGCCCCATCGACTCCGGACGTGTTTGGTAGCGACAATTTCATGGAGAGGCTCCTGAAAGCGAGCGACTGTTTGGTTCTCTCACAGGCCATCGATGACGTGAATCTCGTGGAGACCGCTGATGTCAGCGATTCCGATTCCAACGCCGACGAAGAAGACATTATGGCAGACAACGAGGTGGTCCACTCTTGAGTGGAAAGTGTAGAAGAAGATGTAGAAGCACCTGGAAATAAATGACAAACGTTCCGGAAACTAGTAACTTTGACTTGACAGGTGATCTCTGCGATATCCCAGAGTATGGATAGATCACATACAATGAGGAGCACAGCCGTAAGCCGATGCTAGCAGAATAACTCAAGTGGTGCTTTACTAATTCTGATGTTGCGTGTGTGCACACGGAATTTCCCATAGCCGTAAGTCAGGATGCTACAGAATAACTCTGAGTGGTGCTTTACTTCAGTTCTGGATGTTGCGTGTGCACACTGGAATTTCCTGTAGCCGTAAGTCAGGATGCTACAGGTGAATAACCTGAGTGGTGCTTTACTAATTCTGGATGTTGCCTGCACAGGAATTTCCTGCACAGCCGTATGTCGGGATGCTACAGAATAATCTTCGACACATCCAGCTACTGGCGCTGTGCAGAATCAACTT